>JANTPM010000009.1:23730243-23747735 GCA_025434745.1 Erythroxylum divaricatum
AAATAACATCATTAAATGTGATGTAGGCAAAAGGTTTTTGCGACGTTTCTCATAAAATGTCACAAAAAATACGGACATTCCGCGACGTTTTAATTAACGTCACTGAAATATTAGTTTTTCTGTGACGTTTCGTGGAAATGTCACGGAAAGTCACATTCTGCGACGTTCTTGGAAATATCATGGAAGCTCACATTCTGCAACATTTCTTGGAAAAGTCATGGAAAGTCGCATTCTGTGACATTGTGTTATATTGAAAATGTTTGTTTAATTTCTTCGGATTGAAATGACATGATGTCTTTTATAATTGGGGTGATTATCTCATAGCTAGAATGATATGTGTATATAATAGAATGTAAGAAAAAGTATGTGTGTTGTATGATTTCGCATAGATGTTGGGGACGGGTCCAAAAGTTGGGGCGCCCACCGCGACGGGCAATCAGAGGCCGCGGTGAGGCCTCCTTTTTCCCGCTGCTACTTCTTGTTATTTCGCGTGCCCCTACCTGACGCCCCCGAGGGGCCGCCTCGGGAATAGGGACCCGGGACCTAGGCCCAACACAATTGTTCTATCTCCAAATAATAAATCTTATGCACACATTATATGAGACATCTAAAACAAAATCTACAATTAACAATAGACAAAATCTACAATTAACAATAGCTTATCACTAACTCTATACATCATGGATTATCTTTAATGCGGACAATACTAATTGGTTATACAACTTAAAGTTTTCATTTTCACTACATACATTTACTGAAGGAGTTGATTGAAGAACTAATTCGATATTTGTCATATGTGCAAAATAACCAATAACTCAATCATTCAAAGGGCTAGAAGAAGAAACAAGGAAATGAGGAAGCTTTTTTAATTAGACTTTGTAGACATAAGTTGCTCAGTTGCTTCATACATCCAATAATAAAGGGATTGACAATAGAAAATGTCAACTCATGAGAAACTGATAGCAACAAACTTAAAATATAAAAAGGCACAAAACCCATGAATGGGCTTTGAAATTAACCATATTGAACTACATTAAAGACAAAAGGAAAAGAACTTTACCTTAGCATTGTTGCAAGCAAATTGAATGCCATGGCTCGGACATATAGTTGAGGAACAAAACCAACACTTCTCTAATATCATCGTTAGTTTGATATAATAAAATAAAACTCAAAATTTTCTCTGAAAATTTTAAAACCAAGCAGATTGATATAAATCCCTAAGTTACGTAATCATTCTAAGATAAGAAAACGCAAGCACAAGTAGAAAGATAAGATACAAAACAAAGATATTAAAAAAAAACTATTCAAGAAAGAGAACAATACCTTACAAACGAAAACCTGAGAATGACTAATGATGGCGATGAAATATGGCGACCACCAATAAAGTTTTTAATTTTAACACTCCTTTTCATTTATCGGAGTTCATATTTAGTTTTCAAATCATTGCTTGAAGATCAAGGAAACATGAAAAATTAAAATATAAAAAAATTTCAAATAGTTTTTAATAAAAATTTTTGTATAAGCAATAATGAGAACACGAGGGGTGTTGCTTCTACCATGTACTTCCCACCGCTTGCTCCTCTGTTTGCCTGTCCATCGTTGCTTGCTTCACCTTCTCTAGTTGTGGTTTTAGGGATTTTGCATAAACGAAGAGAAGAATTGGGGAAAAACAAAAAAGGCTAGTTTAGGAGATGATGGGTTGGGTTATCATCTAGGATCGGGTATAATTTTAGGTCAGGTAGTTTCACCACGCCAACAGCGACGTTTTATTCAAAAAAACTTCGTGACGTTTTAATTAAAAAAAGTCGCAAAAAGTGTTACAAATTCGCGACGTTTTCATAAAATGTCATGAAAATTTTGAACTTTTCATGACATTTTTTAATCAATAAAACGTTGTGAATTGTGTTGTTTTCTTGTAGTGACACTGTCACGGTCTTTTTTTTCATTTGGATAAACTCGGCCAGAAAATTTGAAAAGAAATGCCTCTAGATTAGAAGAATGCTACATTGGTTTGCAAACTTGCATTGACTCTCCTAAATAAGTACTTTGATATGGGTTATTCATGGTCAGGCTTTCCCTGGACCTCAAAATTAGGCCATATCTTTATTGAGTCACAATTTCAAGTCATCAAGCAATCTTTTTGTAAAATGTAAGAAAAAAAAGGTTACACATAATTGATATTTTTTCCTTACAAGAAGCCTTATGTACTAAGGATCGAGATTGTTGTTGTTAATGTTTGCAATTTCTGCTATGCATTACATATAGGCATCTAAACCTTTGCTTAGAATTTTACTGAAGTGGTAACATTTTTTAGTTTTAGGATTGGCAGTCTTTCTCTAACTAGTATAGACGCAAGGTAGTTTCAAAACAGGTCATATATTTTATCGCAAAATTAAATTATTTAAGGTCTTAATAATTGCATTCAAGGTCCATTTTACTACATTCTCGTAGGGAAAAGACGAGATGGGTCAAGGAGACCATTTTGGCAGGGTAAAGATTTGTTTGCCGGGCCAAAACTCAACCGTAGTGGCAAAGATGTCTCGTCCTGATTACAATAAATTGATACCATCAATGTTTCAAGTTCAACGCTAGTTAACATTTTTTTTAAAAAAAAAACTTATATAGTCCTGATATTCGCACCTCCATTAGTTTCAGAAACACTAAAAAGGTGATCTTTTTTTATAAGATATAGTGATTTTTACACGTTTATGAATGATGGTTTTCTTGAATTATAACAGGTTTATGTCTGGAGAAAGGTATTTGTTACATCCGAAGTCATAAGAAAGCACAAGTTTTAGAATGATAGCTCTTTGATTTAATGGCATTGTACGTCTGATATGGACTGATCAGGAAGACATATGTGGGCCTAATGATGGTAAAATTGGAGATGTTTTACTAATTGCTCGACCAAAATTTGACAAGAAAATGGACCAATGATTCGATTTTGGTCATGGCTATTATGAACTTTCCAAGTTTGAGATTCACAGGTTCAAAGCACCAAATACATAAAAGTAAGAAACTGTAGTACTGCTAATATGCGATAGCAGTAGGAAAGCATTTCATTAGGAGTGCACGTTGTTTTAAGTAATAGTGAACCCATGAAAATTGGTGCTTCCACATCTCTACCAACAGTCTAAACCCTTATTAATATTAAACTTGAACAATGGAGCGTTATTTTTATTGCTACTTCACGTTGTTACAGTAGGATCGCGGATCAAGGAAGGCAATCTAGTTCGTTTGGAGGGCATGTAAATTAGGCCCTTGATAGATGAGATATGCCTCCCTTTCTCTTGTCATGAAGATACTGATGGGTCCATCCCACACTCTCCCGATCTTCATATGTAACGTATCCCTCTCAAATGGAGTAGACCTTCCAGAAGTTTGACATGACACCATATAATTGAAGCAATTGCTTTGGTATCTACAAGCTCGTGAAGAAGGGCTATAGCATTTTTTTAGTGAATCATATATATCATCAATCTAGTGTTCATAATTTAATGTTTTCACATTAAACCCAAGTTAGGGACTAGCTGCACATGTTGGCAAAGTCGCAAAGTCAAAGTAAGAGCACTTCAACATGTCTGTTTTTATATATTAAGCATGCATGTTTCGATCAACATGACGAGCGTACGTTATTTCTTGGGATGGAGGGATTCAAACATATATAATAAACTAGAAGCGTGATATTTGTTTGGATTCCATTCCTTGTCAAAACGTCTCTTAAGAGGAGACGGGATTGTGGACAAGATTTTTCAAAGAAAGATGTGTTTATTTATTATTGTGAAAGGGATAAGTTCGAATTGGTTTGTTTATTTTTCTGATTAAAGTATTTGGTTAGGTGAAATGTGTTACCTCGTAAGAAATACCTTTAACCAACCAATAATGGAGGATGTGAATAGGACCAATAATTAACTCTCATGGACAAACTTAGATGGAATGGAATCCAAGGATAGAATTTTTTTTTTATTTTTTGAGTAAATACTCATTTTAAATATATTATATGATGAATCAACTATTCAAAATGATGTAATAGACTAAAAGGACAGAACAAGAATGTATATATACATGTTATATTCGACACAACATTCATTTAGGATGGAAACGACCGCCAGTTTTATATCTCCAATTGACCAAAACAAGCGGAGAAACTGAAAGTAGAAGTGTATAATTAGTATGTTAAGATAACAATGGCATTAAAAAAGGGTTTTCTAACATGAAAAGAAAACCTACTCCCACCAATCCCTGGAAATATTCAAAGATTTGACCAAAGTTGAGCAATATGTACAAGATAGGTATCAAAATTGGAAGGATAAGTGACCATAGTCAAAGCATCGAACTCTGTGTCCACAAACTGAGCTGGTAACGAAGACAATGACTTGGCGGAAAACAACAAAAACATGTAGTATGTATTTATCTGTATCTTCTTGTCTCTTCTTTTCGAGCTCCCAAACGTATCCAAGAAGGCAAATTCTAGTCAAACACACCAAACTCATTTGTCTAATCTTCTGGTCTACGGTGCTAAGCAGGATACTTATTATTATTATTGGTATGATATGCTCCATATTAGTACTTTTTTTTTTTAATTTTATCAGAAAGACAAATCCCAGCATATTCTTAATTACAAACCGCGTTAAATGGCTGTCCACTCCCTATCTCTCTCCAATTAGTGCGATTCGGATAACCTAAAGATTGACAACTCAGTAATATTTGTTGTATAGAATTATAAGACAATTAGTGCTCCCTCCAAGTTTCATGTTCAAATGTAGTAATTATAAAAGACTTATATTTAAGAATATATTTATAATTTATGAACCACATAAGTTTTAAATTAAAGATTAACCAAAAATTTATGTAATATCGTTAGTGATTTAAGTTTGGAATGAAACCTCAAAAAGAATGTGTAATCTGATAAATACATAATTAAAAAAAACACGTGTAGTTTTTGATACAGTGACGTAGAATCGATTCAAAATTGGCGGTGGAGGAGGCCAAACTCTGCGGCGCAAACTTGGGCACGTGTTACGGTACGAGCAGGAGCATGGTAGAGTGTCAGATCAGCCTCGTGCATCCGTGGCGGTGCATGTGTAGGGCCCGCGAATAAATACGTGTGATATACATAACGGCCAACGTCCCCAACGGCCCTGCGCATCGAGCTGTGGAAGTCACAAAAGATTAAATATTTATATTTTTCTTTAATAAATAATAGAACCTCAGTCAGTATTTATTGAACGTACAGTGAGTAAATGTATGTATTTAAGATTTGTTTTAGTATGGAATGAAAGGTAGGGTTAGAGTGATAAAATAAAGCAAAGTCTCAGGTAGTAGTAGTTTTAGAGTTTTTTTTTTTACGTAGACTGGAAGTTACAGAGACAACCACATTAAATGAGATAGGTTTACAGTGATGTCAATGACAATTAATGGGAATAGGTATTTGAATTTCTGATAGCTGTGAAAAGAAAAAGACATGTCTCCTGGGTTTTCCTTGTACGGAGGTTGGATGTCCATTTTCTGTCTTCAGTATACTGAAGCCTATGATATAAAAATTGGTAAAAAGAGAGAAATATATATAGATATGGGAGAGAAAAGATCGTTTGTTTAATATTATTTTGTCTTATAAAATCTTAACTATTTATTTTATAAGATATACGCAAGATTTATGCAGAATTTATATAAATAAATAACTGAGATTTATTGGACACAATAAAATACTATAATATTAAACAGAAAATCTGAAAAGGGGGGCTTGGCAGGCAAGTGAAACAAGTACAAGTAAACATATGAAATGTTTAACCAGAGGAAGACACGAAAGTAAATTTATGGTGAGAAAGCAAATAATTGAATGGAGGCATGCAAAGGGGGTGAGAATGAATTACACGCAAATTATGTCAGCGTGCGATGCGATCCCAACACTGGTGGGGAGTGGGGACACTGGTGTGGTTCCACCGCACGTTTGCCATCAACTTTTCCAAATTTCGTAAAGAGAAATCCATATCTTTCCTTTCTCTCTTTTTGCTGCCTTGTGGGTTCATTTCATCACCCGGCCTCTCGCTTTTAAAGATCTGCAAACCAAGCAGCTTCTTCATCATCTGCACCGCGTCCATATATGTATCCAACGTAACTACACTCCCATTTCAAGTTATCTCCCTTTTGTCTTTTCTATGTATAATTTACTTCTTTTTCTTAGTAATCATCCAATGCCTTACCTTTTTGATTCATTGTTGCAAAAGTTAAACTAATATAACATCAATCCCGTGATGTTATATTTTAATACGGCTCTTATTTGTTTCAATTATTGGCAATTACGCTTACATCTCCTATAATCATTATATTTGTATTTGTATTTATATTTATGATTAAATAATAACTTTTAACTCACAACTTTAAAATGTTATTATTAAAACATACGTAATTCAAAATTAAATATTCTATCGAGTGGAAGTAAATAAGGAAATCCACACAGCAATGTTGTGTATGGTCATCTCCAAAAAAAAAAGAGATTCTTTTAATTGGAAAGTGAAAAACAGAATCTGTTAATATCTTGTACAGGACTCATTTATGTCCACATGCACATGCGTGAAGGCACTAACATTTTTATTTCACAAGCCGTGAGCATCTCACGGGTGGCTAAACCCAGTTCACACTTGGGAACGAGTTGATCAAGCCAGTCAGGAGTCTAGGTATGAAATGAAAGGGTCGAAGTCGAACCACTTGGGTTGTCGGTCAGCTCTCCACTCCATATCGAGGCTCGTGCGTTGAATTTTCAGACCGGAACTGATAACGTCCGTACAAAATGTCGACCTCCATTTGCCGGTCATTGCGTCTAGCGTTGCCATCTCGAGTCCAAAACCTCAAAACACACTGCCTCATAAATTAATGTTCACTTTCTTCAACATACTCTTTCTTTCTCTCTTGATCCACACACCTACCTGCCGTAAAAACCTGACGCCCCAAACACTAGACTCTCTCTCCATCTATATTGCAGCGTTTGTCTTTTGTCTCCTCTTATCTATAGGTTTTTCATGAAGTTTTTGGAGGTGGTTTAATTGAGCTATGGGAACCAAAGAGGTCAAGATAGAGAACGTGGTTGGCTCCTCTACATTTCCTGACCATGTACAGAGCATTTACCCATTACAGGGCGTGGTGGAGTTTTGTGAGGGAGATAAGAGTTCGTTAGGGTTCATGGAGCTACTGGGTATGCAGGAATTTGGTTCTTCTCTGTTCGATATTCTACCGGTGCCATCCACAGCGCAAGCATCGAATCCACTTGATAAGAAGATGGAGTCGTCAGAGTTGTTGAATAATCAGCCTGCAACACCTATTTCTTCTTCGATTTCATCGGCTTCGAGTGAGGCCTTGAATGAGGAACAAGTTAAGGCTAGGGACAATGAGGAAATAGAACAGCAAAAGACCAAGAAAGAGTGAGTCTTCAATGGTCACTTCTCTACTTTTTCTTTTATGTTTAGAAGAAACCTCATTGGATGAAAAAGATAGGGTTGCTATATACTTGATATGCTCTTGTGTTTTCCGTATAGTGGCGTGGCCATCCTCATCTGGAATGTGATCAAGAGCAGGAGTATACATGTGTGTTTGTGCATTGTTTAAGTAAAATTTGAACTTGAAGATTGATGGCTTCTGCATGTTCTTTTTTCTTTTTTCTTTTCTCTACTTGCATAAAGGCTGAAGCCAAAGAAGACAAATCAGAAGAGACCGAAAGAACCGAAGTTTGCATTCATGACAAAGAGCGAGGTTGATCATCTGGAAGATGGGTACAGATGGAGAAAGTACGGACAAAAAGCTGTGAAGAATAGTCCTTTCCCTAGGTACTATACTTTAACTTAGATGTTCTCACATTTACTAATCCATTAAAGTTTGAAGTTGAGATTTTTGATAATTTCGAAAGCTAATGCTTCATTTGTGTTGATTTAGGAGTTACTACCGTTGCACCGCCGCATCATGTAATGTAAAGAAGAGAATTGAAAGATCATTTACTGATCCAAGTGTAGTCGTGACCACTTATGAGGGCCAACACATTCATCCAAGTCCAGTCATGCCTCGCCCAAGTTTTATCGGAGCACCACCAGAGTCTGGTTTCTCCACAACTCCTTTTGCTACGCCAGTGCAAAGAAGCAATTTCTCGCTCTATCAACAGCACCAGCAATCATACGGTAATAGTCTCCCTCATTTGGGTTTTGGTTATAATGGGACTTCTTCTATTGTTAGTTCATTGGGTGAGAGGCGCTTTTGCAATGCACTACGGTCTGCTTTGGCCAAGGATAATGGTCTTCTTCAAGACATTGTCCCTTCTCGTATGATAAAGGAAGAGTAATTGAGAGCTTCAAATTACTTCTTTTGTAGCTTCCTCACACTGACTTGTAGATGAAAGACATTTCATTATATTATCAGTATATGTAATCACCTTGCTGATAGGTGATAAACTCAGAACCCTAGTCGCTCAGACAGAAACCCTGATCAGACCATTGTTACATGGGTTCCTCTTCGTGTCTGGAGCTGACTTCTATAGTATAGTTAAGTTTATATGTACTTGTATCAGGCCTTCTTCTTCTTCATCTTCTTCTTCTTATTTTTTAAATGCATGCTTTTGTTGAAGTAGAGGATAAGATGATTTAGATATTGGGTTTTCACCGCCTTAGATGCTTGGGGCCCTATCTTTTTGTCCGTCACCATTTGTTTTTGGTGAAGGAATGTGCCCTTGTTTTTGGGGTTTCCTTCAGTTGTCATTTGATAGAGGGAGAGCCTAGTCTAGTTTTTACCTTGTCTAGGAATCCACAAAATCCTTCCTAGGAAATGTGGAGTTTGATTATGGCAAAATGTTTTCAATCTTGTACGTAGTTATGAACCTAACTTAATGAAAACTGATTTACAGCATCCTTTTCGAGTAGTTTGTGTATTGGAGATATGTTTAAATGGCATCAGAATTGAGTGTGATACCTATATTCCACGAAAGGGTGGAGAATTAAATAAAAGCTTGGAAAAAGAAACCTTGGATCATTTTAAGGTTCCTACTTGGTTTCTCCATTTAATAATTCGGCCCAAAAAAGTACGAGCTCAGTTAGGGGCTAGTGCGTATCGTTCTCAGTTCTCTTTAACCTGATAATGCAAGTTTTGTCTTTTTTGTGAAATTGAGGCACGAACTTGTACCCAAAGTGTTTTCTTTTGGAAGCATTTTAGGCGCATTATTCTTCAAGATGTATTAGATGCTTCAGAAGTTCGTCAATGATTATATTAATTCCTCTCAAGGCAACCAAACGAAAATTACATTACTCTTATCACGCTATAGATCAAGCAAGCAGCAACTGAGTATGGAGAACCTTTTTATACACAGGTGGGATCAACAACTGGGCTGGTTTATCTCAGGATCCTGCAGACAGCACTTGCTTGGTCTATGAGTATGGATATCTATATGCTATTTAACAGCTGATAAGAACCCTAATCAATAAAAGCAATTACCGCAACTCCAACCAATCCTTAAATTAGAAGTGCTCGCCACGGGCATCATATCCACATTGTACCAAATAACAGGAAAAGTATTCCCGGGAATATTAAAAGCTATCTACAAAATTATCCTAATGTTCAGCCGGAATATTCTTAAAAGTTCATGATTAAGAAACCTGCACCTTCTGTGATTGATCAACTTCTACGGCTGAGAAGCTTTTAGGCAATGAAAATGGTTGCTGATCAGGCGTTAGCATCTTTACGTGCTTCTGCATGCGCTGCTGAAACAAGGCAAACTCCTCGGGCTTCTCCCACTACAGCTCAATAATCAGATGGGCTTAGTAACCTTGAGAATCTAACATGACTCTACTTAGAAAGTGTCAAGGAGGAAATAAATAATTGCCATCACCGGGAACCATCCAAATAAGGTGCAACTTGTCAAACAGTTGAAAGTTAAATAGCAGGATGCAATGAAGTAGAAGTTGATAGCTTACACTACTTTCACAAGTGACACAGTTGTAGTAGTACTTGTAACCATCAGGGCATGCATGCTCACTCCAATCGCATTCTGGGGAGTCCACTATCTGGGGACTTGAAGTTGCAGCAGGCTCAGTGGGATTCAGAGCAGTCTGAGGATTGCTTTCAGTACTTGGAAACTGTAGGTTAGTATCACTCATCACAATTAGTTTGTTAGAGAATCAAGAAATGCCATAGAATTCATAATGGAAATATCTTGGAATTTCTCCACATTATGCATGAGATTAAAGAGTATCACGTATTGAACAAACAAGAGAATCACTCTTTTCAACATGGCAGTCGGCATATAATGGACTTAATTGATAGACTAATTTGCAAATTTTTCTGGTGTCCACATGATGACCAACACGAAGTACAGTAAGTGCATCTCACAAGGCGTAACAAATTTCAGTTACGGTACATAAAATTTACCAAAAAAAAAAAAAGAGATGCAAGATGTGTGACTAATAGATCAAAACACACATCTGAACAATACAACATCTAACCCAAAACCAACTTAATTTAGATAAAACACTCAGTTAAACATTCACAATTATCACCTTTGTGTAAGTCTCTGCATTCTGCAGTTGCTCTACATTCTGTGTCTTCTGCATTTCAGTATCCATTTGTTGAGATGACATAAAAGATTTCTGAGGAGTCTGTTGATGTGGTTGTGGCATCTGACACAAATCAGACTGTGATTGCTGAAGAGGAGGTTGTGGTTGTTCCATGAAACGATGAGCTAAATTCTCCTGTTTTGCCATGTAGGAAACAGGTTGCGCGTGATAGTATGTTGAAGCTGCTGGAATAGGATATACAGCATGTCCTCCCATAGATTCACCGAAATTGGCTACTGACCTGCAGCAATTCAACTCAGGAGAACTTATTCAGCACAAAGGAAGGAGAAACTGAAGCCATGTGTTGTACCTAGTGACTGGTTCTTGAGAGCACGAACCAAAATTTGAAGCACCAATTGGACAATTTCCCCTAGAAAAAGACAGATTATTCAGTGTTTGAAATAGATGAGAAAGTCAGGGAAATTTCCATTGATTCATGACAACCTAATCGAAGCAAAATAAAGATTCGGATCTTCAGTTTAGTTGGCCATTCCTTATCTTAACATCAGGAAAATCTAACAAATTTGAAAATTGAATGTAGAACTTAATATGGAAGATGTAAACCTTATTTCTCCAGCCCTTGACTTTTTGGGATCCGCAAAACGTACAATCAATGGCAGATCACAACCCTAAAAGTTACCAGGAGAATATATTAATAGCCTAATAAACACCAGATGGGTTGTAACAATTGAGAACAAGACAATTCCCATACTTAACTCTCATTGTGAAACTTCCATTTAGTGCTCTAATTGCAGCAATGGCCATATCTCTGCGAGAAAACTTAATGAACGCACATCCTTCAGAAAAAATTGGTCATCATATCAGAACCAACAAAATTATAGCCAACATAGGCATGCATTTCTTGAGACCTCCAAATGTAAATATCCAATCAAGAGCAACTAGTAATGAGACAAACTGTTTGCAGCAGAGAATCTAGGAAAACATGAGAGATATCATCAACAAGGGAAAATAGATAAAAGCATTAAGGGAGTAGCAAAAAGTCCCAGAATTTGCAACTAAGATACTTATGTGGCCTATCAAAAAAGCCCCTGCTGATCCTTGCTTAAGGGAGCACATCTTAGAGCACATCATAGCAAAAATCAGCTTCCTATATGTTATCACCAAAGTATTTAAAACAAAGGAGAGACAATTCAAAAGAAACAACAGTTGGACACAGGACCCACCACGACTTTGCTTCAGCTCATCACGTGCAATATATACATCTTCAACAATGCCGAAAGGAGAGAATATCTAACACAGAAAGGATTTACATTAAACCAATTGCATTCATCAATAGAAACATAGCATAAGAGTAAAGTTCCACTAAGTTATTTCCAATGAAAACAAATGAAGATTACAATTAGTACCAAATATAGACACTCAAGCAATTTGCAAATGTGTTTTTCATAAGCAATACGATGTGATGCGAATGTAATTGCAAAGTTTGCATTCTTCAACTCTGGAATCAGTTAATCCCACACAGAAGATTACTTAATTAATTAAATAATAATGGACAGTCATTCCTCACTTGCCATTGCGTGCACTCACAGGCACACACGTATTCTTTAATTAGATCCATGTTGAACCATTCACAAGGAGAGCCGAGACTTGAACATGAATGATCAGCTAACGTGTTCCCATTATTCAAGAAAACAAAATAAAATGAAAGAAGTGATGGCTCATACTTCCTCAATTTCCTGTTTTGAAGCTTGTTTGTTCACACAACCAACATAGAGTTTGTCCACAAATACACCTACCAAATAACAGTATGAGGAATAAATATAGAAGTAGACATAATAGGGTTTCCAGCAGAAAAAAATAAGAAGAAAGTAAAGAAGAATATTAGCAACATAAAGTCAATGAATAAGCTCATTGGTGTGCTTGATTGTGCGACTGACATTTAAATGCAAGTATGGAAGTTAATAACAAGTACAATGGGAAAGCACATAGCTCATGTAGCTATTCCCTTCCCTTACCATGGCGCTCCCGTTCACCATCAGCATACCTCACTTTGATTGGAGCTGCTAGCTGAATTGAAACCAATCATCAGTCAATGAGCAATTGAATTAAAAACATAAGTTCTTGACAGAACTAACAGCTAGTTTACTTACCCCAGGAAAAATGTACTGGCTATCTAAAGCCTTAATAGCCCTGTCAGCTTCCTCTAGTGTCAAATATTTAACAAAACAAAATCCTGCATGAGTACACATACAACTTTAAATGATCTCCCACAGATATGTGCCATCAACAAGGCATCAAAAGTTAGTTTTTACTGGGTACATGACAAGGGGAAGAATATACCAAATGTTAAAGATGTGAAGATTAAGGAAAACAAAGATCACTAGAAGGGAAAAAAGGCTACAATCTAGTTAGCTATGCCAAATTCCGATAAAAAAAAGATTCATATTAAAATTCATTTCTAAGATTATGTCACTTGTGATGAGCTAAAGGCAAACAATAGCATACTGCAACTGGGGAAGCATAAAATGGACAGATTAATCAAGCTTCCACATTGGAAGAGGTGCTAGGCTATAGCCATCACAACAATGAACAGAATATTTCAATAGTCGATTGGATTGATTGTGAAATGATCACTATGATAGATATTAAAGTAAAGACAAGCAGTAATCTATTATCAATTCAAGTACCTTGATCAGGGCTAACCCACTTATCCCAAGGTATAATGACCTCAACAACACTACCGTGCCCTTCAAACAATGTGCGGATCTAGATGAAAAGTTATAATCAAAAGTTTGAAAATAGGCAAGCATTTAAAAGTCATCCTTATACTCAGTTTTCGCTTGATATTTAAAAAAAGAAAGAAAGAAAAGGAAGAAAACAGATGTATCAAATAAAATGAAAAACTAACTTCTACTTCAGTTGCTGTCCGTGGAACTGGTGCAACATAAAGTTTCGCATTACAGCCGCCATCGTTGCGACCTGAAAAGCAAGGAAGGAGAAAACAAAGAAAATTTCATAAATTCACTGGCATAAAAGAAGCAAAAAATGCAGCAAACATCAAGTTACAGAAAAACAACCGAATATTATTAAAACTCTGTTTCACGATAAGGAATAGTTAACAACCCAAAAGAGCATATCACACCATGCAACTCAGAATCAATAATACGCATTTACAATAGAGAGGTGATAAATGGGTCGGTTACCCGGAGAAGCTCCACGATACCGTCCTCTTTTTCGGCCGTTGAACCGGAATCCTCCTCCGCCACTTCCATGTAACTCAACCGGCGGACCACCCATCTGGCAATTAGAGTCATAATTGGAATAGTAATCACGGTTGTTGTTGAATTGGTGGTACTCCTGATTCTGGTCGACAAAGTTGTCCTGATGATATGGGTAGTGCTGGTGGTGGTAGTTCGGCGGTTGGTGGCCGTTGTGGTAATACTGGTACTGATGATTCTCTCCCATCAGCTGAACCCTAATCCTAGAACCGGTGGTCTATCGGAAACAGGGCTGAAAGCCTAAAGATTGATCAGGGAAGGGTTCAAAAAAAGGAGAGTATGTGTGCACTCAAGCACGGGATTATTAGTTTATCACCGTCTAGTCAAAGTTACTGATAACGGGGTCGTTTAGTTGTACCGTCTACGTGGGATCCAAAACTGTGACGTAAATTACACCCGAGATGACATACAAACTTTGCCAAAAAGTTTAAAAAGCAAAAAGAATGAAAAAAATATAAATTTTAGTTTCTAATGATAAAATCTTAAGTTTCAAATATTAACAAATTAAAATTTATTGTTAATAAATATTTACAAATTGATTTTAACATATTCAATTTTTATACTAAATTGTAATAATGATTAATAATTTTTATATTAATTTTCAAAAAAGTTAAATGTTGATGGAGTGCAAAATATACCAGATATTCTTATCTAACCAATTTCATTGTCAATTAGGAAATAAAGTGCATTTTAATATGAAAGAAAATATTTGATTGAATTTAGACCTAAAAAGGGTTGATTTCATGTATGTTAGATCATAAATATTTTTTTATATACATATGAATACAATTTAGTACATACTCGTATCTTCCAAAAAAAATTGTCACTGATAAGGTATGGCATGGTTAAGATTTTGGACAAACAATTGATTTCCTCTAGACTTTCTAAGGAAGAGAAAAAAGGCGAGAGATGTTGAATTGTTGAATCCGGATGAGAACCTACTTCACAATAAATTAACTATATTACTTTCTCACATCGTTGTAACACAAGTCACATATTAATTATACAGTCATCCCCACCAGTTCTCTCTGTCTTCATTCACCAACCACCCTACCTTTTAAATATCTAGACCATCCAAAGACTAAAGGGAGCAAGAGGCACCCGTCTACGAACCCAAAAAAACCCAATGTCTAAGGTCGCAAACCTCATGAACGGACGGGGCAATTGGCTTCGGCATGAGTTTCAAAAGTATCTTCCGTGCACTATTTATCTGGAACTTGCGAATTACTGCCCTATTGTCGAAATCATAGGGGAGGACAGGTTGTCGTGGGAACCAACCAACCATGGGGGGTTAACGGTGACGTCAGCTTTTGAATTAATTGAAGGACGCTTCACGGACTCCAATAACAAGCTGTGGGAGGTTATCTGGAAATGGGTAAGTGTGCAGCAGATCAGATCGTTCCTCTGGCTTGTTGCTAACCGTAAACTCCTGACGAACCAACAACGAGTGACCTGACATATTGTCATGGATAGCAGTTGTCAATTCTATGGGCATGAAGAGATAACTGTACATGTGGTGCGGGACTGTCCGAGAGTGACAGCTATCTGGTGTAAATTTTCTCGGGAGCTAGTAGATGCAGGTTTTTTCCAACAAGACGAGGAGGTGTGGCTAAAGACTAACCTCACGAAGCAATCTCAGGTGCAACAGGCAGCGTGGGCCACAATCTATGGTGTCGCTTGCTAGTTCTTATGGAAGTGATGGGACAATAGTCTGTTTGAGCCTAGAATTGTATGGTCGGAAGATGGTACTAGACTCATTTTGGATTACGTTGACTGAATAGCAAGAGCAAGAGCGATAGAAAACTGTGTGTTTCTAGCATAGGGCATACTCGTGGGCAGCTTCGGGGACTGGACTAAACCTTCGGAGAGTTGGGTTAAAATCAATTCTGACGGAGCAGTAAAGCAAGGATCCACAAAGGTATCCAATGGAGGTTTAATTAGAGATTGTCATGGGAACTGGTGTGAGGGGGTTTCAGCAAAACCTCGGAAGGGGTTTGCCCTTATTTGCAGAGCTTTGGGGTGTGTTCTCAATACTTACGTTGGCCTGGGATCTAGGTTATCACCGAGTTTAGCCAAAGTGGACTCTCTTAAGGTCATTAATATTCTCTCTGACCCGCATGTAGTGCTAATTGAGGATACAGGTATCCAGGAGCTTTTACACTGTACCTGGGAGGTTCATCTTTAGTATGTCTTCCGGGAAAGGAACTAGTGCGTTGACAGCTTGGTAAATCTTGCAGTCATACTACATCCGGGCCTACATATCCTTTAAGAGTCTCCATTAGGCATCTAGGAGCTTCTCCACAGAGATGCGCAAGGAGTGTTATATTCTAAAGCGTTGAGTTAATTTAGTAGTTTCCTTTGTAAAACAAAAAAAAACCCCCAAAACACAATAACAAACCTAATTAACCATTCAAAGTTTCCCACACTAGGAGGCTTATCGGGCAGACAACACCATAGGGAGGTAAATGGAAATGGGAAGACGACATGGAGCATAATCGTTGGCAGCTCTGAGAGTCTTGGCAAACTGAGGTTTGTGGAATCTAATGAGGAGAAGCCAATCCAGTTACCTATGGATGTGTTACTTCAAGGTGCGTAGAAATGAAAAAGATCACTTGAAGGCTCTTTCCTTGAGAAGTGTTTGGCGTTTCCTCTAATTAGCAAATGGGCTATAGTTGCTTGGAGAAATAGGGGATTGGAAAATGCTATGGTAAACAAGGATGAACTTTTTGTATTCAAGTTCAGCATAGAGGAGTATGCGTAGAGTATTCAGGAAGTAAGATTATGGCACGTGATGAGGCACCCTATTCTCATCAAGAGTTGGTAGCTAAGGGTGAAACTAGATAGAAGCAAGCTGAACTTCATCCCCTTTTGCGTCAATATTTATAAGGTACCCTTGGAATATTGATCCGTAGAAGGTATGAGCCATATTGCGAGTAAAATAGGGAAACCCTTATGATTAGATAAGAATACTGCCCTTATAAAGAGAATTGGGTATGCTCAGGTTTGTATTAATGTTGATATATTGAGGAAACTCCCTCATTCCTTGAGAATAATGAGATTGAAGGAGAATGGAGATTTAGAAGAAGACTCTATAGGGGTTTCGTATATGTGGAAACCTAAATCTAAAGGTGAAAAACAAGTATAAAGAAAAAAAGGAAAACCAAGAGGGATAGCAGGGGAACAAGGATGCTTCTGCTTAAAAGGAAAATAATATAACTAGAAAAGTAATGTCAAGTGATGTTTGGATTACCAAAAGTAAGGATCAGGAAAGGTTGAACTTGATAGATAAAGGGAAGCAGCAACAAAGGAATTCCCTGAGGAAGAAATGAATTTAGAGGAGTTTTCCATAGGAGGGTTTCAAAGTAGTGATAATCACATTAACAAAGGCCATTAACTTGGAGGGGATTAACAAGGTAAGGTTAGAGGCATGGAGGGTTGAGAGCCTGACTTTCATAGAAAAGAATACAGGCGACAAGAACAAGGATGGGATGGTTGTAGAATAAATTGATTTCTAGAAAGTCAAGGCTACCAGCATGGGGGAAAAATAGTGAAGAAGGGATTAAGCATGTTGGGCCCGGGCTCCGGATGCTCGAATCCCGAGGCGGCCCCTCGGGTCGCGCCCGCGCCGAGCGCCCCAAACCGCAGACCCGATCCCAACATTCAGGCA
>JANTPM010000009.1:23840201-23852385 GCA_025434745.1 Erythroxylum divaricatum
GTAAGAGCCGATAAGGAAAGCGGCCTGCACCATGTGGAAGACACTCTCTCCGACTAAGTGCCAATATTTTTTGTAGAAAACCGGCTAAAAACCATCCGGGCCAGGGACCTTGTATGGCTTCATAGATTGGAGGGCAGAGTAGACCTCCTCCTTAGAGATGGGCATCAGCAGACAATGGCCATCCTCCGCAGAAATGGTGGCATGATCCGGAAGAGGAGGGAAAGGAAGGGTGATGTCCTCCACAGTACAGAAAGTAGGGTTGCGTTTACGTCGATTAACGATCATCGCATGGAAGAAAGTAGTGTTGCTATCCCCATAATGTAACCATTGAAAACAGGATTTTTGGAACCAAAGGACTTCTTCTTGCCGAAGGATGTCATTATATTCAGAAATGAGATCCTGTTCCAAAAGGAGGAGATAGGCACTCTGGGAGGAGGCTAAGAGTCGTTGGACGCCATTGATGTGGGCGAGTGTTTGACGTTTTCAATGGAATATATTGCCAAAAGTATCCTTGTTGAACAAAAGAGCCGCATCTTTCACGTTAACCAGGGCTGTAAAAAGGGAAGAGTGGGGTTTATCCCAAGCTGCCTCCACAACAGGGAGGAAACCCGGATTCATGGTCCATGCATCCTGAAATCGGAAGGGTCGTTGAGACACAGAAGGGACGAAATTGTAAAGTTGAAAAACAATGGGATTGTGATCCAAGGACGTGCGGGGAGATGGTAAACCAAGGCCTCGGGGAACAAGAGCTGCCAAGCATTGTTACAAAAAGCTCTGTCAAGTCGGGCATACGTAGAAACGACACCATGACCCTTCTGTCGATAAGTGTAAGGAGGACCTTTGTACCCTAATTCCAAAAGAGAGCATTCATCCATATTCTACTGGAAACGACTAGTCCGTCTCAGAGAATAAGAACCCCACACCCCCTTGTTTGTCCGCAGTGCAAGCGTAGTCATTAAAGTCCCCGATCAGCACCCAAGGGAGCTCAGTGATGGTACTTTAGCGGGCCATCTCTTGCCAAAAACAAACACATCCAGAAGGGTGAGGGTTGTAAACTGCAGTTAAGAACCAGACGTGGTATTGGGAATCACGTACTAGACAATGAAGAAATTGGTTTTGTGAGACCAACACTTGAAGCTTGATGATCATGTCATGCCACAGGCACCATATGTCCCTGGAAAAGCCAGAGGCCTCCACACAGACAACTTTCTGAAACCCTAGAGAATGGGAAACCCTTTCTGCCCGGGAACCTGAGATACGCGGTTCCAAAAGAATCAAAAGATCAACCTGGTGACGTGGTAAGGAGATCCTTCACACATGCTGTGAAACTAGCATGAGCCGCCCCGCAGCAATTCCATGATAAGATGTTGAGACTCTTAAACATTAAGTAAAAAACGAGGAGGAAAAAGGCGACCAGCACTAAGAGGCGAGGCTGCAGGGAACCATATCCACATCTACCTCATCCACAGGAGGGGGAGTCGAAGTATGTGCAGTGGCTATTAAAGCCAAATCCTCGGGTTCAAATAAAGCAGGGTTACAGGGTGCTGCGCTACCCGGATCAGGGGGTTCATGACCCGGAAGAATCAGAGTGCATTGCCTGGTCGACCCATCATGCAGGACGACAGTGGAATGTAGGGGCGGTGTAGCGGCCTGGAAAGCATGACGAAACTGGGAAGCGACCTGCATGACAAGAGAGGAGTCAACTGGGTGGATCGAAGGGGGAGCCAGCAATGGATCTCGAGCCGGAGAACATGCTGAGAGGGCTGACACTCCAGCCTCTTGACACTGAGGCTGACCAGCGTAGGAGTCACAGGGGGCAACCGATGGGATGTGGACTGTCCAGCAGTCTTGAGGGCCGGTCATGGCATCTATGTCAGTAAAGTACTGAATGGACCAGAGACGCGGTATGCACCTATTGAAAAGTTAGCGCTTTCATTGATAATTACAGCCCGAAAACTCAGGCCCTACTTCCAGAGTCACACCATCGAGGTATGGACCTACCAACCCCTCAGACAGTGCCTTCAGAAGCCTGAAACCTCTAGGCGGCTGGTAAAATGGGCGGTAGAACTGGGAGAGTTTGATATACACTATAGGCCGCAGACGACGAGCAGGTGAGGTCAGGGACTTCGACAGTTTCATTGTTAAATCGGGTGATGAACTCACGCAAACTTTCGTTCCTTCCTTGGGTCAACTGCATTACTTCCAAGGCAGTCTTCTGTGACCGTTTACTTGTAGCAAAATGGTTGAGGAATAGCAGCTCAAAATCCTCAAAATTGGTTATGCAACGCGAGGGTAAGCTGTTGAACCATCTTCGGGCTCTTTCTTGGAAAGTTGTGCAGAAGGCCTTACATTGAATGACGTCTGGGATGCAATACAGGTTCATCATCGATTGAAAGTGCTGCAGATAATCAAGAGGATCGGTCTTTCCAGTATATTTTTCTGGAGTTGGTATCTTAGTTCCGACCACTGGGAGGCTATCCAGGATCTCCGGAATGAAAGGAGAGTTGTATTGTGCTGATGGTTGACTAGGACGAGAATTCATGGCTATATTGACTCGGTGGTCCACGATTTTTTCTATGACTTCAGCAGAGTGCCGATCGGTCATCGCACCAATCTACCGAGCGGGAGTTTGCTGCTGTTCCGGTTGAGACTGCAAGATTTGACGAATCAATAGATTGGTCGCTTCTTCTATTTGTCTTTGTGTGAGAAAGGCTTGCTGCGGTGCAGGAGGGTTCGCGTTAAGGGGATATTGGGTGCGAGGATGTGAACTGGTTCTAGCGTCATCCTCTAGGGCCACGCTTTGCGCTTCTTGGTCTTGGTTTTGGGATTGTTGCAGTTGATCATGCTGATGTGAGTGTTGAGGGAGTGGCTCGTTTATGTTAGGATTTTGGAGGATGATGGGCGGAGGGTGTGTTTGGTGATCAGGATGCAGCGATGGAAGGGCGGCGGGTAGTCGCAAGCCCATTCGCTGTAGTGCAAGTGCCGCAACAACGGCTACATCAGGATTTGTTGCCGCCGCTTGACTGATCTGAGTGCTTCTGGATCCCATGGTGGGCGCCTTGATGCCCGACCCCACGGTGGGCTCCAATTGGTTCTGTCTGATTTAGGTGGGGCTGGGCGCTGCTGCTTGGATCCATAAGATTGACTGATTTTGGTTCAGAAATACCTGCAAAACAAGAAAGGCATGTCGGGAGTTGACTGCCGGTAGGCCCCTCCAACGCTCAAGTCAGTCTCTTGTGAGAGCATTGGTGGCTAGTGAATAAAGAATACTAGTGTTCTCGAAAGTCGTACCTTTGATATGATGAGGTAATGAATTTATATGGCTAATACCTGTAGGAATTAGGTCAATCATCAAGAGATGGGTCGATCGACCCATGCGCCGTTCTGAGTTTGATCTTGAGCCTAGCACGACCGACCCAACCACGTCCCAAACGAAAGTAAATTGAAAAATATGAATACACATTAACATTTACTCTAAAATTTAAGTTAGATCATATCATTTTGGAATATTCAAGTTAAATTTTAATGTTTGTAAAGTGTAAGAATCATACTCTAAATGGTCCAAAAAATTAACAAATTTTGACCTCCGTCAATTAAATATAATGTGATATATCTTTTTTTTAAAAGGGACTCAAATAAATGATGCGAAAAAGATACGTGTCAAAAGAAATTGCCATGTAGTCTTAGTTTTTTCATCCAGTCAAAGTTTAATTCTTATGTTTTGGTAAATGTTAGATTTTAATTTAAACGTTTTTAGATATTATAGTTCAATTTTAATTTTGAAGTAAATATTAGGGTTTAAATTACATTTATGATCAATTGAAAAAGCATATACCTAAGATTTGGGGGATGAACATCATATGCAGTGGGTGTCCATTTTTGTATTGTCCCCAACCCATCACTACTTCTCGACTCAATTATTTTTCAATCACTTTTCAACAATTAAAACTGCCCGAGAATGTTACTTTGTTTTCTTACATATTTTATTTATTTTAAATACTATGTATGTATTTATTTCATATTTTTAATTACTTTAATTTTTTATTATTTTCTTGTTTATTTATTTACTTTGAATTTAATTTAATTTTAATTTTTTAATTTAATTTAATTTAATTATACATTTATTTATATAGCTATTATTTTATTCTAATCATTTAATTTTTTATTAATTTAAAATAGATTTTATAGTTTTAAACCTATTTAAATCTACAAAATCTTCTTCTTCTTCTCCTCTCAATTAAGGATTTTGAGAGAGTTAAGGAAGAAATTAGATTAGATTTAAGTGAACTTATATACAACCAAGACATTATATCTCAACCTAAAATTTTAAAATTTCATAACTTATGCGATTTGAATAACTCTGTAAATCACCTATTAATTTAACTCAAATCTATGACAAAGTCTCTATTCATTAGACTTTGTCAATCTAGCTTTAAAATCAAAGAAGGTTTAGGAGGGGCTGAAGAAAAATTAAATCGAATCTAAATGAGTTTATATATAATTAGAACATCATGTCTCAACTTAAAATTTTAAAATAACAAGCTACCTAACCTATGATATCATTGAAGGTTTTAAGAGGGGCTTGGGAAAAATTGGACCAATCATAATTTATATTATTTTAAACAGTTATATAATTAAATTTTAATTATAAATTATAAATTTATAATTTTTTTTATGAATATAAGAGAATCAAGAAAGGTACGGCGAATAAGCATCTGTTAGTCACAATAGTCTGCGTGCCATAATTAGAGACGGACGTGAAAGTTCCATATGGAGGTGACAACCACAAGTCGCCCAAAGGTGAGATGTCTATATATTATTATGTTCTCAAACTTCGCAAGCCATCTGTTTAGAGCTGGTAAGGTTTGAAGCGCAATTCCAAAGATGGGATCCCACTCCTGTGATTTGTTGGGATGAATTGTTTTGTAAAACCTGCTATGTTGAAATTAGCTGAAGATCTTGCAATGTCAATCAAGTTGAAGAAGAAAAGAAGAGTGAAGATCAAGTTGAATCATCCTAGATTCATCAGAAAATTGAAGTTGATGATATTGGGCATAATTCAAGGCTGCATGGTTCAAGGAAATGAAGATAAAATTCAGATGAGAGAAATTCAATGGAAAGGGGAAGATGGAGGCAAGATGAAAGCAACAATGAAGAATTGAAAAAAAAAAGATTTTGCAGCAAGAAGAACAAAACAGAAGTAAAGATGCAGGCAGGAGGAACAACTATATTTTTTAACACTCCAAGGACAAAATAGGATCAAAAGGATGCAAAGGAATGAGAGAGATTTGAAATCCCCAAATTTGGCCAAAATTTAGAGATTAGGCGTGGGCACGCCTAAGGTTGGAATTTGGGTCTGCAACAACAAACAAGGAATTTCTAAGACAAGTTTCAAGTTAGTTTAATCAACGTAATCAGAGGTTATTGGAATTAAACAAGACATGTGCAGCTGGTCATTTTCGTAGCTGAGCAGAGGATTTGCAATGTCAGGATTTTGTCTGTTAGTTTTCTTGTTTTTATTAGCTGTTAGAGATGTCAGTTTCTATTATGCAAAAGTTAGTGCTTTTATGTTTTGCCAGATGAGGAAAGTTCTGTTAGACCATCAGTTCTTATTTTTACTTTTCAGTTATTAGAAAAAGTTGTATCGGATGTAGAGAGCTTATATATGAAGCTCATGTTTTACTTTTCCAGCAGTGAGAATGTATTGAAAAACCAGAAAAATATCAATACAAAAGTTTAGATCAAGTTTAAGTTTATTTGTGTTATGTTTGTCTTATTTTTCAAATATCAGAAGTTGAGCTGTAGTAGTAGTGATTGAAAAACTCTGTTTTGTTGTTGAAAAATCTGAAGCAGGTTGAGTGTTTCTTGAGTTCGAAAGTTTCAAGCAATACACAAGTGTTTCTGGTTTTCAATTTCAGCCTTTACTTCATCAAGTTTTAATTTCAGTCCACTTTTTTTATGTTGTCCGAGTAGCTTTCAATTTCACAGAAGTCAAGTATTTTAAGGTAGAGTTGCTGAAGCAAAATATAGATTTCAAAATTGCAAATCTGCAGTAGTTTCATTTATTTCTAGCTGAGAGCCAAATCTTCACATACATACCAAATTCATACAAACACTTTAACTCATCTGTTGAGTTTCATTTTACATTTTGAGAGGAGCATTTCAGATTGAAAAAAATCAAACTTTCAGTATTCATTCCTTTGGAAGCTGACGTGAACAGTAGAGAGAGCTACACTCCTACACTCATTTTTCGTTACACACAATACTAAACACCATACATTCCCTGACTTGAGAGAGGCTTGAGCTAGAATTTTGAAGGTGCATTACACATTCAGTTCACATAGTTAAGGAGACAGAAGTTGCAATCGTTGTCTGCTGAAGGCTTGCATGAACAGTACACCAAGTGTTTGACACTTTGCTTCAACCAAACTGAAGCCTCGACAGAGTTGTGCAGTGAAGGTGCTTTCTTCAATCAGTCAAGGAGGCCCCTAGCAAGACCATTGTGTGCTGCACTTTGCCGCGTTAGTATCACCCGAACTTTAGCTTCTTCACCTCATAAAAACATCTCCGCCGGTTAGAATTGACGTAACATATTTGATTATTGCGCTTTGCCGACAAGTAAAAAAGATGACTGGAAACCGGACAAATCAAGAAGATAACGGATGAAAAATCTGGCTGATGATCATCCAAGTGAATCAGCTGACAATCACTGGCAGTGATTAAATTGGCATCTGGACTACTCGGCCAAGAAAATTTGTCTTGGTATAGTTAAAACGTGCCCATGTTGGCCCTTGTCAGAGCTGTTTTGTATATCTTCAATCATTTAGTTATGCGAAAATAGTGTTCTTCAAATTGGTCAATTAAAAAAGACTTCATGCGAATTTTGGAGACTGGATTTACTAATAAGCTATAATTATTCGAAGGCGGATTGCAAAATGACATCAAAGTTGTCATCCAAGTGTATTCAATTGCTTGAATGTATGTAAACATTGAGTGAAATAACAAAGTTTTTAATCATAATTATAAACACTTAAATGGGTAAACCCCTTTTCTTTTTTGTTCGTAATTTTTCTTTGTTACAACTCTAGTTTATGTCTGAGTCTAAGGCTGATGTTAAGAACCTTATCAGATTGAGTATAAAATCTGGAGTTAAAATTAAAGGATTCACTGGTTCTGATGTTATGATGAATTTTCCCTATGCCCTGTTGACTGCCATAAACTATTATTCACGTTTGACTAACCATACCTAATCTTTTAATATAATAAATATCAAATAAATTAGATTTATTAATTATTTAATTATGAGTGTTAAATAATTTTTAAAAAAAACTCAAGCTTTAGTGGATTGGTATAATACTTAACTAATCAATGCTCTGCGCTAGTGTATGTATATAGCGGCTTGATGTACACTAACAAGAGCTACTTAAATGCTTATAATTTGAGAGCTGAGATTACTTGTACTTTCTGTGTTGAGGAAGCTGGACCATCGCAAACACAAAATGTATTTTTCAATGAAGGCTGAGGGATCGACTAACTCTTATTTAAGTGGCGGTGTACTGTAATGAGAGTAACAGTATGTCCTACAATGGTACCCACGGGACGCCGTCTCTGCGACATGCCCAGTTGGTATGTTATGAGATCTTGCTAGTGTAGTTTCAAGTCATACGTCTTCTTCTTAATGTCTCAACCGTTTTCGTAACCATTATCTGAAAAATATATGATCTTCAACTTCTTAGAAATGTTTATTCATTAAATTAAAATATTTTCAAAAATAAATATTATTAACATTAATTTTAAAATTATATATTTGTTTACAAATAAATTTTTATCAATTTATTACTTATTTATTTTATTAAAACATAATATTTTTATTAATTTTGATATTCAATTTTAATTTTATACCAAAAAATAAATTACATCCACATTACTTTGTAATCATATTTTTACTTTTTAAAAATATAAGTTAAAATCAGTAATGAATAAAAACTAAAAACCAAAAAAGAGAGGTTCTTTCACGTTGAGTGTGAAAGGTCTAACGTGGACCGTGTGCTCGTCAACTTTCTTAAACCGTCCTGTTTCTACATAAATGTTAAACAGAAATTAAAAAGATTTTTAAAATACTTAATCTGTAAGAAACGAATGTCTATTTCAACATTGATTGAAATAGTTACGAAGATATTTACTGATTTTTAATTAATTGTGCTGCAAACAAATTCTCTTAAGTCGCAGTTTACTTTCTTTAGTTCAAATTATAAGCTTAGGGAAAATTACTTTTACTCAAATAAATTATATTAATCTTTTCATAAATTTATTAACGATTTTCATATATAACTATTATTCATAAGAATAATTTACTCATCCTTTTAAGCCATTAATTTTTTGAATATTCCTAAAATACTAATTAACTTCATATTTTATAATTAATTAGTATTCATAAAATACTAATTAATTACTTTCACCTATGATACAACAATAATTTTACTTAAGGTATTACAGAAGTGACTCACCCAACCCTTAACACTATCTTTAGTCCTCACTACCTATAAAAGTAAATCACACTCAATAATATAACCGATTCGTGTTAACTTCAACATAAAATTTTCTCAAACAACTTTTAATGAAAAAGATAATAAAATGACAATTCAAGTGATTAAAATAATGACGAATATAAACGAATACACTTAAAAAAAGAAACACAACTTTCCTAATTAATTCAGCTCTTTTAATGTCAGATTGGAAAGTTATTCACCAAGATTACCGATGTATTTAGCTGTTGGAATTTTCAGACATCACTTCCACTTTAATTGACGTTGAATAATAGACGAACATTCAGCTACAGAATGTGCCTAGAGATAAACAAGAATCACAGCTGCTGCATACCCACAATTAACGACAACACAACCATAGAAAAGTACAGCACAAATGATTCAACCTTAGGTTGCATGATACACCTAAAACTGGAGCTTTAACAATTCCAACTCACAAAAACACACACTCATTTCAAGAAAACCAGCTGCTTGAATTTTTCTCAATTTTAGTCAACAACTAGAAATAATGCAGGTCATCAACAATTATTCTACTCACTAAAGTTACGCAAGACCCACACACAATTGCAGCAACAATAATCACTCACACAGACAAAGCTGATAGTCCAGCCAAATCACGCATAAATCAAGAGACAAATCTTAGCTATAAGGCCATCTAATCAATGAAAAAAAAATCAAAGAAAACATAGCACAAAACCCTTCAGCTAAGGTAACGTGATACAATAGAGAAGTTTACAACAAATAGACTTCTACTTCAACGAAATCAGCCCACTAATATTATTGACAATATTCTTAGATATCCAGCTACAAGTCATCCAACATATGTCAATTTTACTTTCCAAAAAGGACAACATTTAGCCCACTACATATGTGAATCCTATCCACATTACAGCTACTATAATCAATTCAAATTTCAGAAAATTTGTTTTTTAAGATAGCTATTATCCAAAAATATATTATCATCTTAATTAAGATTTTAAACCTTATCAAATTTGTCTTGGAAGAGTCCCACATAAACAAAACTAGGTCTAATTATCAAATAATGCCCAAAATTCAATGGTAATATATAATCACATATATTTTAACAATCTTCCATTTTTTGACATTATTTGTTACATATTTAAAATTCTCCTAAAGGAGATAATTGGATATATATACCATCGAATTCACAAATCACAAGAAAACTCTTCATTAATCAGTCAACAAGATTCAAGCATAATCAATATCCAATGATACAAATATACAAAATTAACACCCAAACAAATCAAATGTTCTGGCATAGTTTTGTCCCCTTTGGGACAAAATATGTTAAAAAGCAAAACTAATAGTCAAATCTCCTCCTCACATAAACTATATGAACACATATTTTCTAAACTCAAATAGCCCATGGTATAGGGCAACTAAGATAAAGCTTAAGAAATCCAAATCATAGAATCTAAATCTTCCTATAAGTCTCCAATGAACATCAACATATTCTTGACATAACTACTTAAATCAAAATCCAAAGGCAAAATTCTCAAATCATCAAATAGAGCTCCATTTTCACCTTAATTATACTATTCAACAAGTAAGGAAAAAGCCAAACACACACAAATTACCTACACTTTAGAAAACTCATAAATCAAAAACTCGAGCACCCCTTCAAGCCCTCTCTTTTTTTTAATAAACAACATCAAAGTATACTTCAAAAATTTAAAGTACACAGTTCCTGTGCCATTCGAAAAAATTCAAACCTGATCTTTTTCTTCGTCAAATCATCTCTGTCATAAGATGTTTGGTTGATTTCTTTTCCCGTAATAACTAATTGTGAATCTGGACAATTTCTGATATTAACTCCCTTGCGTGTTTGTTATGAAGTGTGGGGGTGATTTTTTCTAACCCAAGTATGTTTAGGTAACATGGGTTGCTGTTGGAAATTTAACATGGTGGCCTTGTATACTCGATAACCCAAAAAAATGACATGTATGTATAAACCTCCTATTCTTCCCTGAGATTTGTTCTTGGATAGATTTGGTTGTGCCATTATTCTCATCATTAGGCTTAGAACTTTCACCTTTATAGCCAATGAGTTGATCTCCTTTAATCTTACCAATTTTTAGCAATTGTTCTAATTTTTCTGTAACATTCTTATTCCTTTTTCTGTACTGACCAACTTCAATTTTTTTCACCATGCTCATAATGTAGAAATCAACTTCTTCTCTAGATCTTAAATAATGTTCTTTATGGAGAGATTTTCCTTCTTTAGCTTTTCATTTTGCTTGCATGTTTGCACCCATTTTATATACATCAATTTATAGGTTTCATAGATATCCTCCTTTTTATCATTTGAACCACTATTATCACTGTCATAATCTGAGGTTAGACTTTGAGTTGATTCATTTGCGTTTTTTCTGAGATTTTCTAATTTATAAACATTTTCATCATCAGTTTCTTCCTTCTTGGTTGTTACGCATGTAACTGAACTTTTGTTGTATATAATAATCAACGCAGCATTGCTCACAAATTCTTCTTTACTACCATACTTACTTCCGAATTCATTTTCACCTTAAATGGTTGTATAGGATTTCCCTTTTCTCTTCTTCAAAGTGTTAGCTCATTCTACTTGCACAAGTTCAAAACCTTAACATTCATGACATTAAATTTTCTTCACTTTTCTTTCACCTTTTTGAATTTTAGCTTGTTGATTGAAATTACTATTTAATAAACTCCCACCGTTTTGTCTAAGTTTGGATCTATCTTTCTTCATTTTCATTAACCACTTGTTAAAATTTCTTGTCAATAACTCCATATTCTCATTCTCATAAGATTCAGCTTCGAAGTTATTCACGACTTTATCAATCTCGACTTGCAATGCCAATCCTTTATTCCTCTCTTTTTTGCCCCTTAATAAATTCATCTCAAAATTGGTAGGAATTTCAATTACCATAGCCAATCATAATTCATTGATATCATGAGCTTCCTCAATTATTGCAATTTTTAGTATGAATCACGGAGGCAACGTGTAGCATCCCGTCCCCGATGGGAAGGGTAAATTAGTAAATTAGGATAGGCTAGGTTGTTGCATTGCATATTTGAAACGTAGACATTCGTTTGGCCTCTGATTGTAGAGGACTGAGTTATTTGGCACAAGCATATGTAGGTACATACATGTATGATATATTCCCGATAAAATTGTGTGAATTGGAAATTGGGTAATAATTGTATAGATTATGATTTGATTAGTGAATTGGAGTGGAAAATCGAAAGCTAGAGGTTTGAAAAATGAAATTTGGGTGTAGGATCATGTGTTTTATATTTTTTAAGATTTATAGAAATTTTTTCGAAATTTTTAGAGTTATAGGTCCGGACCGAAAAATTGGCTTAATGACTGATAAATTGGATTCCGGTTTCGAAATTGATTGACAAGTGGCAAGAGATAATTTGAATTAAGATTTCAAGATTTATTATTTATAGTCATTGCGAAATCGGGAGAAATTAGAATAAGAATTGGATTTTTAGATCCTAAGAATTGAGCATGTGGCAAATGAGTTGCCAAACATGCCCATAGCTTTAAAATCCTTATATATATAACCCTAATCTTTGAATTTTGTTTTCCACGATTTCTCCTTTTGCTTTGAAAGACAATTTGGATTTTCTTC
>JANTPM010000009.1:23930473-23942292 GCA_025434745.1 Erythroxylum divaricatum
CTAGACGACCATGCAATAAATTTTCCACCAGTCAGTACCATAACAATTAAGTCATTTGACACATTCCAATCATCATCATAAAGGAGATCACCAATCAAATTATCAAATCTCATAAACAAATTTAAATTAGCAGCATCAAAATGAATTAATCGACCCCGCACATATACTGCTCTATAACTCAAAGCATTCTCATTCGGAATATCACAAGATAAATTGCAATAAAATTCTTTTATCATATTTGAATCATAGTGCTTCAGAAGTAGTGAAGCTTGCAGTAAAGATCGCTTTGATAGGAAAGTGTTCAGACCATGTTGTTCAAACTCCTCTAAGTTGATTGGACAATTGAGAACAAACCTGATAGTATTGACAACCATTTCTGTTCAGTCAAGGAGGAGTATAACTTGAAGGAAATTGCATCATCCACTATCAGGTGGACAGAAGAGTTACATCGAACTGTTTTCCAACACCTCACCTTTGTACGTTTTTTAGGAGCCATAGGAGGTGCAATTGGTGGAATAGATGTTGCTGGAGTCTCATCGGAATTTGAAGCAGAATCGTTAACTATGGATAAGATGACCTGAGTAACATCATAATCTAGATCTGGTGCTGTGTCCCGAATAGAGGTAATTTTGGGAATGTTAATAGGAGCTACAGAAGATGACCCAGCCCTGGTGAAACTCCTACCGGGTGTCGGATTCAACATTAATCGACTGGAACGAAGTGTTGGAGCTACTGTCTTTGTGTTTGACACCGAAGATAATTTCTTCTCTTTGTTCTTTCCCATAATTACCTAAAAATAGTAAAATTTCAACCAAAGTCAGTCAAATTGAATCAATCTTAAGGTGAAATGAAACAATACTGTAGAGAGAAGATATGGGCCTTCAATGGAGATTCACAAATTGCACATAGTAGTGAGTTCACCATGGAAGAATCTTGAACCCATTTTTGTGTGTGCCTTGAGAGCTTGAGAAATAACCTAGATGAGAAGAAGATGACATTGTAGTGGTGATGTCTCTTGAAATCTACCATAAACTGATGCCCACGATGAGAATGTCTCTAATGCATCTATGGGAATGTCTTGAGACTTAAAAGTGGAAGGATAGAAAGAAGGGAGAGAAGTGTAGGTAAATAAAGAATGATAATTAGGGATTTTTTAATCCCTCGGATGGATTTTTTTAACTTTTCTTTTTTTTAAAAATAAAATACATCAATAATGTAGAGCACAAAATCCCAAAGCCCCTCGAAGAAGTTCAAACCTTACTGCATCAAGAAGGTTTGTAAAGATATCTGCCAATTGCTTTTCAGTAGATACATGTGACAAGATGACTATTTTGCTCTTCACAAGCTCTCGAATAAAGTGATACTTGAGATCAATATGTTTTGTTCTTGAATGTTGAATTGGATTTTTAGAGATGTCTACATCACTCTTGTTATTGTATAAGATAGTCAACACATCTGATCAATCCCATAATCTTCTAACATTTGTTTCATCCAAAGAAGTTGTGAACAACAACTACCTAAAGCTATGTATTCTGCCTTAGTCGTCAATAGTGAAATTGAATTATACTTCTTGCTATACTAAGAGATCAAATTGTTTCTTAAGAAGAAACAACCTCCTGAAGTGCTTTTTTGATCGTCTAAGTTTCCAGCTCAATCCACATCACTATATCCAGCTAGATAAGATATTGAGTCAGATGTAGACCATATCCCAAAATAAGATGTTCTGCTTACATACTTGATAATCTTTTTGATTGTTTTCAGATGTGGTTCCTTTACGTTGGCTTGATAGCCAACACATACGAAAATGTTGTAATAGATATCTGACCTACTTGCAGTCAAATATAATAAACTTTCGATTATCATTCAATATAGACTGACATCAACGCTTTTACCATTCTCATCTCTATTTAGTTTTGTTGAGATACTCATAGGTGTTCTCGTATGTCTGGCATTCTCAATACTAAACTTCTTTATTATATCGATAGCATATTTGGTTTGCGATATAAAAATTCCATCCTTCACATGTTTAACTTGCAAACCCAAAAAGAAATTTAGCTCATCTACCATATTCATTTTAAATTCAGATGCTATTAAATTAACAAATTCATCTACCATCTTTGGATGTGTAGCACCAAACACAATGTCATCAACGCAGATTTGAGAAATTATAAAATCATATTTGAATTTTTTGATAAATAGAGTTTTGTCAACACTACTCGTTTATATCCTTGTTGATAAGATATTGTGTGAGCCTTTCGTACCAAGCCCTTGGTGCTTGTTTAAGACCATAAAGAGTTTTCTTTAGCTTAAAAACGTGATTTATATAGGCTGAATCAATAAATCCTTTTGGTTGCTCGTTATACACTTCTTCCTGTATAAGTCCATTTTAAAAGGCACTCTCTACATCCATCTGATAAAGCTTAAACTCCTTCACGCATGCGATTCTCAATAATAGTTTGATAGACTCAAGTTGTGCCACCGGTGCAAAACTTTCATCGAAGACTATTCCTTCAACCTGAGAATATCCATAAGCTATTAACCTTGCTTTATTTATAGTTACATTACCTTTTTCATATGTTTTATTTCAAAACACCCTTTTTGTTCCAATTATATTAGTATCTGAGGGTCTTGGGCCCTAATTCCCATACATCATTCCATGCAAACTGAATTAATTCATCTTGCAAAGATGCTACCCAGAACTCATCTTGTAGAGCTTCTTTAACGTTCTTTGGCTTGAATGAAGATGTGTAGCATAAGTATTCAGTAAGTTCTTGATAATCAACTCTTTTTCTTTCCCTTGTTTTTCTTCTTTCATTAACATCTCCAATGAAGTTCTTTATTGGATGATTTTTTTATTCGAGAGAAAGAATCCTGGTTCAAATAAGCTTCTCTTAAGTTTTGAACATTTAAAGGAATAATTTTCGCATCCAGTGTTTTGGTTGATTCATAATCTGAAGTAACAGACAATTCTTCAATTTGCACAGTTACTTCCTCAGTAGCAACTAATTAGAAATTTGGGCAATTTTTCAATCTTGTCTTGTTGCTTGTTTGAGCTGGTTCAAAAGGTCGGTTATGTAGATTTTCTTCTACCACTTGTCCATTCAACAAAGATATATCATCTATCATAACATTTATGGACTCTAGCACTTTTTTGGTTCTTTGATTGTACAATTTGTAAACTTTACTATGAGTTGAATAACCAATGAAGATTCCTTCATCACTTTTGCTCTCAAATTTTTTGAGTTATTCCTGATCTCTAAGAAAGTAGCACTTACTGCCAAAAACATGAAAGTAACTAACATCTAATTTTTTTTCCTTCTAGAGTTTATAAGATTTCTTGTTCAATATGCTTCGAAGATAAACTCTGTTACATATGTAGCATGCTATATTAACTGCTTCAACCTAAAATCGGATTAACAATTTACTTCCATTCAACATAGATCTGGCCATTTCTTGAAGTGTTCTATTTTTCCTTTCGACCACTCCATTTTGTTGTGGAGTTTTAGGTGCTAAAAATTCTTGAATGATGTCATACTCATCACAAAAGTTATTAAAACTTGTATTCTCAAATTCGCTTCCGTGATGCGACCAAATTCTCAATATTGTCATATTTTTCAGATTTATGGTCTGCACACATAAGCTTCTAAAAGTCTTGAAAGCATCTGATTTTTCTTTTAAAAATGATACCCAAGTATATCTCGAATAATCATCAACACAAGTAAAAAAAAAACTCATTCCACTGATGCTATCATATTGTGTTGGACCAACCAAATCAATGTGAATTAATTCAAGTATACAAGATGAGATAATGTGTCTAACCCTTTTATGTGGAACTCTTATCTATTTACCTATTTGATATGCATTGCAAATTGATTTATCTTCTTTGTTCATTTTGGCAAGACCCTCCACAGCTTCCAATTTCATCAATTTGCTAATGAGATCAAAATTTATATGCCTAAGCCTTTGATGTCATAAATCAATGCTACTACTGTGAGTGGATAATTTATAGGTGGTCATGACCTGCAACATGTAGCAATTGTCAGCTGATCTTTTGCTGCTCACAAGACATTCTCCTTGTTTGGTTAGTACCCTGCATTTATCACTTGTAAATTTAACTAACAAACCATCATCACAAAGTTGGCTTATACTTACTAAATTGACTTTTAGTCCATCGACATGGAGCACATTTTTTAGGGGAGGCAATCCATCCATGCATAATGTTCATTTACCAATCACCGAAGTCTTCTTTCCATCTTCGAAGGTCATATGACCATCCATAAAACTATGATAATCAGTTAAGTAATTCTTTTCCCCTGTAATATGATGTGAACATCCACTATCAAAATACTAACCATGTTGTAAAGTTGCCTTCATCAATTTAAGAACCACAAGAGCTTGCAATTTACTTATTTTCACCCAAATAGATTTCGATACTGAGAGCTGATGTTGAAATTTTTGTGAGGGACTTAGAATTTTTTAGCTTTGGCTTCTTTGAAACAGCATCTGCAGTAATTGGTAACATTTTGGCCTTATATGCCCAATAACTCCACAAAAATGACACGTGGGTACTTGATTCTTTCTTGATGTTTCTTCTTCTAAGACAGATCTGGACATATCATTTGTCTCCTCATTCACTTTAGAGCACTCAGCCTTATAGTCGGTGCCTTGAAGATCCCCTTTAACCTTACCAATTTTCATTAACTTTTCTAGTTTTTCTGTGCCTCCATTCAACATTCTCAATCTCTTTTCAGTACTTATTAATTTCATTCTAGCTTCACTAAGCTTATCTAATGCCAACATCAATTTCTTTTCTAACTCTTGGATGGTATTCTTCATGGAGAGATTCTCTTCCTTCAATCTCTCATTCTTTCTACACGTTTTCACCTAATTTTCTTACATAGCTTTGTAAGCCTCATAAATATTTTCCTTTTTATCATGTAGGCCACTTCCATCACTGTCATAATCTAATATTAGGTCTTGAGCTGAGTTGTTTTCATTTTTCTCAAACTTCTCTAATTTTTCCCCTTTGTTGACTTTAGTTACTTCCTTTTCAGTTACTGTTAAGTAACTGGACTCTTGCTATATAAAGCAACTAACACAGCATCATTAGCGATTTCTTCTTCACTATGATGTTCACTCTCGGATTCATTTTCACTCCAAGTGCTAGTAAAGAATTTTTCTTTTCTCTTTTTCAAAGTATTAGCACATTTGGCTTGAACGTGTTCGAAACCTTGACACTCATGACATTAGATTCTCCTTACCTTCCTTTTACCCTTTTGAGTTTTGACTTGTTGTTTTAAGTTGTTATTCGATGAACTCCCAACATGTTGTCTAAACTCAGGTTTGTACTTTTTCGTTCTTTTCAGCCATTTACCAAAATTTCGTGTGAGTAGTACCAAATCTTCATTTTCATCTGATTCATCTTCCACATCATTCACATATTTTCTAGTTTCAACGTTCAATGCCAATCCTTTGCTTCTTTCTCGCTTACCCCTTACAAGATTCATTTCAAAATTTGTAATCATTCCAATTACTTTTTCCAATGACAGATTGTTAATGTCGTGAGCCTCCTTTATTGCTGTAATTTTTTTAATAAATCTTGGAGGTAGTGATCTCAATGTCTTCTAGACTAGTTTCGAATTGGAATATTTCTTCTCGAGTTGATGTGCCTTATTAGCTAATCTCGCAGCCTTTCATGAAAGTTCCTAATGGTCTTATTTTCCTCCATCTTCAGTTCTTCAAACCTCACAGCTAACATCTGTAGTTTTGATGCTATCATAGATTTGGACCCTTCATGAATAGCTTGTAAAGCATCCCACGCTTTTTTAACCAATTTGCAGACCGATATCATTGAGAAGCGTGCTTCATCAACGGCACTGAATATCACATGCACTGCTTGTAAGTTTTCAAGTGCACTTTCTTCTTCAACTCTTGTCCATTCAATTTGATCTTTTTAAATTACCTCTCCTTTATCATCAGTGATCATTGGATACGTCCACCCATGTACTATCGAATGCCAAGCTTTTGTACCCTAAGCTTGAATAAAGACTCTAATCCATGATTTCGATGCAGGATAGTTAGATCCATCCAACAGTGGTGGTCTGGTGATTGATACACCCTCTCTTGTAGCCATGTTTGCAAAATTAAGATATGCACCAATTTGCTATCAAGTTCTGAATTGATGACCTTGCTCTGATACCAATTGAGAAATCGAAGGGGATAGTAGATTTGCAAACCTTTCAATTTTATCGTGGATGTCTATAGTATAAATGAAAATAAAAGCAATAAAAAAGGAAATAATAAAAAGCAACAAAAATTTGGTAACACAGTTCAACACATCTTGTCTACGTCTACGGGGCCCTCACCTAGCTTAATACTCTCACGAAAGTGCAATAGATTTATACAAGGCCACATTGAAGCAACACCACTTAATCCTTGTAACTATCTCTCAACCTCACTTCCTGTGAAAGATTTTCACATCTAATAATACAACCGACTCATGTTAACCTCGTTAGATGATTTTTTCTAAACAACTTTTAATTAAAAGAAAATTAGTAAAAATAACTCTAGTAGTCAATCAACTAAGAATAGAATAATGATATACTTGAGATAAAAGAAAAAATCCCCTATTGTTTCAACTTCCTGAAATACATCTGAATAATTGTCCACCAGTTGGACTGATTCATGCTAGCTTCAGAACTAGACCATAGCTACCCATTTAACAAACGAAACACAACAAAACATGCATACAATCCTCAAGGTTCATCCATTGATTCAATATCAAAACAAGAATCTCAAGGTTCTTCACTTAAATCATATAGGACACTACACACACCATGTATATTTCACGCACATCCAAGAAGAAGAGTCTAGAAAATCAAAAGTTAAACCAATGTATATTATCAACCCATATCACATGCATAACATCAACTAAGTTTTTCCAAAATTCAATTAATGCCCACTACGTAGTTGATGCAACACACATAAAATCCACCTCTACCATCAATAGATACATCCACGGTACTCACCAACAAGAACTTTTAACCAGCATGCAAAACAATTTCCCTCATCATTTATTCGCAAAATCTAGCAATACATAATTTAATTACTAATGTGATATAATACAAATTTGTCAAAGAATAGGCTTCAATATTATGTAAGATTCTTTCACAGCTATAAGTGTAACAACCACATCTTTTTTTAAACTTATTCCAGTTAATATCTTATATGTCCAATTAATAAATAAGATGCAAAAAATAAATAAAAATGTTTACAACATATCTTAACACTGGATAAGGATTTCGTTGATGGACAATTTTTTCCTTTCCCATAAAGTTGGACAACTATTAATTGTAATTTTTGATTTTTAAATAAATTATTGGTTAAGTTATGTAATTTGATCTAGATAAAGATAATAAAGTAGTCCAATAAATGATCTAGATTAATGGGTCAAAGTTTGGGTGAAAAATAAATCCCAATTAGTGTAGACCAGTCCCATATCAACCTTGTGATGGGGAAGCTTGATATATAAGCTATATAAAGGTTAAGGTCTTTTGCAGTTGCTCATATCAATCGTAAGCATAAGGAATCTCTGAACCATTAAGAAAGCTTACATATTGAGAAAACTTTAGAAAGACTTAACCCGTGTCTCAGAGAACACTTTCTATAAAGGTCTTAGGAGATTCGTGATCGTTTGGAGCTTGGAATCGACATCGAAATCAGAGATGGAATCAAAATTAGGTATTCCACATTACCTGCAGTTTTACTCTTGTCAAGTTGATCCTGGGTACATAATAAGGTCTGTACTATGTATTACATATAGTATCAGAGCGGTTACGTGATCGAATTGTCGAAAACAAAGATTTTTTTTAATTTTTCATCTCATATGATTTCCTTAATTTTTGATTCATTTTTAATTTTTTTACTTATATAATTATGTAAAAATGGTATACATAAGGCTAGTTATGAAAAACGGGTCAACAACCGACTGAACGAAGCAAAAAAGGGGATCCTAGGATGTCGACAGTGCACGCGCCCCATCGACACCATTCACATGGCACGCGGGTGGAGGACGCATGGTGGCGCATGCGTTGTAATAGACGCTTGTCTGGACATATTTGGCTCATGTTGGTGCCTACGCATGTAATGTATGTGTGGCCTCGCGCCACAGACACTGACGTGCACACCACGCTAATGACTGACATAATGTTGACGTTAGTCGTATGAAGCTACAATGTTTTTTATAAAAAAACACAAAAATTTTAGATTTCCCGTAAGGAAGCCTCAGGGCGTTTTGGGTTAGTTTTTGGGTCTAGGAAATTTATAAAGTAAAATTTTCCATTTTTCTAGATTTATTACATTAGTAGTAAATTAAAGTTTAATTCCAAAAAGGGGATTAAGGTATTCTAAATCCGATTTCAAATGAATTTTCATGCTTCGGACATTATATAAGGGGGATATTTCAAGTTTTATTTCTTGGGTCTCATATTCAGTGTTCGAGATTGCACGATTGTCGATCAAAAGAGGAATTGAGACATTTTGAAGCCATTTTTTAGTGAATTTTCATGCAACAAACTTGCCATAAGGGAGATACATGAGGTTCTTGTGTTTCGAGAGGTTAGTTTAGTGTCTGGTGATGCACGATAGTCACTCTATTGAGATTTTTCTTTTACAAAAGTCTTAAATGAATTTTTTAGATAATGTCTTTAACATGAGAGTGTGACAATGAGACTGCACATACAAGTTTTTTGCACTTTTTAATGTTACATTGTCACATACAATATTCCCATAAGGAATGTAAGGATAACATAATGATGTATCCCTTGCGTTTGTGGACTTTTTGAGTGTTGATGAGAATGTAGTCACTAAAGTGGCATTTCAAGTCAGTATTTTAAATTGTTATGCTTGCATGTTAGGGATGTCTCTGATTTTATGTTTGGTTATTCTGCCCAAAGTTGTTGGCCTTACATAATATTTTGAGATGTTCATAAAGGCACTAGATGAAGGAAAGTTGTTGTTTGAGTGATCTATTCACCCAAAGGTAGTAGTGTCACAAGAGTTGATAGTTTGTACTTTAATCGCTTTTATGTATAGAGATCTAATTGCATATATTATGTATTCAGCCCAAAGGTATTTCATAATATGTGTGATCAGATTTTCAGTAAATATACTATTTAATGGCTTCGAGTATCGCTATTGTCCTACATTTGTGCTGATTTAAAGATTATCATCTTGAAGTCACCTTTTTAGTCAAGAAAATTAGTTTCACCATTGAAACCCTGACCAGTTTCAATACAAAGAAGTGGACAGAGTATGTATTGAATGCTATAGAGATAGTTGAGGTTGATATGACCAAACGGATGAATATGTCATCTCCATTTACATCTATGAGCTTGAAAATTCATAAAGCAACTAATGAAGCCTAGGGTCAGTCTAACAGATTAAGTCTGATGACCATTAGGAGATCCATTCCTAACCATCGCTGGACTTCCAGATATAGACATAACAAAGGAGTTTCTTGATAATGTCTCCCAGAGGTACATAGTCTCATCTATTGTTGAGACAAGTGCCTTAATGAAAAAATTATTCTCCATAAGGTATACGAGAGAAAGGGGAGTAATGAAGAACATATCGAAAATAATTCATCTTCATAATACATTGAAGATGTTGGGACTTCAATGCTTTGATAGACCATTGCATTGCTGAGGAGGAGAAACTCAAGTTTGCTACTCTTACAACCCTCGAAGCAACTTAAGGGAAGACAAAGATGAAGCCCACTAAGTGCTGATAAAGGTCCTAAGGACATAAAGAAATCAATAGTATAAAGTTTAAAAGGAAAGACTAAGACCATCAGGTTACTCTTTCGCTTGTCAATTTATGAATCTAATTTGCAATAGTCATATTAAGTACATGGTGACTATATAGTGGAACGTCTGATCAAGGTATTTCCACGATGCAGTGATTCATATCCAGGATAAAGCTAAATAAAGGGAAGGAGAAACTGATAGTTAACAGTAATGAAGAAGTGGAAGTAATATCTATAGGGGATGTATGTACTAAGCCTTGTTGTAAGATTCATTTAGGTTTTACACGACACATTTTATATGTGATCTTTTGATCATTTTGGACAAGTAAGGTTGACGTTTTGCATTTAATACTTCTATTGTACAGTTGTTGTTGCAAAACATAATGGTATAACTTTCTTGTCATATGGTTTGTATAGAATGTATCTTAACCCGAATTAGATAAATGCTTCTTCGTATCTTGTTAAACAAGTTATGAAATGAAGAACCTTGATAAATAAGAAGTCATACATGATTTGGCATAAATGTTTAAGCCACATTTTCAGAGCTAGGGTTGAGAGATTGATCAAGGAAAGCATTTCTCAATTCTAGATTACGATGATTTGGGAACATGACTATTGCAGGGATAAGTTGACTAATAAGGATATTAAGATCAACACATGCATCTGACTTATTGAGCCTGATACATAAAGATATCGATAGATCTTATACAATTGCATTGTGCAATTCTAAATATATTCTGACATTTGTTGATGATTATTCCCATTACAGTTATGTTTTCTTGTTTAAAGACTGAAGGTTGAGAACCAATTGGGAAAATTCATGAAAATAGTCAAATTTGACCGTGGAGGAGAATATCATGACAAACATGGTGTTTCAGGACTTTTAACAGGTCCGTTTGCTAGATATTTAGAATCAGTTGGAATAGTGACTTAATTCACTATGCTGAGTAGTTGAGCAAAATGATGTGTTGTCGAAAGGCATAATCGCACCCTAAAAGACTTAAAGAAGTCAATGCAGAGCAAGATTAATCTACCTGATTATTTAAAAGTTTGGAAACCTAAGCTTTACACACATTCATGTATGGGGCTGCCCTACTGAGGTAGCATAATCCTTATAAAGAAAGATTGCATGCTCATTCCGTTCATTGCTATTTAGTAATATATCTTGACCAATTTAAGGCTACAACTTTTACTGTTGAGAAAGAGGGACCGGAATAGTAAAATCACAAATAATTAAGTTTCTGGAATACAATATCTATGATGATGGTGGGCTCTTTGACCCTTCAGATGATAACAGGGCAGATACTATAGTTATTATATACCTACTACTTATACAGTTAGATCCGGTGGATTTAGGTCTTTGTATCGTGCCTGTACAGAAATAGGAACCCATACTTGTAGACACATAGGTTCTTTGGGGTACAAGATCTAATACAGTTAAGTAAATCTACTAGAGTGAGATGACCTACTGTCTCGTCTAATTATATAGTCTATTAGGTGTACAGGACTATGATATTAGACATGTTACAGATCCAATTACTTTTATAGAAGCTATTTCTGGACCCAATACGGATGCGTGGTGGGATGTGATGACTAACAAGATGCAAGCCTTGGAGCATAGTAAGGTCTAGGAGCTAGTTGATTTGTAGTGGAACTACGAACTCATCAGTTGTGAATGAAGTTTTTGGACCTAAAGTATTTTAAGAAAAAGTTCATCGATTTATGTTGGAACCCGTTTTTGAAGCCCAACATCGGACACGGAAGCGGGGTCCAACATGTTGTGATATCAAAGCGATTAGGTTTAGGTCCAGGTTTGCATTGCATTGTTTAAAATGAACAACTTGCATTGTTTTGAATTTTTCTACACGATTTGAATTTTTTTATATGATTTGAACTGTTTTTACATACTTTGAAAATTGCTTTGCTTGAACTAAAGATTTTTAATGGTTTTATATTGAAGGAGTGAAAATGCCGCCTCGAAAGAGAACTCGAGGAGCTATGACTCGATCTCATT
>JANTPM010000009.1:23948422-23960790 GCA_025434745.1 Erythroxylum divaricatum
GGATGAAAGAATGTGAAGACGTCAGTTTCGACATTTGTATAAGTTAGATTTTGAGTAATTTGGATATTCGTGTATGTTTTTGAGTAATGTGGATCTTTGTATAAGTTTGTAATGGCTTGAAAAGCCATTAAGGATTTGTAAGAAATTAAATTATGATGTGGATGAAATTATTGAAATTATATCAGAAATTGTGTTATGGAAATGGATCTATATGTTGAGTTGCGTTTCAAGTTTGCGTATGATAATGGGATTTGGCTATGATGAAAGATTGGGGTGTTATTTGAAATGTTAGATATAGGAGTGTGTTTGCTTCTGCTGAGATCCCGGACGGAGGGTCCGGTTGATTTTGATGATTAAGTGATTGTTTGAGCTTTTAGAAGTGTATTTTTGCCTTTGCAGGTTTGGGTTAGGATAAAGGCAGCTGTTATACTGCCGAAATTTCGATAAAACCTGGGTTAAAATGTAATTGGATATTGGTCTGGATTTATATAAGATTAGGTATGACTGTATGGATTGAAGATGATTTGTATGTAATTGAGTAACGAGAAAAGAAATGAGACTAAGAAAAGAAAAAAAAATTTATACCGAATTTTGGGACGTCTTAGGGTTTCCAACGCGAGTATGTTCATTCGATTGTGCTTCTTTGTTCTTTCTTCTCGGATGTCGGATCCGCTTTGATAAGTTTTTGTTCGCTCTGGTTCATATCCTTATTTGTTTCGTTCCGATTTGCACTTGCTTCGAGTATTCGCTTCGTTTTGCTTCGGTAGATTCCTATTTCGTTTCGCTTCAATTATTGCTTTGTTTCCGCTTCGCTTTATTTCCGTTTCGATTCCGTTTTCTGTTCTGTTTTTCCGGTTGGGATCCGGTTCCCGGATTGGGTCCCAACATACATCAAGCTTTCATTCATAGTAGAAATTAAATGTATAATCATGATAAGACATTTCACTATCCTAGAAGAACATTCAACGCCTTCAATTCCTAAAGGAAGATTTCTCATTGTGCATATACACATAGAAGACTCGAAAATATAACTATGCATCATCGTAATATGGTATGCCATTTTTATGATAAATATGGACATATTGATAAATTTTGTTTTCTTAAATAAAGATTAATAAGGAAACCCTTGAAATTGTAGGTTGAAATAAAGATTCTAACAATAAAGGAACTAAGCTTATTTGGGTAACTAAAACACATTAATTTCCTTGCTTTCTATGACTGTTAAAAATGAAAAAGTAAATGGTATGTAGTAAAGATGGTTGTTATAGGATTGAATATATATTTTTTGAAGAGTTTATGCTTTTTTTAACCTTAAAGAATCTAATCTTTTTGTCTCCAAACATGGTCTTGAAAATGTTGGTATAGGATGTGGAGAAATTCTCCTTAAAAAATAGGAATAATCATCAAAGTCTTTTTAAAAAGTCAATTGTTGATCCAACTTCTAATAGATTGAAAATTCAATCATTCATAGGTAATGTTCAATAAATGTAATTATTAGTTTAGGTTTTAGAAATATTTGACATCTTATGCTTATTTATCAATTTAAGTCTAAATCTTTTGTGATGAATATTGGGTTTACATTATGAATAAGAAATTATACATTTTTTTAAAGTATAATGTGGACTTTAGTACCTAGACTTAAATATTATTGTACAGAATGAGGATATTAAATTCAAATTTACATCAATTGGAAAATAATTTCTCTAAACTATTAAATGAAGAAAAATTAGATTTGGTTATATAGGAATTCTATATGATAAAGATTCTCTTATGTTTTTTAACTCATTTTATTGATATTTAGTTTGTTAGTTATATGTTCTAATATTTTTATTAGAGTTTTGAGGCTATTTTCTAGCTTCTTAGAACACATTAGTCAACCAATATATCAGTGCGATCAATCATTGTACTAAAAAATTATCTTTTTTGTCTTTCTAGTGAGTTCATAAGGAGTTTGGTTGCTTTTCTAGTCGATTACTTACACACATTGGTCAACCAATATCTTTAAGTGGTCAACTAAGGTTCTCTTATAAAAAAGCTTCTCCTTCTAATAAGTTTGTAAGTTGATTAGTTGCATACATTGGTCAATCACACTAGTCATTGGTCAACCAATATAGATCTATGGTCAACCAATGTAGTAAGTTCAAAACAATTGACCAGTCTTTATGATTTTTGGTCGATCAATGTATTAAGTTCAAAGTAATCAACCAATCTTTACGAAGATATTTCTCATTCTCTTGTCTTATCTTTTCCATTTCTCTTGCTTATACCTTCCAAGACAACTTACTCTTTGGAAAACATGATCCTCCACTGCAACTAGCTGCCTTATCTTCAATTTTCTTTCCTTCCCCTTCATGTTAGAGACTCAAATTCTCTTTAGGTACATCCTAATCTTTAGATTTTCTTAATAATGTTTATGCTTTTGAATTTGTTCCTATAAATTTAATATTCATTCGTTTTTAAGAATCAAGTGTAGCTGCATCATATTTTTATTCTAGATTTTAACATTTGAGTAGTTTATTTCATCGTTTTTTTTAATTTTAGGGTTTTCAAAATTAAGCACTCTTTTATGAAATAGATGTTCAAATATTACAATTATGCTCACATTTTAGTTCCAACCTCTAATTTTGTCAAAACTTTCTTGTTTTGCTTTAATTGAATTTTTTAAATTGAACAACAATAACAACAATACTCAATAGAAATCTTGTTGAACGCGAAGTCTGGGGAGGTTCAGCAATATGCAGCCTTACCCCAAATTAGTAGAGAGACTATTTCCAAATGACCCACATGAAGAGGGAGAAAAAGAAAAAAAGTAAAATTAAAAAAAGAAATAAATTAGATATAGTTGGGAAATGCTGTTACTAAAATTATCCTTTTTTATTTTTAAATGTCTAAATACTCTTTATCGAGAAAGTTCATTAATCTTGATCAAATTTGATTTGGTCTTTTAACCAAGTTAGCTTGATGCATGACACCATATTTATTTTATTTTATTTGCATTTTTAGAAAAATAATTTTTTTTGTGATGATTTCAAAGAAAGGTAGAAAGATTGGCGATATTAGATCTAGCTGGACTGAAGACATTCAGGGGAAGTTAATTTTATATATAAGGTGATTTTTTATTTGTTATTTAAGTAAATTTAAGTAAATGTGTGGATATTTCTTCTATACTTGATATTAAATATTTCTTTTGTTCTTGATATTGAATAATGACTTAGACATGAATTAAGGAGGAGATAATCTCTATTTTGATTGTATGCTTAATTTTTATATTACTCTCTAATATCATAAATATTTTTTCATCATAAAAATAGGGAGATTGCTGAATCAAAGGAGGTGTCAATCAATATTTTGATAATAAAAAATATAAATTTTGCTAATGAGTTTATTACTTTGATGAGAAAGAATATTAGAATAAGATGGAGTCATAAATTTAAGAAGATAATTTATGAACTTGATAAAAGAAAAGTTAAAGTTTGCAACTTACAATGTGAAAATCAAGTTAAGAACAAAAGAAGAGCAATGAATATTGAGGTCATTCTTTAACCTGACATGTTAATTGTAATCTTATTTATTCCTTTTATGCAAAGCTCACTTTGTATAGAAATTTCATATCACTTCCTTGCATGAAACTTTTCATTCATTAAGATTTGGTTGGGACATTATATTATTGTAACTTGAAGATGTTCCAAGTGTGTTTATAGTTCTTTTTCACCTTGAAAAAAGACAATAAAATGGTTCCTCTTTGTAGAAAATAGATTACAAAAAGCTTATTCTTTGTTTTAAAAGAAGAATTATAGTAGAACTCTAAGAAGAGTCTTGGGAGTGAAAGTAAGCAAGGGTTGTTTATCAAAGTAGGCAAGGGTTGTTTATCAAACCATTACAAATTAGTTTGCATTCACTTTTCCCTATACTTATTAAATTATTATTTAATTTTTATTGATTCACGTTAAGCAATTTCCTCGTACTTATTTATATTGACTATTGTTAATTAAGTAAATTAGATATAAAAGCTTGTTAAATCTTGTAAATACCCAATTCATCCCCCTCTTAGTTGTCATTAGGGATTAATAATAGGAAATGAGATTCTCTTGTAAATATATTCGTAACTTAATTTTATAATGGTATGTTTTTTATAAGGAGTACACAATATAAGATATTATTTGATGCAATATTTATTTATTCTGTAGTTATGCCTAGTATAACTTACACTCGTTAGTTCCATTTAAATCAATTACTAAGATTCCCTTTTAGATATGTAATGGTAATACTTTGAAAGAGTTAAAACTAATGATCTTAGGATGTGATGCTTAGTTGAAACATATATTATTTAACAAGTTTATAACTAAAATTGGATAATCAAAAGTTAAAAGACATCCAAATAGGTTGGATATAATCTCACAAATCCCACTAAATAAAATATTTATTTCAAATGTATGCTTATAAGAGAATAATTCTTAATATAAAATAGTGGGAGTTAGAAAAAATTCAAATCTTATAATAGTAGATCTAAATAGGACTAGTACCTTAGTCAATACATTTGATGTAAAGTCAAAAGGTCAACAAATGTTGAAAGATTCACTTTTATGTTAAATATAAAAGGTTTGTCTTTGAGAAGATTATGAATTTATCATGTATAAAAAAAGGTTAGTAGGAGTATCATTGTACTCTTTAGAGGAAGTATGTACAGATATACTGCTCACAAAGAACATAAAGTCATATTTTCAATTATTAAAGATATGATGGTCCAAGAACTTCTATTAAATATAAAAAGGTAATAACTTAATTATAAGAATTTAATATATAGAGATAGATATAAAAATTATTTACCTATTCTAATCCAAACATATTAACAACGTACCAAAGGTGTTTACTATTTGAGACATGTGATACTTATGAAGTATTGAAGATATTCATTATTTTATATATGAATTAATATTTGAGTTTAATGTCATAAGGATATTAACTTTGTTTGATAAAAGCAAGTCCTAGTTAAGGTAAATGTTACTTAGCATAATATTATTTTAAGTTAGAAAGGTTTTAATGTAACATCAATTGCTAATCAAGCTATAATACATTTTTCATGTAGTAGATATAATTATTTGGGTCAAGAAGTTCTTTAATGAACTTGGAAAATTTCCTTACAATGTTGAAACATTAATATACAGTGAAAAATTAATTGAAACATTAGTATACTGTGAAAAATTAGAGTCATTAGACATGCGAAAGGAACTAAGATGTGATCAAGGATCTAAGTATGTATTTTGACAATTTTTATTAATTATGATAATAATTAAGGTAGAAGTTGTAAGATTCTAATAAGTACTCATTAAAGATGATCTTGTAGAATTCTGTCAACAAACCATTGTCCTAACAATAGCATGATCGTGATATCATGATATAATATAAGAAACTTTAGCGATTGGTCTAATATAAGTGAAAGATTATTAGTTTATGCTTTACAACTAATTGGTTGGTCCTAGAATTTGTGATATAATTAATTAAAAGCATTCTTTATCTTATATGTATTTGTTTCATTAGCTAATATATAAGATAAAGTCCCTGCAATGATTATTATGCAATTAAAATCACAATGAGATCATAATTATGAGATTTAATTTGTATTTATATATTATTCCTAATTATAATTTCCGCAAGATGGGACATTAATGGAAGGATAAAGTTAAAACACATTATTTTTTTCATAGAAAAAAAGTAATTAATCTCACAAAATAAAGTATAGAAAAACTTAGTAAAAAATATGGGTGCTTATTTCAGAATTCACTAAACTGGCCTAGTAATGAGGAACTCAAATGGAATATTACTTATGTGATTTTGAATTTCCTTATTACAATGGTTGTATAAATTAATCACTAGACTTGAGATTACGAAGTTATCTAATGTTGGAATTACTTAGTTTGATATTACTTGTAACCTGTTTTATTTAGAATGGTTTAGTCAATAATACTTAAATGTAGTATGAACTATGTGAAGATAGTTGCATAATTTAATAAATCATTTATCTTAAAGTAATTAGAGAGAATGCTCTATTGATATTGATTAGTGGCAGTTTAAGGAAATATTTGGCCAAAGTTAATTGATATATATGAAAATTTTATTTTTCAAATATAAGTAATAAATCAGTTACTAATTCATAAGAATGAACATCGTTGAATTTAAAAGAGTAGACACTAATTCCATATCTATGTCTAATTGGAACATTGGATGATGAAATGATTAAATTATAATTATAACTATACATGAATAGATTAAGTTTAACCACTTTAGTATTTCTAATATTTGAGTGATCATGATAAATTGATAGTCATCAATTTTGATCTATGATTATAAATTATTTAACTAAGGTATTAAAGATAAACTAAAAGAATTTTTAACTTAATTTATGTCAACATATCAAGAAATAAAGAATAATTTAAAAGAGAAAAATTAATTTAAATTAAGTTATCCTTAATTATGAAACTTGAAAATGTTATAGATCAAATATGATACATTTGATTTTATTAAAATTAAATTATAATAGTAATTAGAGTTACATTAAACATTAATTATAATTAAACATTTTAATTTTAATTCAAAAGAAACTCTTATGTCTTTGTTTATAATTAGAAAAAAGATATAAGGGAATTATCACCCAAATCTTTTACTCTCAAAATAGTTTTGAGTTCTTTTTTCTCTATTATATAGATATTGTTAGAGAATGAACATGTGAACAACTTGTAGTGACAGTTGGAGAAGAAATTTTTATAAGATTTTGAATTAGATACGATTCAACTCTTTTATTTATGATTCATATTTTTAAATTTATTTAATTAAAGAGATGTAATAAAAAAATTGTAAAATTATTTTTTCAATTTGTTAATGGTTCGATCATGATTGATTTATCAACCTTTTATGTATGCCCTATTCAAGTACACCCATAATGCAATTACATTCTTTCGTAACTAAGTTATGCAGCAATATGAACTACTGTATAATAAACCTTACAAATTTTCACAATTTCAAACTTCCTTATTAAAGTCAACGACCTTTGTGCACTCCTATATTTAGTACAATTTAATTGTGTAATCATTTTTATTCTTGTATCCTAATCTCATCCACCGTCCAAGATAGTCTTCTTTTGTGTTGGGAGCCCTCCCCTAAAATTGTCTTTAGAATTCAAACTTTGACTTTCATACTGAAGATGAGCCGATAACATTTGATATATGTATCTGAACAATTTAATCTTTGTAGAAAAGATTATTAGCTATATTATAATCACTGTAAATCTTCTTCTAATTGTGTTCCACTTGTATATTAAGGCTTATGAGCTTTCCACAAAACTAATGAAAAACAACATACATCTTTCATAACTTCTCTAATGGTATCAGAGCCTATTACCAATTTGTTTACTTGAAGCCATTTTTCTTTTAGTCCGTACATACACAAATTCAAAACAACTCAATATACCCATAAAAACTAACTTATAAATTTGTCAAAACCAAACTACACCAATTCAAGAACCTAGTATCCATTATTAACACACAACACCTTCATCACATCAACTATGGAAGAACATACAACCCCAATTTTAGAATTCAACCAATTGAACAATTTCCTTACAACACCTCTAGATATGAGAAATTTCCTTATTTGACGAAACCAAGTCTAAGTTGTTCTTCAACTTTTGATCTTATTGGCTATATGGATGACTCCTTTCTCTCCCCGACAGAAAATCCCAATGTTTTACCACATCTCCAGAATATGTCAAGTGGCAGAAGTTTGATCCTTTGTTTACTGTTACCATATAGCGTTACTATCCAACTCCATTGCTCATCTAGCCCTTAGGTATGATTACAACTCATGACCTTTAAATCATACTAGAATGACATTTCCTTCAGTAATTATCATCCCAACGATCGCTAATTTGTCGCAAACTTTAGATGTTTAAGAAAGGTGACTCCTCTGTTTATGATTTTCTAAACAATCTCATCCATAACAGAGGAACTCACGACCATTGGAGATAACATATCAGATGACTTCCTAGTTTTGTTCACCTTGAACAATCTCCCTACTAAGTATGAATCATTCGCCACTGTAATTGAACATCGTGAATCTCTCATCAGTTTCTTGGATCTTCTTGTTCGAATAATCATCCACGAGTAGTGCCTCATATCCTATCATTCTTCACCCTCCAACCTAGTAGCTAAGTCCAAATCACTAGCCCAATATATCTATACCATTTCTAGACCTTATAACCCACATCAACACAGCTAACCTGCATCTAATTTTCCTAAACCACCCACCCAATGCCAAATATGCTGAAAGTGAGATCATATTGTAGCCCATTGTTGTTTTGGGTATTTCAAGTCTAGGAATCGCCTAACTAGGTCCCCTTCTAATTTTACCTTCCTTAACATAATTTTTTCTGCTATAGATATCCACGACACTCAACATTTTTACTCTAATGATAATGTTGAATGGTTACCATATACTAGTTCCGCTACCCACATGACAACCAACCCTCATCCTGTAGACTCTATAGCTCCACATGATGGTTCAAATCAAGTAATTGTTAGTAATGGTCTCACTCTTCTAATTTCCTCTACAGGTCTTATTACATTCCCTATATAACTTCGTCCCCTTCATCTTCGTAATGTTTTAGTAGTTCCACATTTCATTACTAATCTTTTATTTATTTCCAAATTTATTGCTGATAATTCATGTCTCATTGAATTTAATCATTTTGGTTATGTTGTGAAGCATCTTCAAACTAAGTTATCGCTCCTGACTTGTTCCATCTACAATTTATCCAATCAAGATTCCACTATACTTCTAAAATCCTGTTGCTTACATAGTCACTCAAGCTCCACTAAATCTTTGATATCAATGTCTTGGTCATCCATATTGATTTATGCTTTTTAAGTTATCTAGGTAGTTAAGTGTTAGTTCAAATTTCATAACTCCTTGTATTTCTTGTTTTCGTGGGTAAAGTGTTTGTCTTCCTTTTTCATACTCTTCTCGTCATTCTACCACACCTTTATAACTTATTCATTGTGATATTTGGGAACCTTCACCATTTTATTCCTTTTCTGGTTATTACTATTTCGTTATATTTATCAGCAACTATAGTTGATATACTTGGATATTTCCTCTTGTTTACAAATCTCATGCCTTAGTTTTCAAACTTTCAAAATCACAAGTAAAAATTTATTTTTCACCAACATTAAAACTTTTCAATGCGATGGAACTCTTGAACTCATCAAAGGCACCTAATGGTATCATTTATCACATTTCCTGCCCTTACACCCCTTAACAAAATGGTCTTAATGAATGAAAAATTATTTATATAATTGAAAAATTATTTATATCATTGAAATAGGCCTTACCCTTCTTCTTCATGCCCCTCTTCCCAAAGTCTTCTAGTTTGAAGCCTTTTTAGTTGTTGTCTATTTTATCAACCTATTACGCACTCTTATCGTTAATAATAAATCCCCTCACGAGCTCTTATTCACTACCCCACTAAATCTATCTAATTTACGAGTCTTTGTATGTACTTGTTTTCCTTTTCTTGGCTCTACTCGCCCTAATAAATTAACACCCAAATCCACTCCATGTGTCTTCCTTTGCTACTGTTCTCAGTAGGATATTAATGCTTTGATCCTTAAATCTTTTCATATTTCCCACCATATTTGTTGTCCTAAACGTAATTTTCTTTGTGTTTATTCTCCGCCAACTTGATGTTAATAACACCTTTCTTTATGGCCATCTTCATAAATAAGTCTTCATGTCCTAACCTTCTGGTTTCAAGATCCCCACTATCCTCACCATGTCTGCCATCTTCATAAAGCCATGTATGGTCTCAAACAAGCTCCTAGAGATTAGCTTTATTGTTTTAGTCAAAAACTTCTTGGCCTCCACTTCACTTCCTCTAAATATGTTCCTTCCCTATTTATGAATACCACTTCCTCTCACACAACATTTGTCTTAGATTGTGTGGATGATATCTTAGTTACAGGTTTGTCCCTATCTTTCATTTCTATATTTATCCAAAATCTTCATTGTACTTTCTCCATTATGGACTTATGTCTACTACATCATTTTCTTAGTGTTGAAGCCACTTTAAGATCCATCGATCTTCTTTTTACCTAAACTAAATGTACCAAAGATCTTCTTCTTCATACAGATCTTAATAATTCAAAATTTGTTCACACTCTAATTACTCTGTCTCTCCCTCTATCCAAAAATTATGGCATACCACTTTCTGATCCCTCTGAGTAATGAAGCGCTATTGGTGCTCTTCAGTATCTCTATCTTACTCGATCTGACATTCAGTTTGTTGTGAATAAAGTCTCACAATTTTTACATTGCCCCACTGATGTACACTGGACTACAGTTAAACCGATTCTTTTTTATCTTTGTTCCATATCATCTCACAAAATTCACTTTCTCAAATCATCCTCACTTACATTATATGGCTACTATGATGTTGATTAGGTTGGATGCCTAGATGATTGTCATTTTACATCTGGATATTGAATTTATTTTGGGCTTAATTTGATATGTTGGAGTTAGATCTAATACTGAAGCTGAATATTGGAGCACTGCTTTTGCTGCAACGGAACTCTGTTGGATCACTTCTCTTCTGGGAGAAATTGGTTTATCTTATATTACACCAACCCTCTGGTGTGATAAACTTAGTGCTACATTCCTTGCTTTTGATTTGATCACTCATGCTTGTACTAAGGACATTGAAATTGATATACATTTTTTTGTGAGTTGGTGGCTAATAAAGCACTCTTCATTAGACTCATTTTATATGCTCTTCAAATTGCTAATATTATGACCAAGCTTTTTATCTTCTTCAACATTCCAACATCTTCGTCGCAAGCTCACGATTGCAAACCATCATAAGCTTGGAAGGGATTGATAATGTTTGATATATGAAAAGAAAAGAGAGAATGCTTAACCAAATTACTGAATATCATTGGAAAATAATGTACAACTAAGAAACAATATATATAAGTCTTAAGAGTCTTAAAGAAGGTAAAGACCTATATAAAGTATACTACCAAAAACAAGAAGATATGTAAATACACAAAATATATATACCAAATCATAATACTCCCCTTTAAGTTGACACGTGCATGTCGTGGATGCCCAACTTGTCCAATAAGAACAAGAATTGTGAATGTCTAAGTGCCTTAGTGAAAATATCTACTAGTTGCTATTGTGATCGTACATATATCATAACAATGGTGCTTGCTTGTACTCGCTCTTAGAAAAAATGACAATCAATCTCAATATATTTGGTGCGTTCACGAAACACTAGGTTAGGCACTATCTGTATAGCAGATTTACAACTGTAGAAAAGATTATGGGCTTAAAATGAACAATGTCTAAAGAAACCAAAAAGAATTTTAACCAAAGCAATTCAATTTTTGTTGCAGCCATAGCCCATTGCTCAGCTTCCTAGAGGAGCAAGTTATTATGCTATTTTTTTTAGTCTTCCATGAAATGGGCTATTAACATAAAGTCACAAAATAACCTGTCACAAAACATCAAGAAATGAGGCAGCTCGCCCAATTAGAGTTACAAAAAACGCAAAGCTGCAAATCATTTTCAGTATGAAGTAAAATCCCATACCCGAGACTCTATTTAAGAAAACAATCAACCTGTATAGTTGCCTCAAAATGCCCTTTATATGGGGCCTGGGCGAATTGAGACAATACATGGAAAACATAAGAGATGTTAAGCCATGTGATGGTGAGATAAATAAGTTGATCCACAAACCTTCGATAAGATGCACCATTTTCCACTAAATCATTGTCTGTCAAGCCTAAGTGATGCCCTCCTCCATCGGGGTGTTTATTGATTGACACCCAAGTAATTCTGTCTCGGAAAAAATATCTAAGGCATATTCACACCAATAGAGAAAGAACCCTTTAGATGATCGGGTCACTTCGATGCCCAAAATGTATTTTAGGTCCTTCAAACATGGTTGTGAATTTCGTACCGTACCGAATGGTACCAGAACTAGTGTTGTTGGTACCAGAGAAAAAGTTTGATTGGTACCAACTATTTTCGGTCGATACCGACAATACCGGATAATTTCGGACGGTTCCGTAAAAAATAAAAAAGGTAGGGACCAATTTTGAAATTAAAAAATTTCTCTTCTCTCTGTTGCACCGCCTGCTCTCATCGTCTCTCACTCTCACCGTCTCTCTTTTTTGACTCTCACCGTCGATGCCACCTCAACCTCATCCTCCCTGAGCTCCTCCTCTTCTCCTCTGTCGTGGTCTCGTGCTTGCCTCACCGTCTTCATCAGCTCATCTTCAACCTTCGTTCACGGCGCCCGAAGACGCCACCACTCC
>JANTPM010000009.1:24117347-24145062 GCA_025434745.1 Erythroxylum divaricatum
ATGTGCACAAATGATACTGTGTACCAATCCTATTATGCATGAACAGTCCTAAGTCATTCCGATCCATCTCATCCTATACCAAATTTACGATTTTACCCTTCCTATCGGGGGTGGGATGTTACATCACACCTTTAGCATACCCTAAGAAAATGCATCTTCTACATTTTGGATCCAACTTTATAGTTTCTTAAGCATTGCACATCCCATAAGCAGGACCTCCAAATATATAGAAGTTAGAATAATCCACTGGTTTACCAGTCCACATCTTCATCGATGTCTTCAACTCAATTGTATGGAGCTCAATTCACCACATAACAGGTGATATTGACTGCTTCTACCTAGAATTTCTTATCTAAACTTACAGTTTTCAACATCACTCTTGTTTTTTCCAATAGAGTTTTATTCATTCTCTCTATTACTCTATTTTGTTGAAGAGTGTATGCCGATGTGAACTGTCTTTTGATGCCTTCTTGCTTGCAAAATTTATCAAATTCTTTATCAACATATTCTTCTCCATTATTTGACCACAAACACTCGATCTTTTTACCAAATTCGAGTTCCACCCGTGCTTTGTGAAATTTGAAGACTAGAAACACATCTACTTTCATCTTGATAGGAAATACCCAACATCTCCTTGAATAATCATATATGAATGATACAAAGAAATATGCTCATCTTAGGGATGTAACTAATACTTGTCATAAATCGGAGTGAATCAATTCTATAATTTCCTTACTTTTGAACTTTGATGTGTTAAATTTTAATCGATGCTGCTTACTCACAATACAATGCTCACAGAAGGGTAGTGAAACGTTTGTAAGACCTGGAAGTAGATTCTTCTCTGCAAGGATCTTCATTCCTTGTTCTAACATATGTCCAACTTTTTTATGTCACATCATTGCAGATTTGTCATCTGGACTAGTCATTGGAACGAATGCCTCTCTTTCTTGCAAAGTTACTCCCTTCAATATGTACAGATTTACAACAATCTTCTCTTTCATAAATACCAGCACTTCTTTAATCACTTTCATGATCTTATTTTGAATCTCAAATTTGAAATCGAGATCATCCAGTTGTCCTACAAACAATAAATCTTCTTCAGGCCCTCCACATGTTGCACTTTTTTCAATAGTCTGAATTATATACCGTCATACAACTTTAACTTGATGGTACCAATACCAACGATCTTAAGAGCTTGATCATTACAGCTGTACATAGATCCTCTAGAGACAGATTTATATTGATGAAATTTTCTTTGAGAGGTCATATGAAAAATAGCTGCTGAATCAAATAGCTAGATATCAACAAATCTTCTATTTCCTTCAATAGTTGTTACTGCTTCACAAACCATTGCACTTCCATCATCTGAAGTGTTTGAAACGTTTCCTTAAGGAACAAAATCTTTCTTGTTTAGATTCTAGCAATCTTTTTTCAAGTGACCTTTCTTGCCACAATTGTAGCATTTATAGTTTTTCTTTCTCCTAAATTTTGATCTATCATAATTATGACTCTCACTTGGACCATGTTTTATTGATCTACCTCTCATCACTGCCAAGCCTCCGCTTACTGCGAAATTGTCAACCTGTCTTCCTTGATTTTGCGTGAGCTCTCTTCTTTCAGAATAGCAACTGCAATATCATCAAAGACTAAAGTGTCTGTATTGGTTATTAAATATATGTCGAGTTGATCATATGAATATGGTAAACTTTGAAGTAGAAATTCCGCACATTCACTTATTTCTGTTATGTGCCCCGATGATGTGAGATGTGAAAATAGAGTATTCAAAGTGTTTAAGTGCTCCGTCACCGAATTGGATTCCGTCATACGTAAAGTGTATAGCTTCCTCTTCAGAAAAATTTTGTTGTGGAGTAATTTGGCCTCATATAATTTTGTTAGTTGATCCCATATTTTCTTCGCAATCTTCTTTTCCTTTATGCTGTATAATACTCCATTATCTAAAGCTAGGTGAAGATTAGCTACAGTATTCTCATTCATCTCATTCCATTTTTCATCTGTGACTCCAGCTGATCGTTTACTAATGACTACCAAACAATTATCTTTCCTCAAGATTGTCTTTATCTTCAGTTTCCACAATGAGAAATTACTCCCGTTAAATTTTTCAATGTCGTACTTTGCTGCCATTATTTCTATCACAATTGCTTTATAAATAGTGCCTTTGATAGGATGAATAATATTCTAACTTATCTTTTGATATGGATGATCCATTCTTAGAGGCAACCACAGAGCATACAATAAGCAGATATGCACACCTAAGGCTGACTCTGATACCACTTGTTAGAAACAATTAAGACTCGAACAGAGTAAAGTCACAGTTAAAACGAAACTAAAAATATTGAAGATAAAATAGACATACAAATTTTTGGCGAAAAAATCCCTAAATCAAGATAAAAACCATGGATAAAGATAAACGAATTTTATTACTGAAAAATAGAAAAATTACAAGGAGAAAAAACTAGACTCATTTTTTGTCTCTCTTTTTTTTTTCTCTCTTTTTCTCTCATCCCACTTCTCTCTCTTTTTATTTTTCTTCTCTCCATATGAATGTTTTCTCTTTGTTTATAGGCATGAGCTTGAAGATATAGTTGGCCAAATTGACAAATATGAGCCAGACTTGATCAAACTTCAAGTTAAATTTATGCTACATTTTATGATAATTGAGTGCCAACTTATTTCAACATGTTCCTAAATTGACATAATCTTAGCTTCAGTGATTTATGAGAACAAGTAAAAGAAAGTAGAATAAGCTCATAATTACATGAACATACATGTAGCTTTCTCTTATTCTGCATTAGTTAGAGGTTGTTTATTTCTCTTTTATTTTTGTTTCTTATTATAATTTTAATTAAAAAGAAAGAAAAAAATACGCTAAAATTTGCAATTTGTTATTTCTAAAAATAAAAAACCACAACAGATTCTTAAGTTTTAACAGATTTTTTTTCTTATTTTCTCCTCTTATAAACTTTCTTTGTTATAGAAATTCTTCTCTCTTTTCTCCCGAACGCACCTCTTCTCACTCTCTTGCTTTTTTGTTCTTTTCTTCTCTCTTACATCCCTCACATTCTTTGTTCCTCCGGCTTCGACGTTTTTCTTTTCTATTATGCACTTCATCATTTACTCGAGATGTACTACATGTATAGTTTTGTTTGATTATGGATAATACCAACATTGATTTGTTTTGCATGTTATTATGATTTTTGAAAAATTAGACATATGGGTTTTTGGGTTTTCTGTTTGATTTTACTATATAATTGTATGATTTTTGTTTGCTTTTGTGTGTTTTTCAATCTAATCTAGGTCCCTTTAACCTTCATAAGAGGAGTTGCCCTTCGACAATTACAATGTAAGTGTGGGCGGTGCGTTGAAAGTATTCTAAAGCCTCGTCTCTTACAAAGTATGGGAAGAATTGCCTTGAGAATCCCTCTTTCACAGAGACCTTTCAGCATTCACCTAAGCATACTTTGAATCTAGAGCAAAACGATTGTATTTCTGATGAAAGCTAATGGAGTGGTGCTGTTAGTCTTTTACTTTGAATCTATAGCAAAACAATTAAAATTTTGATTTTTTTAATTGATTATAATAACTTAATATAATTTTCTAATTTATATAATTTTATTATATTCAATTAATATGTAAATTTTTAATTGCATTTAGTTTGAATATACTTTAAGTTTAGCTATAATGATAATTAATTAATTTAAAAATATAATATATTATATTAAAATTATTAACATAAGAATATAATTACAAAAATAAAAACAAATTGATAAAATTATGTTTTAATTTTAATTTTTTATTACAAAATTTAACTAAATAAGAAAAAACCAAAAGTTATTATTATTGAATCCACCTGCCTAAGAATAAATATAGGGTGGAGAATGAGTTAGTAGAGTGTGAGATTTAGTGCTTGTTTGTTTCAGTTTTTAGAAGATGAATAAGCACTTTTTTTGACCGCAAAATTTATTTTTAAGAAAAATAAGTATTTGACTGTAAAATTTAAAAACACTTTTTTTTTCACAAAAATGACTTTTTTGGAAGCTAAAATACAACTTTTTAAAAAAATTACTTTTTAAATAAATTTTTTAGATCAATTAGTGAGTCCTTTTTTAGTCATCTTTACCATTATATTTTCATACATAATTCTCATAATACCTACAAACACATCTTCACGTTTATTTTGAGATTTATATAATATTATTTGATTTTTTTATATATTTTAATATTAATTTTTGATATTAATTTTTCTTATATTATAATCCATATAAAAGATTTTGTTAAATATATTTTCATTTATATTTCATATAGTTTAAAACTATATAATAATTAATATATTGTACTTTGCATATTATTTAATATATTTTAAATAATATTTATATTCATAAATAATTTTTGTTACAAAATAAAATATAATTAAAATTAAAAGTGGTTTTTATTTCATGTTGCCAAACAGTCTATTGCATGGAGTTCTTTTAAAAAAATTATTTTTAAAATAATAACTAAACAGTCAACTGACTTTTTAGAAAAGCTCAAGTATTTAAATTATGTTACATTGTGCTGTGGACCTGGGCCTTTAAACATATGAAAAAGGGCGCGGATTTGTTATTCGAAGTGGGCCATGATTGATCCCTCTTTGTTTATAACAAAGCCTGATTATAAAAGCGCAAAAAGAACATTCAAATTTTGAACTAGGCTCGCTCTTAACTTGTCAGTTTGCACCCTTAAACTAAGAATAAAACCAAACTTATCGGACAACTAAATTAGTACTTTAAAAAGGGCAAAGATAGAACCGAAACGTTAACGTTTCGGCAGAGGTATGTGATTGTGAGCAAAGGGCATAAAAGGAAAAACAGAGGTGGATGATGGTACATTAGTTTGTGGAAGATTCGTGTTTTATTGGGTTAATCATCGTAAAGAGGAAAGCTTTATGGCATTAGCGTATGGGATTGTCGTTGTGGGCATGATTTTGAGGGAAAAAGAAACATAAGCAGCTTTTCCCCATAAGATGTTTATAACTCTGTAATTTTCTATTGCACTTTGTCCAAGAACTCCACCTCGGGATGGTTACTGCTTCAACAATCTACTTACTTATGCACAAAACGGCATCGTAGGACTATTAAGGGTTGCAGTTTTCACTGTTATTTTCTAAGAATGTACAAGGTTAATGTAATAATTAATTATTAAAAAATTCAACTAATTCTATTCTTAATTGTTCAAATTTTTAATTTAGTTTTTAGCTATCGGATTCAATTTATTTTAATAACTCTTGTTACGAAAAATTGATTAATTTATTAATTAAACAATCAATTTTTGTAAATAAATAATTTACTATAAATTAAAATAAATCAATTAATTTTTATTTAACAATTTCTTTTTTCAATTAATTCTAAATTTTTCGATGGACAATCTTGCTCTCTTTCAATTAAATTTCAAACTTATAAATTTTATTTAATTTTTGACTGATTTTATGATAGTATAATATCAGTTGAACTTTTTAAACCTAAACTTCTTTTTATTACTGGTTTAATTTTTAGTCCAGTTTTAAAAACATTGGTAATAATAATTTCTTTCTTGCTTAATAAGTATAACATAATTAGTTGTCTTTTATGTTTTGAAGTATATGAGAATTTTTTTTTATTTTAATGGCTTAAAAATGATAAATAGAGAAAAATACATTGAATTTACAAATATTAATTAAATTAAATTTGTCATTTAAATTTACATTATTATATAATCAAATAATTTATTCAAAATATATAAAATTTAAATTATTACATGCATAAACAATTTAATTAGTGGGTATTAAAAAAGTAAAAAAATGATTTCTTTGGAAAGATAATAAATTGACCACCTAATTATTGTACTTTAATGGAATCCCTGATTGAAAGTAACATTTTTGATACGTTGTGTCTTGAAACTAAAAATAAGAGAAAGAAAGTGCCCCACCATTTTCAATCAACTTACTTGACAGTCAGTAATGGAGTGAAGATCGTCCTTCATTACTTTAAATATGGTGGACCCAGGTGGTTTTCTTCCCCGATTGATCCAAATGCCTGTCGTGCAAATGAATGGCCAGCTTCTAAGCAATTAATCTTCTTTATATAACTTTTATATGTCCAAAGAGCTCTATGTCAACTACAAAACTTATAGAGAGAAGCTTTGTCTGCAACTCTTCCTTCTAGCTCATGCAGGGAATTTAAAGGTAAGTACTATACCTTCAGCAGCTTAGCTCCGGTTCTATGTCAGTTCCCTTTCCAATGGCTAAACATAAAGCCCCTAAAATGCCCAACAAAGCCATCCATCAAAACCAAATACCTTTGTCTCAGAAGTTGGAGAAGAATCCTTCCTGGTTCGCAATAAGAGGCATTTTCAAGTGCAAGTACCTCCAACTACAACTGCAGCAGCAGGAAGCAAAGCAACAAAAACAATCGCAACAGCAAAAGCAAGAACCGGAGCAACAAAAGCAACTTCAACAACAACACCAACCTCAGACAAAGGAAAAGAAACATCACAAGTATCAAGAACAAGCTTTGGAGGAAACCAGCAAAAGATGCAAGAAGTTGAGGTGTTCAGGCTCTCTTTGTAATAACACAAAGGTCATGCATAGGCCTGAAATAGCCTCCCCTGAAGTCCGTAAGAAAAGGGCATCAATGGGCTCCACTATTAGTCACGATGCTTCAAGCAGATCCATGAAAACTCCTTTACGTGAGCTAAATGGGGCTGTTTCCACTACTAATTCTTCACGCTCTGCACCTTCCAACTCCCTGATTAGCGGCGGGACTTCCTTTAAAGGAATGCCGTTCAGGAGGTTCTCTGGTTGCTACGAGTGTCGAATGGTCGTTGATCCTGTTCTTGGAATAGCCAGAGACCCTTCAATGAGAGGTAGCATTTGCTCTTGCCCTGAATGTGGTGAGATTTTCATGAAAGCTGAAAGCTTGGAGCTTCATCAGGCTGTTAGACATGCAGGTAATTAACTCGTTCAACTTTGTACTTCTGATGTATCTTTTCCACTTATACTGTTTAAACCACTCATCCCTCTATCGTGATGTTACCAAATATCACAGTTTCTGAACTGGGACCAGAGGATACAAGCAAGAATATAGTGGAAATCATATTCCAATCAAGCTGGCTAAAGAAACAAACTCCCGTTTGCAAAATAGATCGCATCCTCAAAGTCCACAACACACAAAGAACCATCTCCAAATTTGAAGAGTACAGGGATTCCATCAAATCCAAGGCCACAAAACTCTCAAAGAAACACCCACGATGCATAGCAGATGGCAATGAGCTTCTGAGGTTTCACTCCACCACATTTACATGCTCTCTAGGCCTGAACGGATCATCCAACTTGTGCAATTCCATCCCTCACTGTAATGTCTGTAGTATCATCAAGAATGGCTTTAAAGAATCGACCACTATAAATGTCAATGGACATGGGATTTTAACCACGGCAACAAGTGGAAAAGCACATGACAAAGCAGAAATATCAGGGGATGGCGGTCTTAGTGATCACAAGAGGGCAATGATGGTATGCAGAGTGATTGCTGGGAGGGTTAAGAAGAGCATGGAGGGTGACATGGAGGACTACGACTCAGTCGCCGGAGCTGCGGGGATTTACTCTAATTTGGACGAGCTTTACGTGTTTAATCACACAGCCATTTTACCTTGTTTTGTTGTTATCTACGGTGGTTTTTAGTTACGTCCAATTTCAAGCGACCCTGTACTTGTGCCTTGATTTTGCACCTGCAATTCTTGAATGCCGATGCCATTGCTTGTAAGCTTGGCGACCCGCGGGTCAACGAGTACCAATAAGTTCGGCAGGTGGTGTCAGTACCAGTACAGGACATTAAATGGTTATTGGGTGTAATGCACGATGTCCCATTTACCAAAACTACGATTCATGTAAACGAGGCACAGCAGCAATTAATGGCTTTTGTTTTCACCTTAACCTTATTGAACTGAGATTCACCTCTACGAGACAATGCAACACTCCCGTAAGTTCTGTTGTTACTTCTATATGTTACCCAAACTCTGGTGTGATCAGTACTAGTCAATTTGTTTAGAGTACAGAAAAGACAGGCATTACCCACCTTCACATGACATCATTTGAAAGAGAGTTTCAACAAATTACCGGACTTCATGCTTATCATTAATTTTTATATAACTTAAAGTTATTATTTTTTAACCCGAAGGCGGTGTGGGAGTTGATAAGGGACTTTTATAATATAACGAGGTCGCAGGTTCGAGCTGTCCTTATGTATGCAGCTGTTAAAAATTTGAAGTTAAAGTTTTACCTTCTACAAAGAACCTATTCGACTCGAGTGAGAATTAGTCTAAGAATGGATGACTTAAATATGTCTTCTTATATTTGGGACTCTTTTAGGACACTTCGTGGGAAAAAAAGTATTTTTTATATTGTGTTTGTAATAATTCATGAAATACTATTTATATACTTAAATTTTGGAAAAGTGAATGACATTGTATGATGGAAAACTAGTATTCCAATTTGTCATCTCACATAGGATCTATATCTGTTCAACTCACTGATTGTCTATGCTCCACTTGATGTATAACAGAAAAAGATTCCTTGGTTCTACTTTGTTCCATCTTAAGCTGAGCAGTGACAGAGACACTGAGAAATCTCCAATTTCTTGCATGTCAATGTGTCCTTTTGCTTCAGGAAATGGACGCCTAGGAGCTGATTCCTGTGTCTGTGAGCTGAGGAAAGGCCTGACTTCGACGAGTCACAAATACTAAGTGGATCAGAACAGAGGCCATGCCACTTTGTTGCATACGCAGCAGCATGGGCTGACACTTCTTCTCTGACTTTGTTTTGTAGCTGGCTTGTATGGGCAGTCGCGCATTTTTGGTTTCTGCATCTTGAATTTCTCTATTATTTGACTCTTCTTTTGTACTCATTGTCTCATGATTTTGGATTTTCTTGAACCCAGACAAAAAAGGTTAAGCATCCCAGTATGAGCCTGATAAGCACTAAGGAAAAAAAAAAAAGAGTGTGCATTGCACTATACATTTTGAATCTTGAGATGGAATCTAAAACAGTTTTATGGGGCTACTCAACCACTCATAAATGCCACCAAAAATAAAGAAGTGTATGGTCTGATTAGTTGAGAGTAATTGGTCAGTGCTTAGCATACAAGCTATGCTTAGGACTAGACAATTTTGCTTGTCCATTATCCGCACATTCTGTGCGGTGCTTTTACTTCTAAAGCCTGAAAAGGACGAGAAAAAGCATCACACATGCATGAAACGAGAAACAGAGGCAGCATTCCAAATGTTGGCTCTTGGTGAATTTAATATACAGTTGACAAGTTTTATATAGAAATTATGCTCTTTCAGCAGCAATAACTAAACACAAACTGTTGCACTTGTCTAAAAGGAAAAGGATGATAGGCATCGGAAGCAGAAGAAAGCAACGTGTAGCAAATCAAAATACCACTCAATGCACAGCCCTTAAGAGAGTAACTGCACCCTGCAAAGCCAACGTGACTCTGATTTTGACACCAAGTAAATGATAAGTTTGTTATGGGCAATGAAGAGTTGCTATAAAATATTCACAGCCGATAATGTTCGTTACAAGTTTGTTACGATATGATCTCTTATATTTATATATATAAATGGAGAGTAAATAGGATATATATTACATGATAAGTCTAAGGAGACAAACCCTTAATATATCCTCTAATAAAATTGAGAGGCACCCAACGAGTGTTATATCAAAATTAGTGATCTCTAGCTCAAATTGGTCTGCAAAGTTAGCGAACCAGTCAGCATATCGATTACCTTCCTTGTATATGTGCTGAGTTACAACTACCTAATTACGGGTAAACAATTTATTGATATCCAAGACTAAAGGATTAAGAGACATTGCATGTTTCGACGAGGATGATAGTGTTGGGAAAGAAGGTGTCGGTCACGTAGCGGCAACAAATCAGAATCAATAAATCTTTTCCTGTGTGAACAATCACAGCCAATCCAAAAGAAAAATAGCAGCCAACAAACTCACCAATACACAAAATTAAGCAGCAAAAAATAAATAACACAGGCAATTTTTTACGTGAAAAACCTCCCTCAATGTGAGAAAGAAAAAACTACGGGACCTAGTCCAGTAAAGAAAAACTCCACTATAATCAATCAAGTTACAGAGTTTTTCACTTCTAGATACAACTAGAATCACCACTCAACTCAAAATACAACAATAATCATCAACAAGATGAAAAATCAAAGAGTTGAGAACAATATCACCCTTAAAATTTCAGCAACTTCGACTGAAGATCAGGGCACCTTGGAGACCTCGAAATCCAATCTCCACCGTTCAGAATGAAGAACAACGAGAGAAGAACCTCTGGTTAAAATTTCAAGTCGATCCGACAAGAAATCACCATCCGATCGAAGGTTAGAAAATTACTGCACAAAATAGAATTTTTTTCTTCTTTCTCTCTCTTCCCTCTCTCTTCCTCTCTCTTCCTCTCTTCCGGCTGAACTCTCTTCTGCTTATTTCTTTAGGGTTTTAACACCCTTTTATGTGTTAGGCTTTGGGCTCCATTTAGGAGTGGACCCAAAACCCAACAGCTGTTAATGTGGAGTCTTTTGGTTTAGGAATTACTTATTTACATTCTCCTCCTTTGGGAAGTACATGGGGTTTTAACCCAAAGGGCTACTGTTTAGGCTGTGTATTTCTCCTTTATTAAAAAAAATCATTTCCAGTTGTTGTAAATTGACGGACGAACAATCACCAGTCGGTGGAAGACGGCTGACAATTCGGGGCTGGAAATCTTAAAAGAACCAAAGACTACTCATATGTAAATCAGAACAAAGAAAGAAAATCAGCAGAGAGATATTATTCAACTGACGCAAAAACTTACTCAAATTGTCTTTTCGTGTTGAACTAGTAAAAATAAGCCATTGCCAAGTGATCTCAAGTCATGATTCCAATTTGGCGAAAAACAGATCGTATATCATAAACCGGACTATTACTAAAATCGGTAACGGAGCCTAAAGTTTCACATTTGATGAACTTAGATAAGACCTACTCGAAAAGGAACATGCATGGGAAACGCATTTTTAGCGATATATATTTACTCATGTCTCCATGAAGCAAATTGCAAAATCACATCAAGTACTAGTGACTGCTATAAACCGACGGACGCGAAGCGAAGGCTGTCTTCAATCATGTAATGGTTATGTTCCCTCGCTAATCAAACCACTTAAGAGAACCACCCTCCTCGAATTCAGAGTACATGAGGTAATCAATCAAAGTTTATTGTGCCTCTGAACTGAATAATCGTTATAAAGCTTAACGGTTTTGTTTTTGTGTCCGTTGCGAGGAGTTGACTTGTAAAACGAATTACAAAACAAGTTGTTGCTAATCGTTGGGCTTTCAAATTGATCTAATGATGCTGTAACTTAGCCGGGCTCTCTTTTCCATCCCCTCTTCAAATTTTCAAAGCAGGAAAGGTATGTTGTAAGAGGACTCATTGAATTATTTTATGGGACTAATTCTTCTTCACCTTCTAATTTATATTCAAAACAACTTAGCCGAGCCTCAAATGAGGGATAAGTGTATAATTTAATTTTATCGATGAAACTTTACCCAAAATTCTTAAAGAACAGACTGCATTGCATGTGAGGTGGTGAAATACTAGACCGTATATATTCTTCCGATATGAAGGGAACCCTTTTGGTTTCTGTCAATAACAGGACGGCTGCACATGTCAAGTTACAGACTGGACATGGATGGTAACAGATTGCAGGTTCTATCGTGGACAAATCACATCTACAAATTAGTTAGTAGTTTGAACAAAGTCCCTTTTGTGTAATAGAATTTATTATGCTTTTATGATGCCGATCTCTTTATTTCTTTCCTTGCCCACTAACCAACCTAGTTTAATGCATAGTTACGGAATTCATTTCAATACATATCGACTCTTGCCCATTAAGCCCTGACAAGATTTTCCTAAACTTTGTCATCCCACGACAAAGATTCTGCTCTCACCAGCTTTTCTTTTCACCAGCAGAAGCGCACATGTCGTGGTTGTTATTGGAATCATTCTTACAGGAACGATTAGACCAATCCCAATTATAGTTGACCACCATCTGTACTTATTTCTCACAATGCGTCATGGCTTGCGTGCTTGGAGTCGTTAGATAAATACATGCACAAAAAGGCAAGTCTCCAAACGTCGAATTAATCAAATGTTGAAAGAGATTGCCCCGTACCATTATTCAAAGAGACCAAGTATTCTTAGTTAGGTGTGACAGTAAAGAATTTACGATACTGTCTTTACGCTGTTGTGTTGTGATCCTCAAGACTTCGTTCCTAAACAGACGGACTCGTTATATGTCTGTTTGCGAAAACCCTTCTCTTGGTGTCTCATAGTTGATGTCTGAACCTTGTGGTTTCATAACATCATTCCATGTTGATGTTCATATTTGACTGTTTAATATATACTTGGATTTATAATGTCTTTGGGACTCGTTAAATTAACTGAACAAGTTATATACAGCTCTAGTTCTGATTGGGTAGTTTGATAGTTGGCTTTACTTGTATCACAAAAATAATGGCCGCCATTCTCTCCGTTTTAAAAAAAAAAGTTGTAGTTGAGTAGTTCTACAAATAGATTTTAACCCAATTTGCAACGTGATTAAGGATCTAAATTCTGTCAATGATGGCTTGCAAAGTGATTAAGGATTTGACTTATGTCAAGCATGATCTAATTTCTTAATTAATAATTTGTTATAAATCAAAATTTTAAAATAATAGCCAAATTTTCTTCTATAATGAGAAACCCAAGATTTACTGGGATATAGTAATAGCAGACCTATCCTAATGAATCGATTGGAGGCACGACTCTCTACTTAAAGAGAGTTGGATTTGCTTTAGATTTACCCTAATAAGAAAAGGAAAAAGGCAAGGTATCACCTTCAAAACTACGATCTGCCCTTTATTTCTCCTTCTATAATTAATAGTTTATTATCAGCGTCATTATCATTAAGTAATCGGCACTTGCTTAATTAGTGTTGACTATATATGTCAACTGCCCACAGATTCAATATTGTGACATATTGCGTGCTATTTGGCAAGAGATTGAATGAGTCAGACCTCAGCGGTTTGATACTCCTTGCATTCAAAGTAAATCCTTGACAATAAGCAACATTTGAGCTCCTGTGTTGATTATTGAAGCCGTCTTCCTAACTCGGACAAAAATTTGTGAAACGGCTACTTCTAATCAATTGGTTCATCCCAAAGATTATAACAGTAGTTGTCAAATCCAGATATTTTAATTACCATAATATCATTATCACTGAGATATTTTCAGATATGATTGTCCATAATAAAAACATTTATCAAAATCTTGTTTGATGCAATATGTTATTTGTTTTATTATTGACCAACCTAATGCTTGATAATCAAGAAATAATTTGTTAATTACATATTTAAAATAATTCATTTGACCAATAAAAAATTTAAAGACAATCAAAGACCATTCCTTATTCATATTTCATAAACATTTACCCAACTGAACTAAAAGTGCTTTCTAATTATTCATATTTCTTTTGTAACTCCCAATAATTCTTGGAGTCTGTAAAACTCGATCCAAATGGTCGATTGCGACCTCTAACACAGCTACGACCGTATCAAAATAATAAACAACTTAAAGTTAAACCATTTTCATATATAATTTAAGATGATAATGGATTGAACAGGATCTTAAACTTTAATGTAATTATAGATTCAAATTTAATTTAAAACTTGATCGTTTATTTAAAAAGCAACATCCAATTAAAAAATTGACTTTGAATAAGATATGATTAAATTTAGAATAAAATTTAAATATCTTAAATTTGAAACTTAAATAAAATTTGAAAATTTTTATTAGTAAGTTTTCTATCAAATGATAAACTATTAGTTTTGTAAATTAATAACCACCCATATGAACTATAAATTGCATTTGACAAACAAGAAAATGGCAAAAAGAAAGAAAAAGTATACATTCGACAATGTGAATTAGAGCCCCTTATCAATTTTTATTTCTATAATTCCATTATGTGTCGATCCTGTTGGCATGAATACAATGAAGTAAGTTTGTGGAATGTGGATGAGTGACAAAGGGCTGTCCGAATAGGGGATTCCATAGGATGCCATGTGGAGATCAAGGAACAAAAGAGGACCCACTCTTTGTCAGAAAATAATTGGACGGTTGAATGCGCTGACTCTTACTGACTTCTTTACACGTCCATCTTGTCTACGTGCGTGGCTCTTGGCCGGCTGCACCACCAAATCACGGCCCTCTGTTCCAGGGAAAAAGTCCTGAATTAAAGGAAATTTAAATTTCACGCATTCAATTCTTACAAAAAAATCAACTGCCAGTGTTCTTTTTATCCACGTAGCCTTCTCTCTATCCACAGCACACCGTGATTCCTGGTATTCCTCCATGGATCCAGTCTCTTATGGAATCTTAATTTAATGTTTCTCATGGAATGGAATCAAGCTTTTACGCTTTACAAGACCACACGTCCCAAGAATAATTATCCTGTCTTACGTAAGCAACCTAATTACTCATTTACTCACATTAAACAATTTTAATAATTTATTTAATATATGTTCAAAGAAGAATAATTATTATTTATTTATTAAATATATACTAATAATGGAAAAGGTCGACCACATTGGCGGTGGTCGTGCCATAAAACCCGCATTAGTTCCAACTGATTTAAAGATTCCCTCCGTTTTAGTAACAGAAAGGTAGTTATGTGTTGACCCTTTCTAAGTTTTCTTCTTTAATCGTCTTTTGTTGCATCTATGACTATGAACACGTCCACTTGTTCGACAACTTGTGTGCACGCGCATACACTTTAGTGACACGTTTAGGACACTCACTCCTCCAAAAGGAGGGTTCGATTAAATAGTTGGCTTTAGTTCCAACCCATATGGGGTCTGAGAGTTGGGACCAACCGCAATTTCATATTGAGAGAATTCTCTTTCCAAGTAGTTGGGTCTGTTTGGTTGGCTATTATAAGTAATGTTCCAGCGTGAAAAGTCTTTCTTTCCAGTCTCGGAAGTTTCGGAGTTTGACGCTTAAGACAAAATCGATGCATATAATTATTTTCGAGTTTATAATAGTTTAGTTAATTTTTAATTTAGATACAATATATTAATAATTACATTGGTTCAAACAAGTCTGATGAGAAGTTTTTTTTTTTAATGGACAGAGATGGCTGTCCATGTTAAAGAATTGAGCAAACAAACAGCTTCAGCTCTTAGATGATTAATTACAATATTAATAGAGAATCATGCAGTTACTAGATCCAACTTCAAATTTGGGATATTGCACTTAGTAAAGGTCTTTCAGTCTCAATCAGCTACCCTGTCAATACCACGGGGTTGCTGTCAGTGTCCTACAAAAGGTTAATTCTAGCCATAGGAATGTTCGGACGTCCTATTGATGAAAGCAGTATAAATTAAGAACAATTTGAATGGTTTTCCTTAGGGAGAAAATAACATATGAAAAACCATTAACAGAAATGAATATATACAATTATTTACACTCTTTTTAAAAGTAAGTTATCGAACAAGTTGATTCTCCAATCTGTTACATCTTCGTGTATTCTTGTCATGTACAATCTTATGATATCGATCGATTATACCTAAGCAATCCGACTCCTTAGTTATTCCCGTATTGTTATGCGACCAAAGCTAATTCGAACACAAACTCATTAATACAGACAAGAGAATGCAAGCCATCAAGGTTAACGCCTTGTAATTACATTCAAGTTATTTTACCTAGAAGAAGTCGTCGTTACGTCGTAGTATTATAGCAGTAGTTACTGGTAAGTACTTTCAATCTTATTCAATAAAAAGTACATTATATATACTTCACCATCTTTTCCTGAACTAGATTTTATCCATGTTTTAAAAACTAGATCAAATATCAAACTGGCCAAAGAAAATTTTTAAAATTTAAAAGTTCAATTGGTTCTAAACAATTATATCTTATAATAAATAAAAAGCAAGATTATAAAAATAAGTAAAAAATAAAATATTTTGTTTTGAAATTTGATCAACAAATATTAATATTTTTGATATCATAAAAAATTAAAATTTATATTTTCTTCTATTATTTTAGAATTTTACTATTTATTTCAAGTATAATCTTTATTATTATATAAAAACTGAAAAGTGAGAACATAACAAAATTCCTCCCTATTTTATTAAATTTTCCATTCTAGTACTAAAAGCTTAATGCTTATCTCTGTCTTCGCTCATTTCTGCCTAATGCTTATCTTCGTCTTCTACTTCTCTTAGACTTGGTATTCTAAGGGTGAAAAAACAGGACAATCGTAAATGTTGTTTAAAAATTTAACTGCAATTACACTCATAAACCAAGTAAAGATTGCATTGTTGTCCACGTTTATATACTATTGTACTTCATGAATCATAATCAACTAATATGGGAAATTAGGTGAGCTTTATGGAAGAAGAACTATACTTATCTGCGAGTTAGTGGACAAAACATCAACCTTAACCAAATTGTTGGGGAACATAAGTATAAATGTTAGCTTCTAGCATGTTTTTATGTCATTTCTCCTTTCTAAGATATATCAATTGTCAATAAATATAACTTCTTCCAAGCAAAAAGTTAGGAAAGCACAGATGAGGAATAACAATGAGAAAGAAGTTAATAATTTGTGCACTCATGGAAGCATAAGTAAGTTGTCCAATGGTAGAACAATAATAATAAAAACATTAAAATGACAAATAGCAATACAACAAGACATTACCTATTAAAACAAAACACAAACAACCTGCAAAGAAAACGAAATTTAAGGTCTCACCTTAGCTTGCATACTTGCGTGTTGTCTGAAACTAATTGCATTGTACGTAACTATAAGACTAAACCCCAAACAAACTAGAAATAAGGAGTTTGCCTTTCCATGACAAAAACAAGTGACATTGTCAAAGTTGTGCACTGTTACAAAAGCTAGGAGAAGAATTTAGAATGTAGACAAGAGGGAGAGAGAAGTGTATTGTATATTGTATATTGAGGTGTGTTTGTAAAGTGAACATAAGTGGGGTATTTATACATGAGTCATAGGTACTAATAAGAAAATCTAGCAACAAAGAAGGCTAAATCTAAGCTAATTACAATCAAATCATATCACTAAATCTAAGCTAATTACAATTAAATCATATCACTATAATTTACGCTAATATTACGTTAATAACCCCTCCCCCTCAACCTCAAGGTGGTACATTAGAGGCCATCTTGAGTTTGGAAACAAAATCCTGAAGTCTACCAGGTAAGTGCTTCTTAGTAAAGATATCATCTGTTTGATGAGAAGAGGAGATAGATGCAAAATGAATAGTGCCTTGTGCAACATGATGGCGTACGAAATGATAATCAATTTCAATATGTTTGGTACGCTCATAGAAAATATCATTATATGCAATTTAAATTGCACTGTGATTGTCACAATGAAGAATAGTGGCAGAAGATGAAGTGACACTTATGTCTTCTAGTAATCAACGGAGCCACAATAGTTCTGCAGTGGTATCAGTAAGAGCATCATATTCGGACTCAGTGCTAGAATGAGCAATAACTGTCTGCTTCTTATTTCACCATGAAATTAGAGAATCTTCCAAGAAAAAACAATATCCAGTGGTGAAGCGTCAATCAATGGGATCGCTAACCCAATCAACATCAGAGTAGCTAGACAAAACAAGAGAAGAATGTGCAAAGAAAAGAAGATCATGAAGTGGTGTGGCTTTGACATATCTAAGAATCCGAAAGACAACAGAGACATGAGAGGATCGAGGGGCAACCATGAATTGACTAACCAAATGCACAACATATGCAAGATCAAGTCTGGTAACAGTGAGATAAACCAAGCAACCGACAAGTTGTCGATACAAAGTGAGATCATCAAACGGGATACCTTCAAATGGTGTCAATTTGACATCATGCTCCAAAGGAGTGGAGATAGTTTTACTGTTGGCGATGCTAGCTTTAGATATGAGATCAGATGCATATTTTGCTTGCGAGAGATAATAACTATCAAAAGTAGATGAAACTTTAAAGCCCAAAAAATAGCCAAGAGGACCAAGGTCCTTCTTCTTAATGTGGTGGCTAAGGTATCCCTGTAACTCTTTAATACAAGCAGTATCATTCCTAGTAATTAATGACCATATCATCCACATAAAGAAGAAGAATAACAATCCCTAGATCAGTATGACAAATGAACATAGCATAATCGTGAGGACTTGAATGAAAGCCAAATTGGATAATGGTGGAACTAAACTTTGCAAACCAAGCCTGTGGTGCTTATTTTAGCCCATACAAGGCTTTCCGTTGTTTATAGACCTTATATGCGGGACAAAAGTAACCAGGTGGAGGCAACATATAAACTTCCTCTTACATGTCCCCATTAAGAAAGGCATTTTTTGCATTCATTTGAAGAGGTTTCCATCCTTTGACAGTGACAATAGCTAAAGGATTGTGTACATAAGTGATAAGGGTAATTGAGTCAAAAGCTTCTTCATACTCTATCCCATATTCTTGATTGTAGCCCTTAGCCACTAGACGAGCCTTATACTAATCAATAGACCCATCTAAACATGTTTTGATTTTATAAACTTATTTACATCCAATTGTAGTTTTGCTGAAAGAAAGATCAACTAAGTCCCAAGTATGAGTTTTCTCAAGAGCCTGAAGTTCTTCATTCATAGTTTGTTGCCAATGAGGGTTAGAGCTAGCTTCTTGATAAGAGTGAGCTTCATGCTGACTGATAATAGAAGAAAAACAATGATGCTCTTATAGATGAGAAGGGGTCTTTCGTGCCAAGGCAGATTGTTGAAACAGAATAGCAGAAGTTGGTAGAGGTTCAACAGGTGGAGCAAACTCCATAAGTGCAAGATCAAAAGACAGAAGATGGTCAGAAGTAGGAGATAAATCTGTTTCAAAGCTTGGGAATAGTGTTACAGAGCTATCAGTAAAGAATTTAAACGGACTGATATGAGATGAATGACAGGGACGAAAATGGGATGTCTTCCCAAAAGGTAACATGTCATGAAATATGAATTCTATCAGAGATTGGATCCTAACAATGATAACCTTTATGTTCCATCCCATACCTAAGAAAGAAACAGAGACGAGCACGAGGTTCGAGTTTATTGTGCTCATAAGGTTGTAGAAGAACAAAACTAATACATCCAAAATGTTTAAGAAGATGGTAATTAGGATGCTTACAAAAGAGTTGTTCATAAGGGGAAATATGATCAAAGATGGAGGTAGGAGTGCGATTGATAGTATAAACAATAGTTAAAGCAGCTTCTCCCTAGAGTTTTTCAGGACAGGAGGTAGAAAGAAGAAGGGCACAAACAAAATCAAGGATGTGGTGGTGTTTTTGTTTAGCTTTACCATTTTGTTGAGATGTACTGGGAAAAGAATGTTCAACCATGGTACCTTATTGGTCTAAGAAAGCAAGGAGTACAAAAGATTCTTTATATTCCATTGCATTATATGTTCTAAAGGTTTTGAAAGTATGGGAAAGCTAGGTTTTGACCATGGTGGCAAACTTGATGTATATTTGCGGTAGTTCTGTGGTAGTTCAGATCTATGTTTCAAAAAATAAATTCAGGTATATTGAGAAAAATCATTAATAAAGATCACATAATATTGATAAACACTCAAAGATAAAATAGGCAAAGGTCCCTAAATATCAGTATGAATAAAATCAAAAGGAGAATGTGAAACATATGTACTATTATTAAAGGAAAGAGTAGGTTGTTTAGCTAGTTGACCCTGAAAACATTGAAAAGACTTATTTTTAGTTGAACCTAACAATCCAAAAGAAACTAAAGGATAAAGTTTGCTAGCAGCAACATGGCCTAAACGAAGATGCCACTGATAAAGAGAGGAGTTAGAGATGGTTACAGTTAAGACTTGTTTTGGAAGCTGAAGAGAGGAGAGTTCAAACAATCTTCCAACCTTCTCCATTGTCCCAAAAGTCTGCCCCATCTGCGGATCTTGTACTTGATAACCAGAAGGAGAAAAAATAACATGAAACCCAAGGTCACATAATTGTCCAATAGAAATAAGATTGAAATAAGGTAGGTACACAGTTGGTGTTAAGGAGAATAAGATTATAACTAGATGCATGATCAATGGGAAAATATGCACTATAGGATCATCGACAGTATGAATAGGAGGAAGAGACGAAACAAGTGTTTTAGAAGAAAAAAACAGAAGAATCAGATTACATATGGTTATGACAAGCAAAATTTAAAAAAAAAAAAGAAGAAGTATCTGGAGTGATAGAGAGTGCAGTAGGTTAAGAATTGGTAGAGATAATTTGTTTAATTAAGGACTTAAGATCACTCATGGTAAAACTGGCGAGACCCTCAAAAACAACAATAGCTACAAATGAAGAACCAGGCTTAGAGACAACTCATTTGTTATTAAAAGAACCTTCCTTAGGTTTTAATGGTCGCATAGAACAGTTGCTAAGAATGTTTCTAGTCTTATGAAAATAACGACATTCAATCTTAGGACAGGTAAAAAAAATGATGTCCGAACTGTTGACAATTTTTGCATAAAGGAGTACCTGACTTTTGGGAAGAGAGGTAAGCAACAACAAAAGCAACATCAGGTTGGGAGGATGTGTCTAAGTTAAGACGAGTCTCCTCAAAGATAATTTCTTTGATTGCTTCATTTAGAGTAAGAAATGGAGTGCGATGCAATAAGGAGGAACGAACAGACTCATATGCAGGATTAAGAGCCATAAGAACCTGGATGAACTGAAGATGTTCTGCATTGATCTTAGCTTGAGTGATCTGATTTCAAATGGGTTGAATTTATCCTATGAAGGCATTAACTAACTAGATAGGAGCTTGGTTCAAGGAATGAAGAGTATTCCATAGTTGATAATAATGAGTAAGACCAAAAGTTGCAAAACGAGTTGCTAACAAATCCCAAACCTCTTTTGTTGTATCAAGAGTTTCAAACTAGACATAGATTTCAGGGATGGAGGTGTTGTAAAACTAGGTGATAATCTGATGGTTTTTGACATCCCATTTTTCAAAATGTTTAACAAATTTGACATCACTTTCTTCTGGACTCTGTTTAGATTGAATAATGTCACTAGTAACAACACGCAAGAGTTATGTGTAGTTAGGAAGTGTTTCATACCTTGGGCCCATAAATTATAGTTGCTACCATCCAAAATAGTTGAGATTGGCCAGGAAATATCCAATTTCTCCATTTGTAAGGCAAAACTAAGCTAAATAGAGAGCAAAATCATATTTAAGAGGTCAAAATTAGGCAATAGAAGTGCTTACAGAAAACGTCAATGGTCAATAGTCAATAGTTAACGGATGTAGTGTTGATGTGGCAAGACATGTGGCAAAATAGGTCAACAATCAAAGATGATGTGGAAGTCAACAATCAAAGTCAAAGGTCTACGATGACATGACAGATGCAATGCTAATGTGGAAGTTGATTATTGATATGGTAGTCAAAGGTGACATGGCAAATGTTAATATGGTAGATGCAGTGGAATCCAAAAATCAACTATTGATAGAAAAGAGTTAAACCTAAACTCCGATATCATGTTACAAAAGCTAGTAGAACAATTGAGAATGTAAACAAGAGGGAGAGAGAAGTGTATTGTATATTGTATATTGAGGTGTGTTTGGAAAGTGTACATGAGTAGGGTATTTATACATGAATCATAGGTACTAATAGGGAAACCTAGCAACAAAGTAGGCTAAATCTAAGCTAATTACAATCAAATCATATCATTATAATTTAGGTTAATATTAGATTAATATGCACAAAGCGGGGTATGAGGTTGACATCCCTCCAGGGGCAAAAAGTGTTCTCAAATCCCATTTCTTTTCAATAAAGAAATTCAAAACTACTTTTATCGATTGCGCAATGATCTAAGAAAACAAAGCCAATATAGAAGTTGGTGTGGCTAATGTCACTACGCAGACTTACCTGTGCTTAGCATTTGATGTTATGCTTAACAAAGCTGACCCAAAAGACCCAGTTTGCAAGTGATTTCCACCGTATTAGTTCACTGCCTTCACTGATTTGTCACTACAAGCCTGCAATCTAGAAACCCACTTTTTGCCTTGTCATGAAGCTAATTCCTTCATTGAACCCCATGACAAGTTCATCGAAAATCCGTAAACATTGTAAGTTAGGTTTTGAGTTTTGAGATTTCTATAATAGGGATAGACAAATGAAAGTTGTGCGTTGCAAAGAAGTTTAGCTCTAGGACTAAGAAGTAGAGAGTTGAGAGACAAAGAGTTAAAGAAGGGTTCTTGAATGTTAAAGAATCCATTGAAGTGAAAGATTGAGTTGGGGTTCTGACAACATTTCGAGGGAAGAGTCCAGAGTCAGAGTGAGAAGTGAAGAAGATGTTGTTGCATTAGGAGAAGGCACGAGTAGACCAAGTGCTGATCTAGTTATTCACAGTTTAAAGAACCGACAAATTATTATTTAACCGACTGGTATTTATTTAATAACGATTAAAAGTAAAAGTTAAACCGAAAATTAGTACAATTCATGCTTAATTTGGTTGAACTGGTTAATCCAGAATTATTTTTATATATTGAGATTTATTTAGGGTGTCACTTCAAAAATGGAAAACCTAGCACTAATATGAAAGATCCAAGGTTTCAAATCAAGTCTTAACACATTATTTAAATTCTAATTATCAATTGATTCTTTTTATAAATAACATAGTAGTTGATCTTATTTTTTAAGAGATAATGAATTACAAATATCAATCTTTTATTTTTTCATTTTAGGATCCAATTTTTTAAAGGTGAAACTATGACAATTAAATGTTAAAAATTATTTTCTTTAATATTTTATTAATTTTATTGAGTGAAAATATATATTTAAGGAGTTATGTGACATTTTTTCTTTGCATAATTTTTAAATATTAAATAAGTGATCACATTTTAAATACATAACTACCATTATATGTTATTGAAAATTTAAAATTCATATTAATAAAGATGAAGATTCAAATAATTCCTCTAAATGTAAGTTTTATGTTTTTTGTCAATTATAATAAAAAATAATATTAAAGGCAATTTTTTGAATGAAGGTATTCAATTTTAAAAGTTTCAATTTAATTAAAATTTGAAAATAATATTAAAACTAAAAAAGTGCCATTTCTAATTTAGTAAGTTTGTATATTTAATAATTTTAAATTTTATTTAATAAAAAATAACGGATGCGTGAAAATGAACGGCGAGTAGTACAACTATGAAAAAGGTCCAAGTGTGTACACGTGATTCCTTAGTCGAAGACGGCCAATGAGGAGGTTTAACCGTTTAGGGCCACAAATTGGCAATTAGAGGACAGAAACAGGAACAGCCAGTACCAGGTTGGAACCAACCTCTTCGCTACCTAACGTAAGCCACCTCTCACCTTATGAACCCCCCCCAATCCCTCCAACTATTCCTCCCCACAGACCATTATTTGGGCGCGTGTTCGTTTCTCTCACGCTATCTAATATTTTTATCTTCCCTTGTTTTCACTTTTTTCAAGTAAACGATCTCTACATATTCTCCTTTTGACCGTCATACATGAGTAACGTTACAAAGTTCATCACGTCTGACCATACTCACACCTATAGGAACTTACAATAAAGTTAAAACCTTCATTGGTTCGTCCTCCTAACACTAATTTATCCTTGGATTGAATGAAAGAAAGCAAAAAAAAAAAAAAAAAAAGTTCTTGGGGGTGCAGGGATTATGGTTAATTTCAAGGCCTTTCTATATATTTCCACCAAATCGTAATTTGTAATTTGTATTTTATTTTAAAATATGAAATGATATTTTTAGTTACTATATATGCGTCTACCCTCCTTATGCTAGTATATAAAGAGGTGTAACATCCTAAATATTGATAGAGATCTCACGTCCTCCAGAACTCAAGTTTTAAGCTGAATTGCTTCAATATCAAGGCTTCTTCCCTTTTCTTATCTGATAGTGAAACATAATGGTAATGCCTTCTCCAACTCCAGTTAGAACTAGGAAAACAAAGGCAGTAAGAATCCCTGCTGTTGATCTTTCTCTGAATAGGTCACTTGTTATAGAATTGATCGTCAAAGCTTGCCAAGAGTACGGCTTTTTCAAGGTCACAAATCATGGGATCAATAAGGAGGTTGCCGCGAGATTAGAGGGTGAGGCCGCTGAATTCTTCGCCAAACCAACCAACGAGAAGCAGCGCGCTGGACCTGCTAACCCTTTTGGTTATGACTGCAAAAACATCGGCCCAAATGGCGATACGGGTGAGCTTGAATACCTTCTCCTTCAGGCCAATCCTTTGCACATATCGGAGAGATCGGAAACTATCTCCAGTGACCCTATAGAATTCAGGTACCTTTTGTTCGCCTTGACCGTAAAATTATCTTCTGTATTTTATCTAATACGCCATGCAATACTCTATTCTTCTATGACTTGTCGACATTATCCTGCGTCTTTTAACACATTAAAGAGAAATGATGATATAAACAGTGAGGTTAGAGCAGAAAAGGGCTTCCGGTTTTTGTTTACTTCAATCTCATACAACGTTTAGCGAGGGTCATGCTCCATTGATGTGGCGTGTTTGATTCAGTTCAAGCTTCGTGTTTATTGTTGCACCTTTGTTTTTTCGGTTGAATTTATGGCACGAGGGCCGGGGATAAGGGAAATTGAGTATAATTAAATGTGGAACACATTTTAGTGTAGAATTCTTGGCATCTTAGAAAAAGACATCTTTCCTTTATGAAAGAGAAATGGTTGAAATCAACTTACAACTATTGATTTTCATTTCCTTTTAGGCAAATATAATATGATCTAATGGTTTACCTCCTTACATATAATCGATTATTTTAATGACACATAATCTAGAATTCTGCCCACCGAAGTAGACGTTTGTAGTAGACAATTCTTTTGCATCTCCTTCGTGGGATTATATGCAAACAAAGGCATGTTTATTTATACCCGAGGAGGCCTACAGGACCCTACTTTAGGGAAACTAAGCTCCGAAGAGTCAGCATAACCTAACATTACTTTCCAAACGTTTGACAATGTTTTGTCTCAGATGTTTCAAGCTGTAAACAAATATACATGTCCACTTTGTTGAAAACTATAGTGTTCTAGTAGCTAGCCGCTTTCAGAGCAAGATTATGTTTAATTCTATCTTGCAATTATCGCTATCTTAATCGGACAAAACCCAATGGAGGAACATAATTTAAGATGATGGTTTTGTCTATATGTAGAAAAGACTGCATATCCTTGTCCTACTTAGTACATTAGTGTACTGAGATTATACAAGTGAGAGACAATTCTATTTCTTTTCTTCTACTGATATTGTGTCGAACTCGCTGATCGCTGAGATTTAGCTTCACAAATCACAATGATTGCAGTCATGCAGCGAATGATTACGTGAAATGGGTGAGAGAATTAACCTGTGAAATCCTTGATCTAATGGCTGAGGGTTTGTGGGTCCAAGATAAGCATGTGTTCAGTAGGTTAATCAGGGACGTCCATAGCGATTCGCTTCTGAGAATTAATCACTACCCCGCAGTCAAAGAGATCAGAGAATGGGATCCATCCCCCAAAGCGATTGGATTCGGTGAGCACTCCGATCCTCAAATCCTGACCATCCTCCGATCAAACGACGTCGCGGGACTCCAAATCCGTTTGCAGGATGCTTTATGGGTCCCAGTCCCCCCCGACCCTACTGGATTTTACGTGATTGTTGGTGACGCCTTACAGGTTGGTAGTAATTACAGCGTATAAAATATAACCATTATATATATATCAAATTATTTTAATAGATACTTCCTCTTATTTAAAATAAGTGTCATTTAGAAAGATTTTAATTATTTAAAATAAGTGTCGTTCACAATTTTTTATGCATGTTTATAATTTTATTTCTAAAATTACCCTTTATTTTTTCCCATATCCTAATTATTCAGGTTACATTGTCAAGACAATTCAACATGCAATTAATAAGGATATATCAAACATTTCACTTTCTTAATATGTATACATCTCTCTAAAATGACACTTATTTTGAATAAGAGAGGGTATTATTATCCAATTAGTTATTATATATAATGATTATTTATATTTTTTATCATATTTATTATTTATTTTTTCCCTAAAACCTTAATCGATATTTATTGGTAATTAATTAACATAGGTTTGAAATTCTCAGGTATTGACAAATGGGAGGTTTACGAGCGTGAGGCACAGGGTATTAGCAAGCTCACACAAGGCAAGAATGTCAATGATGTACTTTGGAGCACCAAAACTCAACACATGGATCTCTCCTCTACCTGAATTAGTGACACCACAGAATCCAAGTCTATATAAGGCTTTCACTTGGAGTGAGTTTAAGAAAGCAGCATACTCGCTTCGGTTGGGAGATACACGTCTTGACCTCTTCGGGAATTAGCATTACAAGTGATCTGACTCCACACATACTTTCTTCGGTTTCTTGTAGATCAACAGAGAGAAGTTAGTGAGAAGAGATTGCTAAAACATTAAGAACGAAACTGTATATAGGCTGGTCATCTCTGAAGGAAGCAGATCAAGGTTACTACATATATCTCTATGTCCAAAGAGAAATTTCCCTGATTGTTCTTTGCCTAGTGTTTATGTTACTAGTGGGTGTTGTATATGATATAGAGTGATATACTGATATATTTATAGCAGTAGATTTTCCGGTATTCTCTTAGTTTGGAAAGGGAAAAAAACTGTCATGTCACTTGATAAACGGGAAGGGTAGTTGCTTTTTTATAATTATTCTACGATATCCTCGTTGTTTTGTTAATAAGAATAACGTTCTTCGTAAGATTACTCTTGATGGTAAAATAAGTTTACCGAAGAAAGTTGGAAAGGGCAAAAACAACAAAAAGGGTTTGTAAAGAAATGCAGAGAACAATGTAATGGACTTGTAAGAATGAGATTTTGGAACAAGAGTCACCCTCTTTCATTGCAATCAAAAAATATGTAACAACAATGTTTAAATACACCATACTGAAATTCAAAAATATAATGATTATTAAAGTAGACTGACATACTGTCATTATAACTAATACAAGTAAAGCATACCTAATGCAAGATAAGCTAACCACTCCATTACAACTCAACTCAAACTTTACAACAGCACTAAATCAAGTTACATTTTAACACTCCTCCTTGATGCAAGTGTTGTTGAAAACTCCAAGTTTCTTCCCGAGTTATTCAAATCGATGTTTCTGCAAAGATTTGGTAAATATATCTACTACTTGTTCTTCTGAAGAGCAATGCAGCAATTTAACTTGGTTTTCCTTTTCTGCTTCTCGTATGGCATGATCACTACAACAAAAACGACATATAGTAATATGTGATAAGTGTTATTAAATATGAATAGTAACACTAATGACTATGCTATGACAGCCCATGTTATTAAAGATATGATGCTTTAGTAACAATTTTGACATGTTATTGTCGAGTTTAATATGACATTTTTTAATAGCTACAAATAATTTTATATTATATTTTATAAATGTTATTAATTAACTATTTGTAACATTTTTACACTGTTATTTATTAACTTTTTGCAACATTATTAACATGTAGTAGATATGAATTTTGTAACATTTTAAAAATGTTATAGATAAGTTT
>JANTPM010000009.1:24171581-24181984 GCA_025434745.1 Erythroxylum divaricatum
CAATCATTTTTGTTCTTTCAGGATTTCTATGTAAAGTCAAACTATAACGAGCCATGACGGCAAAAAAGTAAGTTTTGTAATGTATTTACATAAATTTGTTCAAACAATGTACAATGTAAAAGAACAACCATTAAATAATTCAAAATAGTTTCAATGTAAATAATTATAATCTTACAAAATTTTATTTCTAAAGTTGGTCCTTAGAAAAGTAGGGCATGATTGTTATTGGATACTATCCCATTTTTTCATATAGGTTAGAAAAGGAAAAGAAGTCAACGGGCCCTTGATTTTAGAGACTTACGCTTCTTTCCTATCAATAGCGTATTTGCAAAATGCATTAAATAAGTTCTTCACATTGACATAATTATCAAAATTATCAAAGATCAAATTCAGTAAAAATAGTATGGTAAAATAAAATTAGTTTGCAGTTCTAAACGAGAAGATTCACGGTTCAAATCTCTCATACACAAACTATGCCAAGGACAAACAAATGCTACAATTCATTGATTTCAAGAAAAGCAACAAGCTAAAATCACATTAGTCAGTTTAAAGATTGTCCCAATTTTAGGACAAAATGTTAGACAAACTTAAAACTACAAGAATGGGCATACCTAGGGTTTTAGAGCTGGAAATACGTTTTAAAGTAGTTGCAAAAGCATTGAGAGGAAGGATGTAAAATAAAATAATTTACATTGTATCTGATGAGTTTTGAGAATGATTACAGCTAATACAACCAATTAGATATAGGTTCTGTGAATTTGTTCTACTAAGTTTTATTTTATGTCTTAAACATACTAAAATTTTCAAATTTTAGTAAATGTCTAGAAAAATTCAATAATTATTCTTTAAAATTTCAGCAAGTATCTTTCGAAGAAAATGGGCTAAAATCCAAATTCGACCACCTAAACTAAATCTAATAACTATGATCAATGAATGAACAACAGTATTCTAGAAGAATCGGAAAAGTTATGAAACCTATTAGATCTGATGGCAAGTACCAGCATGTGGTTTTCTTTTACAAATGAGTCAAGTTGGGTTTACAAAAAAAATTGAAGAAACAAGCCATTACCAGCGACAAATGTTGGGGGAAAGGTTCTGCTTAGCAATTCAACTCAACTGGCTGACAAATGTTAGGGAAAGCAGTCGACACTGTGAGGAGCGAGAGCTAGAGACAAACGTGAACCAAACCAGACTAGAGAGTGGAGAAAAGAGACAAGAGTGTGAAAAGAGACAGACTGTGCTACTGCGTGGGAGAGAGTATCATGAGAGGAGGAGGGGACGGAGTTGTTAAGTTTCACATTTACCTATTCCGGACATGTGCGAAATAGGTGCATAGAAGGGTTATTATACGAAATTATTCTTATTATTATTATTATTATACGAAATTAATTATCTTATTATTATTATTATTTATTTATTAATATTATTATATGAAATTAATTATCTTATTATTATTATTAATTATTATTATTAATTTTATTATACGAAATTGATTATCTTATTATTATTATTATTATAAATTTTGTAATAATAATAATAAATATGATATGAAAAAATGGTATTATATTATCTTTCATTCCCATTAATGCAACAAACTTTAACATTATTGTATTAATACAGAAACCCAAGTTACAAACCAAACATCATTTTTTATTTTTCATACCCATTCACATTCCCTTCTACTATTATACCCATATTTATACCTAATCCCGTGCTCAAATCAAACGCCCCCTAATTATCTTTATCTATTCTCCGATATCTAAGAATACCTAATCTATAGAATGGTTATTCTATGGGTTTTTTTAAAAATAAACACAAAATTTCTAATAATTAGGAATAGATGGGTAGAGTCGGTAGACTGCATATTGGGCTTAAAAATCCATTTACAAAACGATGCTCTGGGTTATTATACCTGATCCAGATATGACATAGCCCGTCGATGCTATCTAAATATTCTTACTCTGGAATCTGGAGTTTTATGATAGGACAGCCGGACAGGGCAGGGTGTCAAGTTTTCAAGTCAACTAGGTTTGTCGTTTTTCAATTGTAAGATTGTTCCAGACAGATTCAAATCTGGAAAATGGTTACCAGGTAGGAACTCAGGTTGGTTACATTAGTCGAGACTTTCACCAAAAACTCTGGAACTAATTGAAGTCTGAATTGAGCTGAGCCACACGATAAAAATGCAGATTGGACGGTCTACAAATGGAGCAATAGGTTTCACGCTCATAACGAAAAATCCGACAGTCAGGGGACCAATTAATAGGCGCAGAACGAACTAAATTGACTGCTGATCCTGGAGAAAAAGAAGCAAAAACTATAGTGGATGATGTGTTAGAAGTTAGAACACATAACGTGAGTCCTACCTAGCCTAGAATTAGAACTGAAGATTAAAAGAAAAGCTGAGCCCAAACTTAGGTTGACAAGTGGCAATGGACCCTGAGGTCTGTGTCACATACGTGGCAAGCGGACCCCAGATGCGTCAGTAAAGTTGCCTATTTTTAGATATCATATGATTCGTGAAATCTTGAGAGGGTTCCAAACTCGTTGCCTGTAGGTGGGTGGATTGGATGACGACCAGCAAAGTTCCCGTCCACTCATTTTTGGTCTGTTCAATGCGAGTCCAGAAGAGAAAAGAAGGTGGTGGTCTCTTGTGGACAAACTGCTGATGTCTTCGTGAAGGTTATAGAAACAAACCTCTCGGCTTTTAAAAAATAACTTCTTACTCACAATTCAAACCAAAACACAGGGGTGGCTTTTGGATGATCTCAGCATTTCTTTTATTCCAAGTTGGAATAGCAAAATAAAGAACCTTCTGTTGCTCTGTTCTTATCTGAAATAAGTGTTGTAGAGAGGTTTTAATTATTCAAAATAAATATCGTTCACGATTTTTTATGTACGTGTATAATTTTATTTCCAAAATTACCTTTTAATTTTTCTCATATCCTAATTATATAGATTACATTTTTAAGGCAATTCAACATACAATTAATAAGGTATATCAAATATTTTACTAGCTTTTTAATAAGTTTGCATCTCTTTAAAACGATACTTATTTTAAATATGAGGGAGTATCTTAAAAAAAATGAAGTGCCTTTACTAATTTACTTTTAGATTATATAAAAATATTTTATTACCATATGTTAAATTATTTTAACAATAAATATTATGTAATCGATAATTGAAAACATGGAAATTTTTATGTAACTGCTCAATTTATTTTTATCAATTAAAAACACTTGATCTTAATTTTTTAAAAACATCTATAAATTATTTTATTTAAATTTCTCGGATTCTCAGGTCAGTCATTCCTCGTATAATTAAAGCCGAAGGCCTTTTGGATCTCGTGACATTACACATGATTACTACCCCAATTATCTCATTCTTAAACAAATACGTCCTACTTCTAGCGTTTTCTATAGAAATGTTGATGTAGGTCCCGTTCCAGAACCTTCTCTCTAAGTCTCAACCGTAACATCAACGCTGGATCAACTGATAGGGACACGTGTACAGCATACACCTCAATATTACGCCTTTTCTTTATTTGCACCACTCCTACATAAGCCCTAAAACTGCGCCTATTTTCTCGTCATCGAGGCACAGATTCATCGGAGCAAATCCCGCTTCTCAAGCAATATTGCAGCGTTCTCCTCTCTCTCAGTTGTGGTCACTGCCTTGGCTCCAGAGCTTGTCCACTCTGCCATGAAACCAGTCGGTTTGAACAAGCCCGTAACTTCACCGAGTCTAGCTTACGTGACCTTCTTGGCCGGCAATGGCGACTATGTGAAAGGAGTTGTTGGGTTGGCCAAAGGGTTAAGGAAGGTCAAATCGGCATACCCTTTGGTCGTTGCTGTCTTACCTGACGTTCCGGATGAGCACAGGCGAATTCTGGAGTCGCAGGGCTGCATTGTGCGTGAGATCGAACCCGTTTACCCGCCTGAGAACCACACTCAGTTTGCTATGGCTTACTACGTCATCAACTACTCCAAACTACGTATTTGGAAGGTGCGTGTACAGTTTTACTCGTTGTAATTTGTATAACGCACGTCTCAGTTTAGTTTGCATGTCACTGAACTCCAACAAACAGTCCTTGGATTCAATTTGGCTTTACTTTAGTTAACGGTTGTCAAGGTTTTGGTTGCAGTTTTTGGAGTACAGCAAGATGATATACTTGGACGGGGACATCCAAGTGTTCGACAACATAGACCACTTGTTTGATCTGCCTGATGGGCATTTCTACGCGGTGATGGACTGTTTCTGCGAAAAGACGTGGAGCCACACTCCACAGTACAAGATAGGCTACTGTCAGCAGTGTCCTGACAGAGTCAGGTGGCCTGCTGAATTGGGTCCTCCTCCTTCTCTATATTTCAATGCCGGAATGTTTGTGTTTGAGCCCAGTCTCGATACTTATGCGGATCTACTGAAGACTCTCAAGGTCACCCCTCCTACATCCTTTGCAGAGCAGGTATGAACTTTTAGCTTCTTCCCTGGTTATTATAAAAGGGTAACTGTTGAGCTTAACGTAACTTGGGTCTCATATGTTGTAATTGCACAGGACTTCTTAAACATGTACTTCAAGGATATATACAAGCCAATTCCTCTGGTTTACAATCTTGTTTTGGCTATGCTCTGGCGTCACCCTGAGAATGTGGAGCTTCACAAAGTGAAAGTCGTGCATTATTGCGCAGCAGTACGCATTTCTTACACACAATTTTCAGTTAATCCTTTTCTCCTTGGGTTTAATGAGGTAAATACTTATTTTCTCTAACCATATTATCAGGGGTCGAAGCCATGGCGGTACACTGGGAAAGAGGAGAACATGCAGAGAGAGGACATAAAAATGTTAATTAAGAAATGGTGGGACATTTACAACGACGAGTCACTGGACTACAAGAAACAGGTGGATGCCCCAGCTGATGCTGAGCCAGTTAACATGCAACCATTCATCGCAGCTCTCTCAGAGGCCGGCTCCGTTCAATACATCACAGCTCCGTCAGCTGCTTAGAGATGTATACATATATATGAAGAGTCTCAAACAAAATTAAGGGTCATTCCTTTTTGGTTCAACAACTAAAATTGGATTGTGTGTTTCTTGTTCTTCGTCATGGGTAGTTGATAACTTGCAACTTGCGGACAGATACTGCCCAAATGCAATGCACACTTAATTTAATTCTACCATTATTTATTATAATATGTTATATAATTTTATTGTACAAATAAATATTGGATAATTTAAAAATGTGTAATCAATTTATAAATATTTAAACTTTGATATGTATTTTTTATTCAAAAGGTCAAAATTTTTATATTAAAAATATATAAGTTAGAATATTAGAAATGAATAAGTAAAATTAGTTAGTAAAAATTTGGAATAAAAAATTAAAAAATTAAGGAAATGTATAATGTAATATATTTGTTATAAATGTATAAAATATATAAACTAAATTAAAAAATTTAATAAAAATAAGTTAAAATAAATAAATATTGCATTGTGTAATTTAAAATTCTGTGATAAAATTTTTAATATTTCAATTTTGAAATGTATAACAAGAAAAGAATTACGATAGAATTATTAAAAATATTTAACATTAAATATTAAAAATAAACTCGTAAAATTAGTTAGTAAAAATTTGGAATGTAAAAAAATAGGAAATAAAATATGATAATTCACTATACAATTATTAAAAATAAAATGGATTAGTAAAATTAGTGATGTAACTAAAAAAAATGAAAAATGTTTTATTATGAATTAGATATTGTAATTAATTAAGGTAAAAAAAAAGTCACATATTACATTAATATTGTATAATTTAAAATATTGTGATAAAATTATAAATATTTAATGTAGGTAAATAAAAAATTATAATATATAAGTAAAAAAAACTAATATCATTAGTTACATGTGTGACTTATTAAGTCACCCTGTGAAAAGTTAATTATATTTAGTAATTTTAGTTAATTAAGATAATTAAAAAAAGTCCTAAAATGTGATATTATTTAATGTATAAATGAATATTGTGTAATTTAAAATTTTGTGATCAAGTTATAAATATTAAAATTTTAAATGTATAATAAGAAAGGAATTATGATAGAAATATTAAAAATATATAAGTTAGAATATTAAAAATGGATTACTAAAATTAGATTGTAAAATTTTGAAATGAAAAAAATAAAAAAAAAGTAGGAAATGTAGTGTAAAGTATTTGTTATAAATGGATAAAATATAAAAAGTAAATACAAATATAAAAAATCTAATTAAAAAACAAAAAATTATATCACCATTCAATTATTAATTTTGTAATCAATTGAATAATTTAGTTATGATTAAATAGCTAAATATTTGGAATAAAAAATAAAATAATTTAGAAAATCTATATTGTGATGTATTTTTTTTATAAATGTTTCAAATATCTATAATTTTATAATAATTATAAATAGGATAATTATGATGTCACGTTAATTAAAAATAATTAATTGATTAAGTAGTACATATTAATATTTGGTATATATGTTATTTATTAACCTGCATTATTAATTATTAATAATTATTATTAAGTAGTCACTCGTGTGACTTAATAGTGTGACTCTAATGCATGCTTGTAACTTAACAATTAACACTTATATGAGTTTATAATATTTTTATTAAGTAATTAATTAATTAATTATATGTGTGACTCTAATGCATGCTTGTAACTTAACAATTAACACCTATATGAGTTTATAATATTTTTATTAAATCATTAATTAATTAATTAATTATATTTTATGTGTTAAATATATTATATTTAATTAATTAATTATGTTTTAATTAATTTATTATCTTTTATAAGTTTTAAGTATATTATAATTAATTAATCAATTAATTATGATATAATTAATTAACTAATTAATAATATTTTAATGTTATTAAATTATATAGGTGTTGGTAACAAGAAAAACAAAATAAAATACTAGGTTGTGACTTAACAAGTCACACCACTTTATAGGAGTCACGCCTATGACTATTAAGTTACAGGCGTGACTATTTACCTAAATATTACTGTATAATAATTAATAATAATTAACAAGTGATGACTAACATATATACTAAATATTAATATATACTACTTAATCAATTAGTTATTTTTTAATACATCCATTAATTTATTATATTCTAATTACTATTAATTATATCAAATTAATTAATTAACTATAATTTAAGTATTTTTAAATCATGAAACTTACCTTTGAAGTTAATAATATGAACAAAATTAAACACATTAAAACAAAGAACCAAAATGTGATTAATAGCAATAGAACATCGATATGGTCGCTCTTTTGATTGTAGTTTAATTGTAATAATGATTCTTTTTTGTTCTCATGACTTCATAGATCTTAGTGTCACTTAAATGAAATGATTTTTTTAATCTTGCCGTAAAAGTTGATAACCCTGTGAGGTAAATATTAAAGCTAGCAACGAAAACGATATCTTTCCTTTACCTTTATATCCAATTATTGGAAGCGAAATTATTAGCTAATATATGACAAGGTGAAAAATTAACACATTAAGAAGTTTAAAATGTTCTTTGATAAGATAAAAGAGAAATAAGGTAGTTATTTACTGTTCCCCAATTTAACTTTTTATGCTTTATTTATAAAGTAATCGATCATAACACATTTCATAACATATTCCACCACAAGTAATTACATGTCATTATACCATATTTAAGTCCATAATATACTAACCTCATCTTCTTGACGAGGTGACACCCCCATTTTTAAATTTGTGCTCTTATAAGATTTGTTATCTGTATCGTCAAAGAATATGGTAGATTAGATTCAAGCATATAAACTTAGGGAAGTTAGATTGAAGTATGAGAAACTAATCTAAAAAAGTACCCTAATAGGAGCATTTCAGTAACCAATGACCTAGGATAACACCATCGACTCCAATTCTCATCATAGAAATGACTATACTTTCTGTCAAAATAATGTAGTTGTTATATCCTTATGAAGCAAAACACAAAGCTACAAATTGGAAAGAGTTCCAAATATAAGATTCTATAGGCACTCAGGCAGAAACTAAAGGTACTCAATTGCATGGAAGAATAAGGACAAAACACAAATGAGCACAAATCTATTAGGCAGAAACTAAAAGGCATTGAAATCTATAGCAGAATAAGGGCGAAAGACAAATGAGCACGACTCTATCAAGGTCATTTATTCCAAAATTTTTAAGAGCTTGAATAGACCAACTGCTTCACTGATTTGAGAGAATTCGATGCAAAAAACTTACACTTCAATGAACAAATCCTTCACTGCAATAACCACGAGCAATTGTTCAAAATGAAGTAAAATATGAATGGTGCAGTTGAATATAGAAGAAAGAGAAATAAAAGGCAAGTAATTTAGACAAACAACGACGTGAGTTCTGAGACGAGCAACATATTTATTACTTTTGGAAAAGCAAGGACTTACAAAGCTCTGAGAACTATGCTTTCCTTAACATACTTAATTTGTACATTTTCTATGTAGATATTTGACGTATTGTTTCTATCATCAATTATCATATTTATTTTTCAATATCAATCCAAGGTGAAAATATATGATTTGATGTTCTTGATAATCCCCTAATTCACTTTATTTTTAATTTCTGATTCTGTCAAGCACCAGAGAACATATGTACCGATGCATTACATAGATCTGCTAAATGATAAATGGGTCAATAAATCCTGGATCAGCAAAAAACCAAACGGTAATAAAGCAATAAGAAAGGGAGCTTACTTACCATCCATGATTCTATTTGGAATCAAACTCTGCAAGAAAACATAAAAAACTCTAAATACTCTATTTTGCGTGTGCTTGTCCTGGAAAAACAAACTTAACACTTAGGATTCTAATAATAATGCACGGTTGAAAAGGCAAGAATCGAATAATAATAATTATTATTGAAAGAAAACAAATAAGATCGTTAAATTGAGAATTCTCACCTAAGGAACCTTTGCGAGTTTAGGACCAGGAAATAGAGGTGTAAATCCAGCTTTTGTCGATTCTTCCAAAGGTTTAACTAAGTGAGAAAGGGTTTGGTGAGTGCATTAAAAGTAGAAATTTCTAGAGATGTATGTTAATTAAATTAACCTCTGACGTGATTGAAAGCATTTGATGGAAGAGTTATTAATTGTTGGGAGCAAAAGAATATAAAGGTTACAAGTTATATTGTGTCATTCAAAGATTTAAAATTAAGAATTACATATTGAAAAAATAATTAAAAATTATTTAACACGCACGGTTGTGACTAAACCGTGCATGCAGTTAGGCGTGACAACTTAGCTATATATATATAAATACACACATTGAAGAGCTATATATGCCTTCAATATTAGTATATAATAATTAATAATAATTAACAATTAATATTAATATCTACTACTTAATCATATATTTATATTTTATTTATTTAATTAATGAATTAATGAATTATTATTAATTATAACTGAACAAAAATAACAATTAATGATCATAATTAATTTATAAATAAATCATATTTTAATAAATCAATGAATTTATTATATTTAATTATCATTAGTGATATTAAAACAAATTAATCTGTTCTTTAATTAATTATGTTTTAATTAATTATATTTTATATGTGTTAAGCATATTATAATTAATTAATCAGTTAATTATGTTTTAATTAATCAGCTAATTAATAATATTTTAATTAATTAATTAATAATTTAATAAAACTATTATAAAATCATATAGGTGTTAATTGCTGCACGGTTGTAACTTGTTCATCGGAGTCACACCTATTACTATTAAGTTACAGGTGTGACTACTTAGCTATATATATATACTGAATATTACTATATAATAATTAATAATAATTAGCAATTAATAATACAGTAACATATATACTAAATATTAATATGTACTACTTAGTCAATTAATTATATTTTAATATATCAATTAATTAATTATATTAATTATTATTAATTATAACTGAATAAAATTAATAATCAATTTATAAATAAATTATATTTTGATAAATCAATTAATTTATTATATTCTAATTATTATTAATTATATCCAAATTAATTAATTAACTATGATTTAACTATATTTAAATTATAGAATGAAAAAAGTCACTCTATATTTATTCAAGTAGTCAATCTATTAATTATAATTTAATTAATAAATTAATTAAATATAAATTACACTTAATTAAAAATGACAAAAAAAATGGGCTAATTAGTCATTATCATGAGTAACATATATACTAAATATTAATACTGTTGGACCCCAAACATTTCTTGGAATGTAGAAATATGAAATGAGAAAATTTAATGATTATTCATGTGTAAAGAAAAGAAGAATTCTTGAATTTGAAATGATATACAAGATTAAGGTAGTGAATGTAGTAA
>JANTPM010000009.1:24197400-24209684 GCA_025434745.1 Erythroxylum divaricatum
ATTATTATATTTTTTGCTAGCACAGAAAATATAATTAATATTGAAAATTCTCTTGTACAAAGTAAATGAATAAAATATAATATTTTTATTCTATTTCATTTATAAATAATAATTATTATTTTTAAAAAACAAGCAAAAGCTTCAGATAGTCAGCGTTGGTAGTTTTGTTTTTGGTTATACATTTAAAACCAGAAGCGAAACGTTATGTGGTATGTTTTTTCAAGTTTGAAAAAAGAAACATTAAAGCACTTACAAATGAATGAAGAGTGTATAATATATACATACTCTCGTTTTTGTATGTAAAATCAAAATAAGAGAAAAGAAAATTGTTTTATTATATTCTTGAAGAAAGAGTTCTTCAAAATTTAACCATAGCAATATCAAATGTTGAAAGCGAGACGTATTTTTCGATATAGAATATATAGAAATTTCGTATTTTTGAAGTATATTACCGATTAATCCTAAAAAATTCCAGGCACTTATTTTTGCCTGTTCTTAATATATGTTTATTAAATGTAATAGATGAATATAGGATTGCATTTTTATTTCGGCTGCGTATGCGATCCTTCACATATTCCTCACTTAAAGATTCATTTTGTTACGGTGACAGTTGATCATAGGGCATAGAGTGGAGCCTACTTCACTGACAACATGCCCCCTTAAACATATATGGGTAATTTGTGATAGCCATTCAATAGTTCCAAGTTGTTCAAATTATGGATCAGATTTAAGTATAAGCATTTGAGGCAACAGATAATCTCTGTCTAATTTGTACATGATTGATATGTGAGCCACAGAAATTAGAGAATCACAAACACAAATCTGTTGAAAACTTGATCAAAAAATTCAACAAAAATTAGACGACAACTATATTTATGCTTAAGCTCTTACGAAACTGAATGGAATGAACTGTTAAATACAGTATTATATGAGTTTTATATGTGCTAATGTGCAAGTTCCCACTTTTTTGTTGTGGAAAGAGAGTGTTAGGCTTGGTGCATTAAGCAACACACAGATTCTACTACGGTATCAAAACTTACATGAACAAATGGTCATGAGCTAATTGATGCTAAGCTTGGAGTATTAGTATAAGAAGATAAGTTCAGTAGGAATGATGCTTTATCTATTTCTCCTATCGATCTCCCTTTGTTTAAATACATGTTAAATACATCTGTCATGAGATCGAAGTGGGGTTAAATGACGGGGCTGTTGGTTTAACCATCACGCATACATTATGCCTTTGCCAAAATTTACATTTTTATTTTTATGTCATAGAAACAAATTTACACCTTTATTTTTATTCTATTATTTCCATGTACTTTATGCAGTTTACCATTTAATATGTTGTCTCATGTTTATTCTAAACCATGTTTAGCACTTAATACTTTGTATATATTGTTATGATTTAAGCCACTTATATGTGGATACATTTAGATATAGAAGGTTTGGATAATATGAACGATTCCAATGATTGTATGGAAATAAATGAAAAAGATGGGGGTATTGAATGATACCATAGAGATGGTTTTAATCTCCTTGATGGTTGAAGAAGTGAAGAAGGGAAGTCGAACAACTACGACCATTTTCAAATCTGGTTGGAAGAATATTAAGACATGACTTCAAACAAAATTTAATAAGGATTATACTAATATTCAATTGAATAATAATTATAATCGATTAAGAGGTAGATTGAAGAATTTCAAGAACTTACCTAAATAAACAAGAATCGGCTACAACTCCCTTACTGATGAAGTTAATGCTGCAAATGAATGTTGGGAAAATCTAATTAAGGTAAAATATGTCTTTGTTTTATTAATATATCGTATTATATAATATTTATTCTCATATTCCTTTTTCATCATTATAGGTGCATAAATTGACTTACAGATTTAAGAAAAAAAGGATGTAAGGAATTTTTAGACTTGTATCATATTTTTGGAGATATTATTGCAACTAGTGTGCATGCATATCCATGAACTAAATCTCCATCGAATAGTACAGATGAGGAATATGGAATGATGTTGATAACGAATATTCATATAATGAAAAAGAAGATCAAGATATAAGTTCTCCGTCTAAGAAGAAATCTCCAAAGAATAAGAAGGCAAAGAAGACACATTATAAAATTATAGAAGATGTCTTGCTTATACTTGGTGAACAATCAAAAAGGAAGAATGATTTACTTAAGAAAAAATTAAGTGAAACATCATCTACCGCAAAGAATAGCTCTAAATAGTCCAACATTACAATGGAATGTATGAATTCCTTAGATAAATTGGGTATTGACAGTGTGCAATATGGAAAAGTTATAAAGGCTTTACATGATTCTTCACTTTATGGAGATATTTTTATAAAAATGACAGATAAAAGGAAGTTGCATGCCGCTTTAGCTATATTTTCAAGTTATTACATACCGAATTCTTATTCATTTGTCACTTATTGTAAACACTATTCCATAGTTTGAACATTTTAATTTTGTGTTTTTATGAATATTTAACTCAATGTTAAGTTTATATATTGTATGAATATTTTGTCTACATTTAGTTAAACATTTTGATTGAATGTTTCATTAATTATTTAATGTTGTCATTGTAGATACATGGATTTCTTATCAGATTCTGATGATGAACGGAAGAAGGTAATCATTATTTCTCTAGCAAGGGAAGAGAACAAATATTTTTATTTACAAAAGCGATCATGTAGAGCCTCTGCTCTACCAGCTCATGATTGGATATTAAAACTTTTGAATGAGAATCCTACAAAGATTTATGATAACTTAAGAATGAGAAAGATAATTTTCTTAAGTTTATGTGATGAGTTAAAAGTTTAGAAGGCTTAAAGGTAACAAATCATTTGAATGTGGAGGAATAAGTAACAATTTTCTTGATGACTATAGGTATAGTGAGACAACCAGAGTTAATGTAGAATGTTTTCAATATTTGACCTGGATAATTTCGAAGTTAATTGTCTTGCAAAAACAGTCATTACTCTACCATCTTTACTAATATACCTTATGAGATTCAACATAATTCAAAATTATTTTCATATTTTCAGGTACATTAATATATTTAATTACTATTTTAATTATGTCCTTATCATTAATAATTATCTTAATATATATTTTAACTTTCAAGATTGTATAGAAGTAATAGATGACACATATATTGATGCACATGTTCTGATAGATGAACAAATATCATACAAGTTTTTTATTTCAATTTTTATTACAAATCTCAATCAAACAGGTTTTCTATTTCAATTTTTATATTACAAATTTCAACCAAACAAATTTTTGTTTTTTTAAGAAAAAGACAAAAATCAAAAAGTAAACCCAAAAACTACAATTAAAAAATAGAAGTGGAACCAAATGAATTATAAGTTTTATTCAGCTTTTACCAACCAACGAGTTGATGCAACCTGAAATTATATATAATAAACATTAATATTCATTGTTGTTAACAGTTTTATTAAATTTGTTTAAATTACTTAAATTCTTTCAAATACTTGAACTTCATTAGGGAATGCAATTATGTTCGTTTTCCAATTGATTTATCGTACTTAATATTAACAAATTCAACATATCATCGTATGTAATTCGAGAGAGAGGGAAAAATGTACAAAGAATCCAACAATCTTAAAAGGTAATCTCTTTAGACTAAATGCTTGTTAATGGTGGCACTTTTGAATCTCTCCCTTTGGGACTTTCAAAGGTGCAAGATTTTCGGAGAAAACAAAACGACAGAGGGTGGTGAGAAAAATCAGGCAACAACGTGATAGGTGGCAGGTGAGAGAGAAACGTAACGAGCATTGAGCAAGCAACTAAGGTACAGAAAGAAGAGTTGGAGAGAGGCGGGAGACCGTACGACAAAGAATTGACACAGAGTATGCTGCTCCTGAGAGAGTAGTGACGCCTTTCAGATCCTCTGTACCTAATAAGTCTGTGCTCCCTGTTTCTCTTGCATCTAACCCAATAAGCCTGTGCCTTGGGATGCAAGGGGAACAGGAGGCACAAGTTTATTGGGTACAGATTTAGATGCAAGAGAAACAGGGAGCTCAGATTTATTGGGTATAGAAGAATAGGTCTTGTAGTTACAGGAAGTGAGAATATGAGAAGATGGTAATGTATGAAATGACGTATTTTGTTATATGAAGTTCTTTTTTAATATGAGAAGATGGTAATGTATGAAATGACGTATTTTGTTATATGAAGTTCTTTTTTATTCTTAATAAACATATAAAAATCGATAAATACGTGGATTCTAAACCGAATTAAGATAAATGTTACTTTTGCAATCCATGATTATTAACTAATAAAGTTACAATAAAACTCAACCAAGGTACATCATAGAGCATTCACCTATTCCGTGGTCGTTTTTTCTAACGTAACCTAATGTTTACATATAGAGACTCATCTAGTTAGTACGGTAGAAATATTTTACATCTATAAGAGTCTTAATCTAGTTTTAGTATAGCAAGACGATGAACATTGTGGTTTAACCTTAAGGTGACATCAATTTATGAATATAAAACTCACGTTAATAATGGCAATAAACTGGAATATCAATATGTTTTTATATGAGAAATTACATTTATTCCATATTGCTATTTACCGTACTTGTTGATATAAACTCAGCACTTAGAAAATATAGAAAAAGAAGAGAAGTAATATGTTTGTGACATTTTTTACTCGCAATATTCTTTCAGAACTCACAACCTTTTACAGGCAAAGCTACAACAAAAGACAAACTAGAAAATAGGAAACTAGGAAACCATGATCTCCACTAGTCTGCACTAGTCTACTACTTCCTAAAAATTAGATATCAAAAACAATCTTTGACTTCAACAACAACCAAATGACCAAGTCTACAGAAAACAAATTATTAAAATATGCAAAAAAAGGAATTTATTCCAACAATCTCTTACTTAAATTGATGTTTGCTAACATTTAGTTTAAAGCCTTGACAGTGGAGACCCTTAATAACTCTGTGAGTTTCACGAAAGACTCCCTCTTAAGGGCTTTGGTGAATATGTCAGTCATCTGATCTTCACTCTTATAGTAGACCAGATTAATTGCTCCATCGTTGCTAAGGTCTCTCAAGAAATAATACTTCACATCAATGTGTTTGCTTCTTTCATATGGCACTGGATTCTTTGAGAGCTTAATTGCTGAATTATTATCATATTAAATTTCTGTAGCTCCAAGTTGTTTGAACAATAGCTCTTCAAGAACTCTCCTTAGCCAAATGGTTTGACATGCACAAGCAATTGCGGCAACAAACTCAACTTTTGTACTTTACAAAATGATAATAAGCTGCTTCTTTGACATCCATGAAATAGCACCTGTAAAAGCAAAACCAGAAGTCCTCTTCTTATAAAAAAAAAACCCAAAGCCTCTAGTTCCTTCTAAATAATTTAGGATTCTTTTAGCAGCTAGCAAATGCATTTCCGTTGAATTCTCCATATATCTACTGATCAAGCTTACAGCATACATAATGTCAGGTAGTGTTGCAATTAGATACATCAAACTGCCCACAATTTTCTTGTACACTATGTTATCCACCTCCTTCCCTTCTTGATCTTTGTGTAACTTCAAACCACAATCAATCGAAGTATTTACAGGATTACAATCTTCATCTGAAACATGTCCAGGACGTCTCCCAAATATTTTTTTAGAGAGAAAAGTGCCATCATCATATTGCACCACTTATATGCCAAGAAAGTAATGCATCATGCCTAAATCATACATTTCAAAGTCATCCACCATGGACTTCTTAAACTCAACAAACATGGCAACACAATTTCCAATAAAAATAAGATCATCGACATACAAGCAAACTGTGAGCATTTTCCCTTTATCCCCAATCTTAATGAACAGTGCATGCTCATAAGAACATTTCTTAAAGCCAGCTTTCACAAAATAAGCTTTAATAAGATTATACTAAGCCCTCAGATCTTGTTTTAAACCATAAAAGCCTTTATCAGCTGGCTAGATATCAAATCGGCTTTCTTTCATGGATACTTGAAGGAACAAGTATATGTTCAACAAGGCTGAGATTTTTGTGCTAAAAATGCCACTACCAACCTGATTGTATCATGCTTTGCAACAGGAGAGAACACTTCTATGTAATCGAACCCATAATCCTACTTGTATCCTTTAGCCACCAAGTTTATTTCACGACTTTAATTTAACTTTGTTTTGAAGACCACCTTCATGCCAATAATGTTGTGCCCTTCTAGAAGGTCTCCTAGCTCCCAAGTGTCAATCATTTCAATAGCATCAATTTCATCATCTGTGGCTTTTTGCCATTTTTCTTTTTTCACAGCAATCTCAAAAGTTGTAAGATCGCAATCTAAAAACAAAGCAAAGTGAGTGACTTGACTATCAAGTAGGCTAGTTACCTCGTAATCCTCTATCTAAACAAGCCTTTTTCTAACACAATGAAGGGATTCAACTTTTTCCTCTATAACTGCAATAGCTTCTTCTATAACTGCAGTAGATATTGGTGAAACTTCAAAAGTTACTGAAGTTATATTTAATGTATTTTCAGTTGCAGGGGATGTGAACAGTTACTCCCCTTCAATTCTAGTTCAGGAAAGAATTGAGTAGGTTACTGCTCAGTTCAATCCCAAGTACTTTCTTCATAAAAAACAATGCCCCTTTTGGTCACAATCTTCTTTATTAAATGGTTAAACAATTTATATGTTTTGGATGCTTTACTTATATCAAGAAAGACACATCTCCCAGCCTTGTCTTCAGGTTTCTTTCTTTTCACATGCAACACATTAGTATAGGCGATGCACTTGAAGACTCGAAAATGATCTACAACAGGCTTCCTTCCACTCTAGGTTTCTTATGGCGTCATATTTTGAAAATAAAATTTTGGACTTCTGTTTAAAATATGAAAACTCCAATTTACAGCTTCAAGTCAAAAAGTCTTCAACACTCTCCCTCTTTCCAATAAACTTCTCATTATGTTAAGGATGATTATGTTTTTCCTTTCAAATACTCCATTTTTTTGTGGTATATAAGATGTAGTGAGCTCTCTTCGAATTCCATTCTCATTACAGAAAGCATCAAGCTTATTTGACAAATATTCACTATGATCTATTCAGAGGGTCTTAATGGTCCTTCCTGATTCATTTTCAACTCAAGCCTTAGAGATTTTGAATGTAAAAAAGCTTCTGCATTTTTCTATAGAAAATAAATCAATGTTTTTATGGAAAAATCATCAATGAAGGTAAGAAAGTATCTTTTACCTTCATTAGAAATTGGTTTTATTGGACCAAAAATATCTGAATGGACCAGCTCTAACACGAATTTTGCTCTCCAACACTTCCTTTTGGGAAATTCAGAATGAGGTTGTTTTCTAACAACACACACTTTGTAAACATAAGAAGGTGCGATGATGTGAGGAAGACCCATCACCATATTCTTTTGTTAGAGAGTCTTCAGTCTACCAAAACTCAAATGGCCATAGCAAAAATGTCACAACCATAAGGGATCTTTTATTTTAGCTAACAAATTGGATGAATGCTTTCAATATTTAATGGCAACAACCTATTTGAACTTATTTGAACAACAACAATAACACCTTTAATAGGATCATATATCTCACAAGTAACCTTTTAGATAGTGATATCGTAGCCCTTTTCTTGCAATTTACCACCACTTAACAAGTTACTTTTTAGGTCAGGAACATACAACACATTAGAGATTGTTTTTACAAAACCATTTTTAGTTCTTATTTTAATATCGTCTTTTTCCATCACTTTCACAAAAGAGCAATCACCAAAACTAACAGTAGAGTGAAATATCTCTTTTAGGTACAAAAAACAGGACTTACATCTAGTTATGTAGTTACTATAACTGGTATCCACATACCAAACATTTGATCCAAATGTCTTCTCATCTTGGACAACTATCAACAAAGTCTCCACTTCCTTTGTCTCAACAAAATTTGAACTCTCCCCCTTTTCTTTGTCATTAGGAAGCTTGGTACAGTATTTGAACGCATAATAACCAAACTTATGGTATTTATAACACTCTACCTTGGGTTTGTCAAAGTCTCTTCCTCTGCCTTTACCTTGAGATTGGTCATTGCTGCTTCTAAAATTCCTGATGGAACCTCTATTTTTTGATCTCGCTTTCATGTACCTTTACCTTTATGTCTACCTTTACCCCTTCCTCTAAAGTTTTTGGAAAGAGTATTAATAGAAGCCTTCTGCACTTGCTTCTCTATTGTTAAAGTCTTGTTCATCTTCTGTTCATGCACTAATAAAGAGCTTTGTAGCTTTTCAAGAGAGAGTATATCAATGTCTTTCGACTTTTCAATTATGCAGACCATATGGTTAAAGTCTAGCGTTATGGAACGTAAGATCTTCTCCCCTATGGAGACATCATTCATTTTCTCACTATGAATCGTATGTTGTTACATATCTCCACCATATATGTAAACTAGCTGGTAACAGATTCTCTATCCTTTATTGATAGTGTTTTAAAGTCCTTTCCCAAGGATTGAAGCTATGCATGCTTCATTCTTACAGAGCCTTAATATTTCTTCTTCATCAAGTCCCAAACATCTTTAGAAATATCTTTGCAAAGAATATTTTTCAGGATAGGAAGGTCAATAGCTTCAAAAAGATAATTTTTTGCTTTCAAGTCGTTCAGCCTTTAGGCTTCTGGCTTTCAGTTCAACTTTTTGAGTATCTATCATAGTCGTGCCTTCTACCAGCTCATGAATTCTAGATTCTAAAATAACTTAATATTACTTTGACCTCAAAAAGTTCTCCATCAGCATGCTCCAGTGATCATTGTGACCATCAAAGTGGGGGAATTGTAGCTTGTATAAAATTGAAATTTGGGTATGCCATTGAACAACTAAAGAAATAAAAATGTGCCTACCTTACTTGTTTCACTCTTAAGGTCTTAAAGATCTTACACTCTAATACCACTAATATAAACTCAGCACTCAAAAAATATAAAAGAAAAAGATAAATGTGGTTGTAACATTTTTTACTTATAATATTCATTCAGAACTCAACAGTCTTCTATAGTCAAAGCTACAACAAAAAAATACCAAAAAATAGAAAACTAAGCAATCATGATCTACACTAGCCCACTACCTGCTAAAAATCAGATAAGAACACCTTAAAATCATAAGACAATCTTTGACTCCAACAGTAACCAAATGACCAAGTCTATATAAAAATTTGCTAAAACATGCAAAAAATAAAATGGAATTTATTTCAACACTTGTTCTAATCTTTCCCCTCACAAACAAAATATGGCTTGATTGGCAGTTCATTGATCGTGTGTCTTATAGCTATCTTTCTTTGATAATATCGAGTTCAAGTTATAGATATTACCACAATCGACAACAATCTTAGGATTACAGTTTTCACGAGAGCAGTTCAACCTACGATCCTCGCACTCTAAGAGCTTACATGAATGGATTATCACCCATTATCTATTGACCATGCAATCGGTGTAGCATACCAGGCACTAACCATAATTTCAAAAGATAAAGTCGTTGGAGAATATTAAAGAACAATGATGAAAGGAGAGATACGATGTTGTTGATTTTTCATATTATTGAAGTTGAAAAGGAGACTATTAAATAGGCTTTAAAACCGAATAGAAATGTGCTAGAAAATAAAGTTTATTGAGCACAAAACTCTTAATGTTTTACCTAGAAATTAGGAAGTACAGTAGCCTAAAATCAGATGTGTTATTTGATGCTAACAGAATAACAAAAGAAATTCCTAAAAATTTGAATTAACTACTTTTTCCAACACTTCCCCGATATTTGAATATGGAGAGCCCTAATTGAACACAAAACTCTTTATGCTTATTTTGTGATAAGTTCTTGGTGAGAAGGTCTGCAGCTTGTTGATTTGTCCGGTAACTTGAAAATTAAACTTCCGCTTTAACTGTTAGCTCCCTAATAAAAGACAGGATTCTTTGTTAACATTATTGCTGATTTGTTGTTGCAAAATAAGTGAGTAGCCTCCTTTTGCTCATATCCCAAGTCACATAAAATTCTCCTTAGCCATATTGCCTAACATGTTGCTGAAGTTATTGCAACATAAACTTCTGTGGATGAAAGAGCCATAGTAGCTTGTTTGAGCTCTATCAAACAATTCACAACCCAAAAGTGAAGTAGCTTCCCGATATGCTTCTTCAATCGTCAACAGCTGCTACCCAGTCACTATCGCAATATCCTTTAAGGCTGAACGAAATTGCTTTCCGGTACCATATCCCCAGATCCTTTGCTCCAGTCAAGTATCGAAGTACTCTCTTAGCTGCATAAATCTGGAGAGTACACCTACCGAGAAGCTAATTTCTGAAAGTGAATGTGTCACATACATAAGATGACCAATCAAGATCTGATACTAACCACCATCAGCTTGCTTGTTTTCATCATCTGTTTGTAGTTTCTAGTTGATATTTATGGGTGTAATGGCTTCTTTGCAATTCTTCATGTTGTATTTCTTCAAAGTATCATTAGTATACTTATTCTAGGAAATAAATATTCCTTCCTTGCTTTGAATAACTTCTAACCCCAAGAAGTAATGCAATTCACCCAAATCTTTCATATCGAACATTGACTTCCTGGAGCTTTTAAATTCAAATATAAGCTGATTTGATGAACTAGTGTAAATCATGTCATCAACTTATAAACTTACTATCAACAAATCACTCATACCTTGCTTCCAAATTTACAAGGTTGGTTCATGCATACTCCTCTCGAAGCCCTTTACATAAAAAACTTATAAATTTACTGTACCATGCTCTTAGGGCCTATTTGAGCCCGTATAGCACCTTTTTCAATCGGAGCATTTTGTTTGGTTTGCTTGAACTTTCGAATCTAGAAGGGCGACTTACTTACACTTCATCATGTAATTCTCCATTTAAGAAGGATGACTTAACATCAAACTAATGAACTTTCCATTGGTTTTGAGCTACTAGTGCCAAAATAAGTCAAATAGTTTCAAATCAAGCTATCGATGAGAAGGTTTCGTCATAGTACACCCCTTGTTGTTGTGCATAGCCCCTTGCTATAATTGTGCTTATGCTTTTGAATATTGCCATCAACCAAGAACCTTGTTTTAAAATCCATTTCAATCTAATGTAACTTTACCTTTAAGAAGATCAATTAGCTCTCACGACTTATTGTGTTGTATAGATATCAGTTCATCTTCCATTGTGTCACTCCATTCCTGCTTTTCCATAACTTCTTCCACTGCGATCAGATCCCTAGCAATAGAACTAATGGTGATGTAGCCTCTCCCTCAAATCGATGTCAAGGAATTCTATCATGCTCACTTCTGTGTAGCTAAGCTGACTCTATTGGAATTGATTCATTGGAAGGTGACTTTTCAGATGAAGAGGTCAAGTTTGACGATGGACTTGTTCTTACTAGTGATTAATTCTGTGAATTAATCGGAGTTGTTAACTATTTTTCGAATTCAACTTCTCCTTTCTCTTCTTCAATTGACATCTATGGATTCTTATCTTTGCTTTTCCACTTCCAGGCTGCTTGCTCAACAAACATTACATTTATGATAATGGCTATGCAGTCTTTTATAGGGTTATAAAGTCCATAGCTTTGGTGTTAGTACAAGAACCCACAAATATAAATTTTTATGATTTGTCTTCTAACTTATCTTATCTTCTGTTATTAAAGCATAACACATGTAGCCAAAAATACATAAATGACTCATTGATGGCTTATTACCTTTCCAAGCTTCATAAGAAGTTTGATTCTACACAACTTTTATGGTTGAGATATTTAGAAGATACGCAGTTATTGCCACGCCTCTTTCCCAGAAACTGTTAGGAAGCCTTTTAGATTTTATCATTGTACAAGCCATTTTAATTATTGTCTGATTCTTCCGCCCAGCTACTCCATTTTGCTCCAAAATATAAGGTATGTCAATTCCCTTTTGAAGCCTTGCTCCTCACCATGTGAACTCCTTTGAGAGGAATTCTCCACCATGGTTTATATATAATGCCTTTAGATTTTTTTTCCCTTTTCTTTTTTACATTAGCTTTGAATTTTTTTAAATGCAAAAAAGTTTCTGATTTCAATGTTAGAAATACACCCAACTCATTCAACTCAATGGTACGAATTTCATACCGTACCGGCCGAAAACCTGTACTGGTACGGGTTTATTCATATCGGTTTTAAATTCCGCTCGGTACTGGCCGGTACCGGCCGGTATCGTAGGTACCGCAAAATACCGGTCCATTCCGGTAAATGTATTAAGTCCAAGGACCATTT
>JANTPM010000009.1:24288100-24300521 GCA_025434745.1 Erythroxylum divaricatum
AAAAATAATACCAATAACAAAATCAAATCTATCAAATATTTGATTTGAAAATAGAATACCAAACTACAAATTTTGTCATCCATAGTACTTTAAGAAATTAAATTTTAATTCTTTATATAATTTTATATTTTGGTATAGTTTTGAACATAGCTTATTCATTCTCCATAAAATTAGTTTATTATAAAATAGTTGACCCTTATAAATTTTTCTACTTATATTTTTTTTGCGTTTTCTCTTAAATATTCACTACACAATTCGAAGATATTAAACAATATGCTACTTAGTTGTGTTTTGAATAAGATAACTAAACTTTAGATTTTAAAATTATTTTTACAGTAAGGATTAAACTGCTTTTTTTAACCTAAGCCCAAAGAGAATATGTATTCAACAAATTTTAAAAAACTACACAAATGAGTACTTTTCTAATGAATGATAATTTTCATTCATAAATAAATTTAAGTGATATAGTAATTCGGAAATCAAATATAGAAAAGTTTTATAATTATTATATTGTGTGCGGCATCAAATCTCGACCTAATTTCCTAATAGTTGAAATATCTATCAAGTCTAATCCTTCCTCTTCAACAACTTCAATAGCCTAAATAAACTCACAATAACTCAAAATCATATCTTTAAATAACAAAACATTCTGCAAACAAAAAAAAATACCAATAACGAAATCAAAACTATCAAATATTTGATTTGAAAATAGAATACCATACTACAAATTTTTTCATCCATAGTACTTTAAAAATTAAATTTTAATTGTTTATGTAATTTTATATTTTGGTATAGTTTTGAACATAGCTTATTCATTCTCTATAAAATTAGTTTATTATAAATCAGTTGACCCTTATAAATTTTTCTTTTTTTTAACGTTTTCTCTTAAAAATTTACTGCACAATTCGAAGAAATTAAACAATATGCTACTTAATTGTGTTTTGATTAAGATAACTAAACTTTAGATCTTAAAATTACTTTTACAGTAAGGATTAAACTGCTTTTTTTAACCTAAGCCCAAAGAGAATACCTAATCATCAAATTTTAAAAAAATACACAAATGAGGACTTTTCTGATGAAGGATAATTTTCATTCATAAATAAATTTAAGTGATATAGTAATTCGGAAATCAAATATAGAAAAATTTTATAATTATTATAATCTGTGCGGTATCAGATCTTGACCTAATTTCTTAATAGTTGAAATATCTATCTAGTCTAACCCTTCCTCTTTAACAACTTCAATAACCTAAATAAACTCACAATAACTCAAAATCATATCTTTAAATAAAAAAATATTCCATAAACAAGGAAAAAATAATACCAATAACAAAATCAAATCTATCAAATATTTGATTTGAAAATAGAATACCAAATTACAAATTTTGTCATCCATAGTACTTTAAGAAATTAAATTTTAATTCTTTATATAATTTTATATTTTGGTATATTTTTGAACATTGCTTATTCATTCTCCATAAAATTAGTTTATTATAAAGTAGTTGACCCTTATAAATTTTTCTAATTTTATTTTTTTTAATGTTTTCTCTTAAAAATTCACTGCATAATTTGAAGAAATTAAACAATATGCTACTTAGGTGTGTTTGGAATAAGATAGCTAAACTTTAGTTCTTAAAATTACTTTTATAGTAGGGAGTGAACTCTCTTTTTCTTAACCTAAGCCCAAATAGAATACGTAATCATCAAATTTAAAAAAGAAATACAGAAATGAGTACTTTTCTAATGAAGGATAATTTTCATTCATAAATAAATTTATTGGAAGGTGGATTATCCAAGGCCACCAATTATTTACCAAGTCCAGAGCAACAATCCCAAACAGGCCTTAAAGTGTATGTCTCACGAAAATCTGGTCCAGCCCAATGTATCTGTAAAATGGGCCCAAATTTGCTATTATTGACACTTGAATCGTTAATCTCACCATTACTTTAACAACCCAAGACTAGGTAGGTATTTCGTGTAAAGAACTAATTCCTTTCTCCTCCTCTAGTTTTTGCTTCCTTGGGGAATGAAAGGAGGAAGAGGCAAATTAAGAAGTTCCAAGCGAAAACTAGCAATCACCCATCTCGAAGAGGGTTTTAAATATGTCCTTTCCAATCTATTAAACTCTTTTTTATGTTTAAAACATACACAAGAAAGTGTGAGTGTGACACCATTTATTATAGCGTGGGGATATCTAATTGATACGTTGATTAGATGGAGATAAGAGAGATGCCGTGAAGTATACTGAAAAACATAATAGAGAGCACATACGACACAAGAAATATACAAGGAATCTTTTTTTTAAAAAATAGGAGTAGCAGTGTATATATGTGTGTCGTATATATATAATATCTAGTTTCATGAATTTGTTTTGAATTAAATACATTATTAGAAGTTCATATTATTTATTGTGATTCTGACTAGGTTTAGATTTAGTATGAATCCGATTGATTTCTATTTTTATTTTTGTATTATGTATTCTTAGCTTTTTAAAATTAAAATACGTTTAATTAAGATTTATAATGAAATTTTAAAATAAAACATGTTTAATTGAGATTTATAATAAAATAAAAAATCGTTTAGATTCATTATTTTATTTTTATTATGTTCTTATTATATTATTATATTTTAATACAAAATTTTAATTTAATTTGTATTTTCATGTATCAAATTGTATTCTTAAATTAATTAATTGTCATAATTATTAAATATAAAAATATATAAAATATAGTTTAAAATTTAACATCAATTTTATATAATAAAAGTTTTATAAAATATGAAAATTATATTAGCTTAAATAGTTAAAAGTGTTCCTCAAGCTACAATCCTTTACATCATAATGGTAATATCACTTATAAAAAGAAATATCAATCAATTAAAATTTTTATTAATGTAAGCATTTTACGTTTGTCAAGCAATTTATGTTTTTGAAATATATTCCAAAATTGTTCTAAAGTGATATTATACTCTATTTGAAATTTATCTTCATTTACACTTTTAAAAATTTGTTATTTATTTTAAGTACAACCGTCTAATAATTTATTGCTCTATCCATACATTCTAATAAAATTATGTATCATATAACAGGTAATAACAATGTATTTTTACTTCTTCATATCATAATAATATGCTCGAAAATTTAAGAAAATTTATTTTTAAAATGCTAAAATATCTTTCCATGATATTTCCCAATAAAAATGCCTATAGTCAAACAAATTGTATGGATCTTAAGATCCTTCTCTTCCTTTATAATCTTGCAAACGATATCTATCACCTTAATATAATGAAAAAAAATTCAAGTATATTAATGTAGCCTGAGTTAATCTAATAGAACTTACTTAAACATATAAAGAATAGAATATTATCAAAATATGATAAAATTAATAGTAATTGCTTTATTTATTTAAAATAATGTAGTTCTAAAAGAACTCAAAAGTCAATTATAATATCTTTTCATCCAATCATTACATATGCGAAACATATGCTAAATAAGAAATAACACATAATGTTTTAGATTTGATCAATTCTTTTACCTTTTTATGATATTTATTCATCACTTGAAAAATGTAGATCAATATGTGTAGTCTTTTTTACTCCAATAAATCTTACATAATAAAATTATATTATTAAAATACTTTAAATATAAAGGCATAATAAAATTAATAAATTATATAAATATATTTAAAATACGAAAATTATTTTGAATAATACTGAATCTTAAGAGATGTAGTAGTAAAGGATGATGCAGTAATAACTATTTTTACAAAATGATTAAATACAAATAAAACTGTAAAAATATTTTAAAATTATCTGAGTCAAATGTTAAAAGTTCTTTGTATTAACTTTAGTTGTATCATTGTACTCTATTGCCATCAAGAAATTGTAACTTATTCATCTACAATCAAATGACTAGTTAGTTCTAAGTTTCGTAAACTTTTTAACTTATTATATAAGTTTAAGAAAATTACCATAAATCTTTGTGGGTTCTCATTTAAAAGTTTCAATAATTAATCATAACTTGATAAGGCATAAGTTGTAAATGGTTGCTGGTATAAATGAAAATATTCATATTCCTCCTTAACCAAAGAAATCAAAATTGTCTGAATCATTTTATCAAATGACTTTGTTTTGAAACCTAATACGAAGGTCATAATAACTAACGATATATTAAAATATAAATGCTAAAACTATTTTCAAACAGCAAAACATATAACATAAATCTAAATTCATATTATACATTTAGTCACAAGGTTTATACAAAACATATATACACTTAAGATGTTCAAACTATAAAATAAATTTTAATATAAATGTGTAAATCAATAATAATTTGATATACAATAACACGAGAATATGACTGAAGTGCTATAATCTAGTTCATATTCCTTATATATGTCATATTCATAAAGATCTCCTTATAAGTGGAGAACCATGTAAAGTCATCACTGCTTGTTTATATTACACACTTTCAACACCTAAAAGCTTCAAACGTTCCATCATTATATTAATCTTTTAATTAATTGATAAAGCTTCAAATTTATCATCTTTAATGGATGACGTTTTTTTCCCATTTTTCAAATAAATTATTCTTTATTTTTGACTGTGGACCAATTGTAAGCAAGTCATTTTATAAAAATACCTAAAGTATGTTCTTTTTACCTTTTTATTCTTAAGAGATTCCTTTTTCTTAAGAGGAGAACTTACAAATTGATCTTCTTTTCCATTGAAGGAATAAAATTCATCGGCTTCAATATTATATTGCTCTTTTATATGGTTTGGTTAAAATTTAGTTGATGAATGTGAATCCAAACTAATTATAGTAGAACTCCAAAAATTTGACATACATATGAAAATTTTCTTACGTTTTTTTTTTCTTGAATGTGTGAGATATTTGATGCATCTACAATAATGGAAGGTATACAAAAATTATAATATGATATTTCTTTTTAAAAATTACCTTAAATAAAATTTCAACATTCATTTGTAGCAATAACTTCATTGGTAAAAGAGTTGTAATTGATTTATGTTTCTTTAAGTAAAATTTTGAATATACTTAATTCATTATACTTGTTCTTTAATTGGATATCTATATACTCTTTATTAAATTTTGTTTGAAGTCTTTTCTTAACATTCTTCTAACTATATTTGAAAAAGATAGGAGTTGTTCAAATTTTCTTCTTCACTAGTTTAACCATAAATAAAATTAAATAAGTATCTATTATTACATCATTCTATATATATTGTCATTTTCATTTATTTTTATATAATCATTTGAATAATTTATAATGTTCAAAGCTTCTATCACTAAATACGAGTGATAAACAAGTATCTTATTTAACTATTTAAAAATAATAAACAACCGGAAAAATAACCATGAGCAGATAATCTAATTTCTAGATGTACGTACACAGTTATACATATTATTTTAAGATAAGTCAAGACCTATTCTAATTTTTTCATTCTTGTTAGGTCATGAAAGAATAAGATTAAGCTCACAAACTGTTATTATGTTGCAGCCAAATTTTTGAAAATTTTAAGTTTTCTAATTGCTATCATAATGTTTGAAAATAACTCTCTCTCTCTCTTCTTATAATTCCCTCTTACTCTATTTTTTATGGTCCCCATCTCTCTGTTATTCTTGATTTTTCATGTTCCTTGGCTGTGGTCACCTCCTTTGCTTATTGTATATTCCCCCTTTGGTGTGTTCTCTATTCTTTTTCCTTTGCTCTCTCTCTCTTTTGGCTCTCTTTTCATACATGTAGACTAGGTATTACAACTTACGCAAATCGCCTTTTTTATGGCCAAGAACTGTAGATTCCATTGCTTTTAGAGACAATTGGTGGTGGACAACACTTTGTTCTCGAAGGTCACGACTAACTCAATCTGAAGAATTAAAAATAAAAAATAACAATCCTTTTTGATAAACAAAAATGATAGTAAACCTAGCTACAATGTGTTGAGAGACATATAGAACTCAATAATTATGAAAACTTGTTTCTTTTTGTCTAAGCTTGTCTAATGATACACAATCAAAGTTAAAAAGACAAACTAACAATAACTAGACAAGTTGATTCTGCACAACGTGGAAGACAATTGATTAAGAAGACCTAATATAGTGACCAACGTTTAAATCCAAAAACATCCAAAAGAGCAAAGAGAATAACAAAAAAAAGAGAGAACATACCTTTGCTCAAGCCTCATTTTAGAACCAAGAAAATAAATAAAGAAACAAAGAAAAAGAAGCACCGCCCTTCAATGCATTTTTCCTAAGTGGAGGTTTAAAAAAGCTTTAGTTTCCAGCTAGTTATATGTACAAGGGAGAAGGTGATTAAGAGAGAAATGAGGATGTGTTAGCGATCAAAAGAGAGAGAGATAAAAGTGATGAACGAAGGAATCCAAAGGACGAAAATCAAATCAAAGAACCTAAATTTGCTGATAGAGGAGAATAAAGGAGCAAACGAAGAATGAAGAAAAAAATAAAAATGGAGAGATATATATAAAAGAAAATTGTTGTTCAAATTGTAACAATTATCGTGACAATAATAAGATAAATGTGGCAGGTGTCTTTCTTTTTAAAAATCACAAAAAAATGTACAAATAATAAACAAATAAATTCTAAAATTTTAAAAATACATAATTAATTAATTAATTAATTAAATAAAGATTAAAAGAAAAAAGCTGCAAGAAAAATTTTTAAAAATAAATTTGAAAAGATATTATTTTCACATTGATTAATTTGTATTTTTATATAAAATTAATATTTTACTTATGTTTTAATATTATTTACTCATGTTTATCTTAGTTGCTAACAATACATAGATTTGAATTTCACAAATACTATATTTGAAAACTGTATTGTTTCAGCATTTAAAACGGTCTTTCTCCCACTTCTGATCTGAGCTTTTGTTTAGTTGTTGTCCGATTCATTGTTACTTCACAATCTCTAAAGCATGGAGGGTATGGGGTACTTTACCTTCCCTTTTCAGCAATATTTGATTATTTGCACTAAACGGCTAAAAGACACGTAGATTTGAGAAACACAAGTGGATGGGCTAAGATTCCTTTCACCTTTTCCCGTTGAAGCATTAGGCAGCTTTCCATACATCAGTGCAATGAGAGGTTCTTCAGAAACAGAAGTGGTCACCATCACTTTAGAGAATGAACACTCAGTACTCTTCTTGGATCTTGAGTGCCATTGATTGTAATGTGTGCAAGTTTATGCTATGTTTTGACAACGTGACAGTTTGTCTTGGGATTCGATATGTGCAATAAAGATTCAACATATTCAACCCCACAGCATGCCAAGTGAGAGTCTTGTTTGAAGTACTAAAGCCAAAGTGCAGGGGACCTGAGGAAACTTGGCAGTGCAAAAATTCTTGGAAACTTCATACAGAAAAATCCTAGAACAGCCAAATACTTACGAGATCATGAATTTCTGGGTCGACAGATGGAATGTTGTACGGAGATAGATGTTGAAAAGGTCAGGAAACTTTTTCAGAGCATATATATATATATATATATATGGTGATTTTATATGATTATAGTAGGCTCTGCGCGTGCAGCCAAGAGCGAGAGCTTTGTCCCCCACACTTCACCATTCATCCAACACCAAAAAGTTAGTGCTGTATAGGAAAATAGAAATTTCATCTTCAAGTACTCTTATTCTCTACTTAGCGCCATTCATTTTCCTATTCACATGACATGCCAAACCTACAGGCTACAGTATTACTCGCATGTCCTATCTCTTCCCGACTGGCCATTTATTCTTTGGTAGATATAATTAATGTATATCATATGATTCGATCATGATTTAAACATGAACCTGTATGAAGAGTGAGTTTTGCTTTAAGACGTTACGTTACATATGATGGAAGAGAAGTTAGAGCACACTTAAATACCTCCACAATAGTTACTTAAATCAGATTCAGAGGTACACAATAACACTAGGAACATTATAAAGGCTTGCTTTGAATTATATACACATACATATTGAAAAGCTTTATAGAATGACTCCATTAAATCAGCAATAATCCTTGGTAGTATCCATGAGAGGTCGAGGAGCGCCCTCCATCAAGCAAGAAACTGGCGGGATTGTCAATGTTTGTAATTTACCGTATGCATTCCAGCAATATGGATCCAACACTAAGTCTCCTTCTGCAGGAAGAAGCTCGACGTCGGAGAGTGTCAAGTTAGTGCATGGAATTGAGTCACTGCATGCAAAATGCATTGGTGGGCTTCGGACATCGTAGGTTCCCTTTATATTCTCGTACAGGATGTCTGAGACGAAAACTGCTGATGTTTGATTGATACAATCCTTGGAGAGGCAGTAGAATTGGTTAATTATAATCGGATTTCTAACGTTGTCCATGTAAATATTGCTGAATATAATTCCTGATACTGCTCCTGAACCACCTTGCCATGTCTTGATCCTAACTCCATTTTTGGATACTCTGATCACTGAGTCTCTAACCGTGATATTGGAAACACAAGCCCGTGAATTGTGATTGCCTAAACTCCCAATACTGCGTGGAAGGTAACAGGAACTCATAGTAAGTGGTTTGCATAAGATAGGAACTTTCTTCTTAGATGCGAAATTCTTTAGAATCCACTGAAGTACCTGATTCCATGGCTAGGACCACATGTGATGTTCCTCATATCTACATCATAGCAGCCTGAACCAATTGACACACAATCATCTCCTGCAAACAGGTAGTGAAACAAGTAGGATTGTTAAAGCTCAGAATCTTCAGACAATTAATGATGGAACAAGGGAAATCTTATGAATTTTATGTTCTGACCATTGGAGATCACCGAATTGTAGATTCCAACACCATTAGTGTTCTCGATGTGAATGCCATCAGTATTAGGACTTAAAGCAGGAGCAGTAATGTGGATGGATTCTATATGAACATTACTACAACCGTCAAATCTGAAGTTGAACTGAGGACTGTTCTTGATTCTAAGTCCTTCCACAGTTAAATTGGAGCTCATGAAGAACCTTATAGCCTGCAACACCGAGATTATGTTCAAACCAAAAAATTCTCTTCTGGAGTGTAGAATTAAAGTTTTTAGAGTATGTAAAACGTACAGTTGGACTGTCACATGGTCCAGGCAATGTAGTTCCTTTAATTCCCTGTGTCGTTAGATAAAAGAAGTCATCAATTGAATCTGTATCATAAACAAAGCCATTGAGAATACTCAACTGTACCTTGTGAGGTTTGCAAGGAAGATCCCACCATTTCTGTCCCTTACCATCTATAACGCCGCCTCCTTGGAGAGACATCTCGTTGACTTTGTAGAAAACCAGCCACTGTCTCTTGCTATATTTCTCTGGCCAAAAGTCAGGTCCATCAGGGGGCATCAGGGTCCCATCAACCTTCTCATTGACCGAAATGTACCAAAACCCTGTTAGTCCTTTCAACCTTAAAGAGGCGAAAAGAGTAACGTGACAGCAGTACAATACCTGAAATACTAGGCCACCTTGACAAGGACCTGTAAAAATTGTTGACTGTATCATGAATTTAAAACCATTAGGAACACGAATTATTGCAGAATAAACTTCGCAGGCCGCATCCCACGCCATCTTGAATGCTTCTGTGTCGTCTGTTATGCCATCACCAACAGCTCCGAATTTTCTTACGTCAAAAACCCCATTAGAGGTGTAGACATTTCCATCATCAGGTGGATTAGCAGGTTCGGGTTGATTAACCGACACAGGTGGACTAGCAAGTTCAGGTTGATTAGCAGACACAGTTGGACTAGCAGGCTCAGGTTGATTAGTAGGCTCAGGTTGTTTAGCAGATTCAGGTGGCTTAGCCTGATAAGCAGGCTCTGGTGAATTAGAAACCCCGGGGGGATTAGCTAACTCAGGTGGATTTGAAAGCTCATGTGGAGGAGTGGGCGGTTCTGAAATTGTGGATATTTTGTGAGAATGAGTGTGCTTGTGTTCTGCATGGTGATGCCATCTAGCTTGAGAGCAGAGGAAGAACCTATAGAACAAAACTGCGAAGACAAGTAACGACACACAAGAATGCTCCATTTGGACCTCAATTACTGGAAGATTGAAACAGTACAACCAAGAACAACTCTGTAAGTATAAACTCTTCACGTTCTGGGAACCCCAGTAAACCTTGTACAACTTGCTTTGTCACTGTGAAGACTAGTTACTGATACGAAAGACCATCAGTAGGGAAGGTGGCCTATGCAACAATGCTAGTACTGCACCTGGGCAACTTGCACAGTCTTAACCAAATTTGTCTTGGGAAAGCATGCAAAATCCTAAAGGCTAAATTCCTTTTATATACGAGCATAGTGGGGAAGAACTTTAAGAAACACACGCTCTGTAGAGTTATATTTTAGTGGCTTCTGGTGGCGGGAGCCGACCACATCACATACAAGCAATATTCATTGGCCTTTTTTTGAGATTGTGGAGTCTGCATATGGCCGTTCTGGAAAAAAAGTAAAAGAAATAACTAGATAAGTTCCCCATGTTCTTCCCACAACTTTCATTTCCATTGGTCCCCAATCTATTGTTGTTTAACAATGTAGCATATGGATGCATAACAGGCAAGAGCTTGCTGATAACTAACTAGGAATGCTTCAAGTTATTCTGATATAGCCCTGTACTACTCAGTATATTATATTCCTTTCATCAAATTAAGCTGTAAATTATATCCCTTCAGGTTCAGGTTCATCAAAAACGTACCTATTAGGGTACTTAAAAATGCTGTTTGTGGAAATCAATGCACTGCATGCATTTTATCATGCACATGATCATCATCACCATTAAGAATATTCCTGATATGCTTAGCAGCAGTCGAAGAATAATCAGAAGATTGACAGTAATAAGTATTTTTCTTGGATTAAACGAAGCTATCTGAAACAGAGTCATCAAAGATTCCAAACATAAGGGATCAAAGAAAACAGTAATAGACTTATTTTCTCGTCAGCTACATTCCCAACAAGATCTATTAGCCGCCAATTGATATTATATAGAATAATGAACATAGATTAAGGATTATAATGTAAATGTGAGTATGTCCATGACAAAGCCACCACCTTTTGAGGTTAAGGGTAGTGGAGAAGGGTCAGGTTTGCTTTTCAGTTTATTTTCCTTCCTGTAGTGGAAATTCCAGTTAGTGCTCTTCAGGGGTTGCTCCGAAACTATGCAGTGTTCGTGGAAGCTTATTATATAACCGACCAAATGAATATGCAAAGCATGCTTGGCCATGTTTTTCAACAGTTAGCATCTTTCGGTGAATGTCCAATCATGTTGCGACTTGCATCAAACTGAATGTGATTGCTTCAGTTATAAGCCGAAGGGTTGCATTTGGATTGGAGAGCCATTCAACATTTTTGGTAGCAAAATCAATCATCATATTTCCACACTACCTCTGGTGAGTAACGTACTTAATGATTCTAATGTTATAAAAGTTTTATAGTTACTAACTACTAAGCTAGTAATGCCATGCCTTAATTTCTTTTCATAACATTCAAATATTACTGGGTTGCTTGGATAAAGGATTTGGGAAGATATCAAAGGGTAAAAAATAAAAAACCATTGCATAGTAATATATTATCATTGAATGAAAAGTGTTTTTATATCCTAAGTTTGGAGTATTACTCCATCGATGTCACATCCGTGAGAAGGGTGTCATGGGCGTGACAAGAAGTGTCTCGCCTGTGTGACATTTCTGCTTCTTCTTCTTCTTCTTCTTCTGTTTTTAATAATTAAATATAATTAATTAAAATGTATTAAAATTTGATTTAAAACAATCATTTTTATTTTTCAAAATTTTTAACAAACCAACCATTATTAATGATAATAGTAATCATTCATTCGTCCGAATCAATCATCATAATTATAATTATTATATTCATTCTCATTATTCACTATATTCATTCTCATTTCTATTATATTGACAATTTAAATTAAGCACCCTCTTAAGTATTTTAGAAAAGAATGAAATCTATTACAAACTAAAATATCTTTAAAAGCATCCTACTTAAATGTTATTTTTAGGATAAAAGATACATAAAATTTTGTCAGAACATTAAATTATAGAAAAATTTGAATAAAAGAATAAGACTGGGTGCTTAACTGCTTATCTCTTTATCTTTATTTTTATAACAGGAAAGTCACAGCTACTTTGCTCCACGCATCACTGTGATGGTTTTAAAATCCCAACTGAACCGGCCGGTCCAACTGGTTCGATAAATAATCGATCGATGATCTGGTCTGATTGATGCTTCAAAATCGGTCACAAATTGACCCATTATGAACCGGTCAAAATCGATCACGGTCTCATAATTATTTTTTATTTTTTATTTTTTATTTTATTTTTAATATTATATATAATTAAATATAATTATTGCATAATTATTACGTCACACCGATTCGACCGATGGTTGAACCGGTCGAA
>JANTPM010000009.1:24315563-24330022 GCA_025434745.1 Erythroxylum divaricatum
TAATTTGGAATGGGTTAGGATTGAGTGTATTCATATTTCGACTTGCACATGCATTTTTGCCTCTATATTTATTGATAAATGCTTATTGTTGCACTAGCATATGCAGGTACATGCATGTATGACATATTTCCGGCATAATTGTGTAAATTAGAAATTCTGTGATTTTTGTGTAGATTGTGAATTGAATATTGAATTGCAGTGAAAAATGAATTCTAGGGGTTTGAAAAATGGAATTGGAGTGTATGATCATGTGTTTTATATTTTTGAGGATTTTTAGGAAATTTTTCTGAAATTTTTGGAGTAATAGGTCCGGACTGGAAAAATGATCTAATGGCTGATAAATTAGATTTTCGACTCCGAGATTGATTGACAAATGGCACGGGAAAATTATAATTTTGATTGTATGATTTATTGTTTAGAGCCATTGCAAAATTGGGAGTAATTAGAATAAGAATTGGATTTTTAGATCTTTAGAAGTGGGCATGTGGCAAATGAATAGCCAAACATGCCTTAAGTCTTTTGTTTATAAACCCTTACCTTTGAATTTGCTCCCACGATACTTGCTCCCTTTGGAAAGACCATTTGCTCTTGCTCTTCTTCTTCTCCTTCTTCGTGGATCTCCTTATACCCATTTCTTCCATTTTCTTCTTGCTAATTGCTCCATTCTGCACCTTTAATCTATCCTTTAAGCTTGTTATTGGAGATGGTGATGTTTGATGTTGGTATGGGTGATAATCGTCGGTGTGCTTAAGCTTGGGGATTGGAGTATCTTGAGTGTTTTGAAGAATTGCAAGGTTTAAATCAAGTAAGTTCTTACTCCTTTTGCTTTAGATTGTTTGATTTGTGGATTAATTAGAATATTGGAGGAATGGAAATTGTATGAGTTTCGGATAATAAGGGTTGATGAGTTTATTTTGTTTAGTTTTGGGTAATTGAGGGATAATGATTATTTGATGGAATTGAGTTTAGGGGTTAGTAGTTTTGAGTGTTTTAAATTGTATGGGAGTGTTTTTGAACTGAGTTGGATGGATTAAAATTCGACAGAACAGAGAAATCTGGGTTTCGGACGTGTTTCTGGGTTTGCACGCCGCGACGTGTTCATCGCACACCTCGGCGAGCAATTCCCCTTTTGCACTCCACCACGAGCGAAGACGCACGCCGCGAGGCGCGTTCTCGCATACGTCGCGACATATACGAGGCATCTCGCTGCGGCGAGCAATCTTGCGTCGCTGCAAGGACGCCCATTTTTTTTTCTGAAAGTGAAGTTGATCCTTTTGGTTGATGATTTTTTAGGTTTAATTCCTAATGAGTTGGTTCTTGATTGATTGCAATTTAGAGGCTAAGAACTGCAAATTTTTAAGTAAGGAAATTATGAATCAATTTCGAAAGTTCTCGAAATCTGATGGCGATTGAATAGTGATTTTGATTTTGATATAAAGATAGTCCCTATGTCATGGAGTTTGACTTTTGGGAGTTCTGAACTTAGTTAAATGAGTGATGATGCCTAGAAATTTCTATCTTTTTGAGAAAAAAAGTTGAGATGAGAAGATTCGGGAAAGTTTTGGGAATGTCATAAACATGTATGGTACACAATTTAATCGCTGCATGTGCATTATTGACTATTGTAAATTGTGCAATTGGTAATGTATATATATTTTAATTGTTTTAGAGGCACAAGTGGAGCGTCGATCTTCTGACGTAGCTGAGACTTCCCAGCAGTAGCTCGGAAGTTTACAGATGAGTAACCTAGTTGGTTCCTCAATATTTATGTGTTTAACTTTATGCACTTACGCCATGAGGAAATGAATGGAGGATTATATGTGCTTGCTTTTGATTGATTTCAGACCACAGGTGTCCGAAATATTGGAAACTTGATATCGAAGTTCTACTTGAGTGTAAGTGTGAGATTACTTGGTTTTAATGTGAATTGAGACATATGCATTCCATGCATAGAAGCATGATCAGATAATGACAGTTGTGACCGGTGCAGCCAACGTATTTCAGAGCTTTAAGCTCAACACAATAGGGCCTCAAGCCCAACGTAAGAGCCACAGGCTCACTGTATCAGGGCTTCAAGTCCAACGTAATTCAGAGCCACAAGCTCACTGTATCAGGGCTTCAAGCTCACCGTAATCAGGCGCAAGGTCACAACACCGTAATAAAATGGGAAGTGTGACATGTGCATTGCATATATGAATGATCAAATGTGGAATGTGTGAAAAGGGCGAAACGCCTTATATTTGTGAATCGATAATGCATGTGATAACTGTGAATTGTTTGTATATGCATGAATTGAGTGAACTATCGATGATGGTTTCTCATTGAGTTAGCAAACTCACCCAACATTGCAACTATTTTTTGGGGTTTGAAGAGTACCTCGTTAGACAAACGGGAGTATGCCTACTGCTAGCAAGTCAGAATTTGAGGTCGGGATCAGTTCACGTCTGCATTAGTGTTATTTAGATTTATATATATATTTGTATTCCTAAAATTTCCGCAGAATAGTACTGTTATTTCAGAGAGTCCCAACTGATAAATGTTGTATTGTAATATGATTACTGAAGGTATTCAGGAATAGTATTGGGCCCAATTTAGTTATGGATTTTTATACATGCGATGGTTTGAATACTACTGTGTGCCTTTTTAATGACTGAAATTGTGTGTGATCGAAATTGTTTTCGAATTAAAGCGGGCCCAAATCATTTACTGAATTTCGTGCATGTGATTGTTTTAAAAATAAAAATGTCTTACGGAGTTTTGAACTGTATTGATTGCTTTAGCATACCGCCCTCGTGAGGCACGGATTCGGATATCACCCTCGATGTCGAGTTTAGGTCTTGTGGGAGTGGGTTACTACATCTAATTTCTACCGAAAGTTCAGGGTCCAATAGCATAGCCTAGCTCCGTAATGAGATAGATGAGTTAAAGGAAAAAGGCAACACCTTATCACAACATTCAGAGCATCTACATTCACCAAATAAATAGCATAGTTGAAGTCATTTTGTATGAATTAAATTCTTATTGTTGTAGATAATACTTGTTTATTAGCAATTAAGATAATTTTAACTTTATATCATCAATCAACTTTCTATTTTAACAAATTAAATGTAGAAACAAATCAAAATATTATCAACAGATAATTGATAACTGTATAAATTATACATCAATCATAAGATTGTCAAATAAAATTAAATGTAGGAAAAAAATTAAAAAACAGTATTGGTAAATTTACATACAGAAAAATAAAATCTGTTGGTAAAATACAATGAATTTATCGATGGATGACTAAAATCTCTAAAAGCAGGGAATTTACCAAAGAACAACTAAGTTCCATTGGTATAATTAGTTATGAATTTACTGATAGATTTGGTAAATCCGTCGGTAAATTTACCGAAAGAGGGACCTTGTTTGTCGCTAAATTTACTGATAAAACAAATCTTTCGTCGCTAAATTTACCAACATCATAAAAAATATCATCGTTAAATATAGTGATGGAATACAAAATATTTGTCGATAAATTAGTAACGAAAAATCTATATTCCATCACTAATTATTACCTAAGGCCATTTTTCAGATGACTTATTCTGTCGGTGACTTAACTTACTGACATAAAACTTTCAAATTCTATCAATAAATTTTGTCACTAAATCCCATTTTTCTTGTAATTTAAGGCTCATGTTAAATACTACAAGTTACTCATCTTTCCTCGTAAAAGACGAGATCCATATTCGATGTATATTTTGTCCCTCGTTCGTGACGTTAATTCAAAGAGCCGACAGTCAAATTTCTTGACTTGTTTTGAACTAAAAGTCTAAAACTACTGCGCGACCTATTCCATGGTTTTATACAGTAGCTCATAGGAGTTATACTGTTTTAAATTATAGATACAAGGAAAAGAAAAAGACATCTATCTCTTATCCCGTAAGTTCAGTCTTAAATACTTTTATGATATAATTTTTCTGAAAGCCTTCCAACTTAGTTAAATGAATGCACATTTTTATTAAGTTTTAAAGCAAAATTAACACATTCTAATTTGAAGATAATTAATATTTTCAAACAAAGTCTTCAAACTTATTTAATAATTACATACTGCTTTTATTGATGAAGTGTTAATATCTTTCACCCTTCTAATAATTACCAAACTTCAAAGCCTTCGTGTTGTTATTTATCTAGTTCTTCATCTTTGCTTATAAAAGACTAGAGATCCATATTCAATCTGGGGCATTGTATGTTACCAATAATGAAAGATACCATGTAATAAATGCCTTAGTAAATTTGACTCTCCAATTTTGCATTTAGTCTCACAATTTTTATAGGTTTTTTTTTAGATTAATACATATATTATTGTTTATGGATAAGTAACTAGTAGAGATATTAAATTTTTTACATTAAAATGAAAAAATTTAATTTAACAAGAAGTCAATTTACAAGAAACATAATCAAAGTTCTATATATGTTGTTTATAATATTAACGAGTTTTTTAAAATATATAAATAAGTTAATGATTAAGTTAGTTTCTTTGAAACCTTTAATTTTTATGAATTTATTGTGAGGAGGTGATGAAATAAAACTTTTTATGTTGTTGTGAATATCGATTAATATAATTAGTTCTTCAATATTATAATATATTTTATTAAATAACAAATATTTGTACTATTATCTAAAGGGGCATAAAAAAGTATCGTAAAGTTATTTTGTAAAAACTAAAAGTTGATATTTTATGGCTATGTTTTAAAATTTGATCTTAAAATCTTAATGTTTGAATTTAAATTTGATACGACGAGATTATGAAATAAAAAAACTTAATGTGCATGAAGATGTTGTTGTGAATATCAATTAATACATTATTATACATAGTAAAAAAAAATAAAAAGGGAGCATTATTACAAACAAATTTTGTCTTTCTATCACCAAGTTTGAAGTCTTGGAATCTTAATATCAACCTATTCTTTTCTTCCAATCTTGAAGTTCGTCCGAGGCATCATTTGATCAAACAAAAGCACCAGCATGGTTGGTGTTAATACGATCCCTTACCGTCAAATTTGAACACGTACGTGATTGGAAATTACCAGCTGTTCACCATCAAGCTGGATCCCACACCGGACACCTGCTCCCCCAAAATTTGAAGTAATGTGATGGGCCAGTACTTTTGTTTACCCGGATTGTCAGCCAATCAGTGCCCTGATCACATGCCACGATGCTGTACCGTAGGCCCCAGAGTGGAAAATTCCCGCCAGGTGGATGCCGTCTGTAATACGATTGCTTTTGTCTTTGATGGATCCGTAAACGGAATCTGTCTCTTTTCAACAACTTTGAAATGCAACTTCGGTTTCCAGAATGAGTTCGCCGCTTGGCATTGATCTGCCTCAAAGGGCAAGCTGCCCGAAGAAAAACCATCACCTAATTTTTTCTTCTAAAATTAGATTATTCAATCACTTTGAAAAAAGTTACAGGCTTTAATATTCAAAATAAGATAAGAATAGAATTTAATATGTTTATCAAATTTTAATTAAAATATAAATATTTTGATATATATATATTTTTAAAAAAGAATCTTAATAATTTATACACGTTTAATTTAGTACTTAACTTCTTGTTATAAAAAAACTCTTATTTTCTTTTGATCACTTGCCATAAGTTTACCTTATGTGGTAGGTGAGGTTAAAAATAAAAAATTAAAGAAGATTTCTTTTTCTCTCCGATCTCCTATTTCTCTCTTGCTCTCTCTTTAACTTCTCTAATTATGGTCTCTCTGTCTCTCTCTGTAATATTTCTAAAAACTAAAAGGGTGCAGCCTTTTTGGACTTGCTTGTCTCTCTTCCTCTCCCGGTGCGTGTAATATTTCTAAAAACTAAAAGGGTGCAGCCTTTTTGGACTTGCCTCTCTCTCCCTCTCTCTCTTTGCGCGTGTTTGAAACTTTGAAGCTAAAATTTTCATAGTGAGATAGTACAGAGAAAGACCTACCCACCAACCTCCATAAAAATAGGCTATACAATAACACTTTCTTTGACTTAATGACAGTTATTTTTAGAATTAGTTTTCTTGTTTATATTTGTAATAATTATGGGACAGGAAGATACTAATAAGAGTTATGCTCAAATAGTAAAAAACACATCTATCTTGCTTCTAGCCGAGTCGGATATTTGTGGATATCTCCCTTTTAACTCTAAAGAAGTAAAAAATTGATATGATGATCTCAAAACTTGACATATTAGTGCTGGTAAGTATATGCATTACATTGGATCCTGTTTTCGAAGCCCAATATCGAACATAGAATCATGTAGCTTAAACGTGGAGGGAGGCTTGGAAATCTCAAAATTAAAAGAAAAATCTTTCGGAAGCAAAGGCCGGCTTCGCCGCGGCGAACATGCGCGAGAAAATCCCCTGGACCTCTCAAGAATTTTACGCTGCGGCGAACGATTTAATTTTCGCTGCGACGAACCTGAAATTGTATTTTCACCGTGGCGACCATTTGGTCTCGCCGTGACGAACTCGCCACGCTAACAAAAATAAAAAGCTTTGGGTTAATTACACCGCAGCGAACTCTTGGCTTAAATCCCCTGAAGCAAAACCCACATCTCAAAACTACCTACCATACTAAATGCGACATAAATTCCTTCAACCACATCCCTCAATTCAACCCAAAAGTAAAAATGGTTATGAACCTAATCACAAACAAGTTCTCAAAATCTTAATCTCATTTCTAAAACAAAATACATCGCGAAAATAAGAAAATCGTAGACATCCCAAATATATTTCATTTATAACAAATGACAAACGTTTTGCAATGCTTTAATGGCATTTCAAGCCAGAATACATCAGTTGAGTTCAAGAACCAAAAATACAAAATACATTAGAACTAGAAGAACTGGAAATGCGGCTAAAGCCTTGTGATTACAAAAATTAGTTTTAAAAATCCAAAAATTTGCCTAATTGGAATGATGCCTTGACTCGCTTAACTACTTGATCGCTTGCTCTTCACCTGAGGATGGGACGGAATAGGCGGGGGTGAGCTTAAAGCTCATGGGTAACAATTTTATAACTAGTAACAAGCAAAAACATTAAAAACTTATTTTCCATTGTAACAAAAATTCACATTGTATCACAAAGCATATATTTCTCAAATTCTCAATAATGCAAATGAGGTATGCATCAATCTTGTCAATATATCATGAGCACATATGCATATCAAAATAATCTAGAAGGTCCATAAACAGAAAGAATTAACACACTTCCCACAAAGGATCCTGTGCAATCGTGAACAGAACGAGCTAACATAATTCCACATAGTGGTTTGTGTAGTCGTGAATATGAGGGAGTCCATAAAGGAGCTCCATGCTGCTAGCGAATAGGCAGGCAAAGCCTTTGGTCGAAGTACACTTGACAATAGAATGGACCAAACCAAACCCACATAACATGTATTTCATAATCTTGTAAAATTGTTGCTCAAAATGGCAAATTTTGTAAACTTGATCTTTTTCAAACATAGTATCTTTTCAAAAATCATTTTCATGTTCTTGTCATAAATCATTAACACCATAAGCTCATACCAAACACATAACACTTTTCAAAACATTCAAAGAGTTATAATGCATATTCATGAAGTAGTTGAAAGCATTTAATTCCATCATTTGAAAGAAAACATTTATGGCCTATTACTAAATCATAAAACTGTAACCCACCTTAAAATCCTTACTTGTTACTTGCTCAAATGTGTCCTTCCTCTTGCTCCTCTTGCTTCACTTTTCTCGCTTGATTTCCTTAAACAATAACCAAAATTCCATTAAATTTGGTTCAATAATCAGAAAGTTACTACCTAAACAATTTCTGATTATCCTTATGCATGAAATAAAATTCTATGCCTAACTTCACTCCCAAAATTGAAATTCCTAGAAACTGAATTTAGACTCAATTCCTTCTTACAATTTGTAGATCTATGTCTCTAGTTTACACCAAATTAAAAATCACTCAATTTGGACGTATATATCAAAAGTTATACCCAATTTACCAAAATATGTTTTTGTAGGAAAAATGGAATTTGTTGTGGTGAACTTTTCTAAAAACCCATTCCGAAGACCTATTTGGTTACATTTTTCATCTTTTCACTTCCCCGCTTTCATATATAACCCATATTAACACTAGCCCATCTTTTCAACTTCATTTTCAACCCAAAATCATGCACAAACCAATTCATAATCTCTCTTGATCATTAACCAAACAATAAAACATTAACTCATATCATTCATCAACAACTTCCTACCCACATTCAACCATGTTTTCACTTCTAACTAACCCTAACTATGCTTCATCCAACAATCAAGAAAGGTTAATGCTTATACTTACTTGTTTTAGCTTCAAATTCTTCAAGAATCTCCAAACCCTAGTTTTTCTCTTCTTTTTCTCTTTTCTCTTCTTCTCTCCAACTACACTCTCTTATTCAATTTAAACAAAACAACACTTCTTCTTCTTTTTATACCCTTAATGATTGTCAAATGTCCATTTCTCCCTTCCATGTAATGCCTTAGCCTTCTAATCTTAAGTAATCTTCCAATTTTGCCCTTTATGCATTCTTACTTCTTCAATTTAACTTACACCATACTATACTCTATCTTAATCTTAATTTCTCCATTAAATACTTCTAATTCCACCAATTTAAGCATTAAATCCTCCAATCATTGACATGTTAATTAAACTCTAAACAAAATAATTTATCTAGTAAAACCAAAAAAAATTTAATCAATTAATGCTTAATAAAATAGAAATTTGGGGCCTAACATTTCTCCTTCTCTTAAAAGAATTTCGTCCTCGAAATTCTTACCTGAGTCATTGAAGAAATGCAGATACGTCTCCTTCATGGCTTCCAATGACTCCCATGTAGCTTCTTCCATAGAATGGTTTCTCCACAGAACTTTGTCTAACTGAACTGTCTTGTTCCTGAGGACCTTCTCCTTGGTGTCTAAAATCTCCACTGGAATCTTCTTATAAGTCAAATCATCCCTCAACTGAACCTTAGTGGTCTAAATGATGTGGGATGGATATGATCAGTACCTCCTCAGCATGGAAACATGAAAGACATCATGTATCTGTGACAATTATGGAGGAAATGCCAACCTATAGGCTAGTGGTCCAATCCTCTCTAGAATTTCATAGGGACCCATATATCTCGGGCTTAACTTGCATTTTTCCCAAATCTCATGACTCCTTTTCAAGGAGACGTCTTGAGGAAAACTTGCTCACCGACTTCATATTCCATTTCCTTTCGGTGTGCATCAGCACAGTTCTTCAATCTATACTGAGCTGCCTTAAATCGTTGCTTAATTAAATTTACCTTGTCAACTTTCATTTGTAGTAACTCTGGCCTTATCAGTTTTCTTTCTCCTTTTTCATCCCAACATATCAGCGTTCTACATCTCCTTCCATATAGTGCTTCATAAGGAGCCATCTGAATGCTCGAATGGTACTAATTATTGTAAGCAAATTTGACCAATGGCAAATGTTCATCCCAAGCTCCTTTAAAATCCATCACACATGCTCTGAGCGTTCCCTCAAGTTTCAAAATAGTCCTCTCTAATTGACCATCTATCTGGGGGTGAAAAGCAGTGCTAAAATTCAACTTGGTTCCTAAAACTTCTTACAAACTTCCCAGAATCTCGAAGTGAATCGAGGATCCCTGCCAGAAACTATAGAATCTGGAATGCCATGTAATATCACTATCTCATCAATAAACTTATTTGCTAGCACATGCAGAGAATCAGTCTATTTGATTGTCAATCGATCAAAAATAACCCATATGGCATCATGCTTCCTATTGGTCTTGGGCAAACCCATCAAAAATTCCATAGTCACTCTTTGCCACTTCCACTCAGGAATGGACAATGGCCTTAACTTGCCTGAAGGTGCTTGGTATTCATCCTTGACTTGCTGACACACTAGACACTTACTTGCATACTATGCTACACCCCTCTTCATGCCTTTCCACCAAAAATGCTCTCTTAAATCTCTGAACATCCTGGTGCTACCTGGGAGCATGGCATAAGGCATATTGTGTGTCTCATCCAGTATCTTATCCTTCAGCTCCTTGACATTCGAAATACAAAGTCTATTTCTTACTGTCATGAGTCCATCATCTCTCACTACCACTTTAGATTTCTTGCCCTTTTGAATTTTTTTCTTGAAGCTTGTTTAATTCTGCATCCTGTGCTTGTAATTCCCTAACCTTCTCCCTGAGTATCGATCTTATTCTGAAGTTAGCAAGAATGCAATTTGGTTCCCCTTGTTTCAAGCTTATCTTAAGCTTAACCATTTCTTCCAATAAGGCAGATAAACTGTTTGAACATGGGCTATTAAGGATTTCCTACTCAAAGCATCCGCCATTATATTTGCCTTTCCTGGATGATACTCAATCAACAAATCATAATCCTTGAGCAACTCAATCCACCTTCTTTGTCTCAAATTCAATTCTTTCTGACTCAACAGATACTTGAGACTTTTTTGATTTGTAAAAATCTTCGTCTGAACTCCATACAAATAATGCCTCTAAATTTTCAAGGCAAAAATCACTGCTGCCAATTCCAAATCATGGGTCAAATAATTCAACTCATAAGACGTCAATTGCCGCGAAGCATATGCTATCACCCTGTCTCCCTGCATCAACACACAACCTAAACTCTTTCTTGAAATATCACTGTATACTGTATACCCCTCATCTCCAGTAGGCAAAATCAAAACTGAAGCACTTGTCAATCTGCGCTTGAGCTCTTTAAAGCTTTTCTGACATTCCTCACTCTAGACAAATTTCTGATTCTTCCTTAATAACTTAGTCATCGAAGCAGCTATCATAGAAAATCCTTCCACAAGCCCCCTATAAAAACCTGCCAGACCCAAAAAACTCCTCACCTATGTCACTGTTTTAGGTGCATGCCAATTCACCATTGTTTCATTCTTTCTCGGATCAACATGCACCCCATCTTTAGAAATCACATGCCTAAGGAATATCATCTCATGAAGCCAAAAATCACATTTGCTAAATTTGGCATAAAGTTTCTTTTTCCTCAATGTCTGCAACACAATCCTGAGATGCTCCTCATGTTCCGCTTCACTCTTGGAATACACCAGATTGTCATCGATAAACACTATGACAAATTGATCTAGATACTCCTTGAAAACTCTATTCATAAGATCCATGAAAGTAGCTGGAGCATTGGTCAAAGCAAATGGCATGACTAGGAACTCATAATGTCTATACCGTGTCCTGAAGGTTGTCTTGCTTACATCAGACTCCTTGATTCTGAGCTGATGATAGTCTGATCTAAGATCAATCTTTGAAAAGACCATTGCTCCTTGCAGCTGGTCAAACAGATCATCTATTCGTGGTAGAGGATACTTGTTCTTAATAGTCACCCTGTTGAGTCTCCGGTAATCAATATACATCCGCCATGTTCTATCCTTCTTCTTAACAAATAAAAACGACGCTCCCCATGATGACGAACTCGGCCTTATGTACCCCTTCTCCAAAAATTCCTCTAATTGTTCCTTAAGCTCCCTCATCTCAGCTGAAGCCATTCTATAAGGTGGTATCGAAATAGGCGCAGTACCAGGAATAAAGTTAATGACAAACTCGATTTTCCTCACCGATGGTAAACTAGGTAAGTCCTCTAGGAACACATCTAGAAACTCCCTCACAATTGGAAAATCCTCTAACTTCCCTTCATTTACATCCATGTCCATAGCATGCGCCAAGAACGCTTCACAACCCTTTCCCATCATTTTGTCAGCTAGCAAAGCTGAAATAATTCTTGGTGCTAGAGTTTTCCTGTCCCCTCTGATAATTACCTTCTCATCGTTACGCAAATCAAATTTAACCTCCTTAAGGCCACAATCCAACTTTGCATGATACTTCTCCATAGCATCCATTCCCAGTATGATAGTAGCCCCTTTAGATCTAGGGTAGTAAGTCCCAGTATGATAGTAGCCCCTTGAGATCTAGGGTAGTAAGTCCACTACTAGTTGAGCACCATCAATGAAGAGTTCACAACCCCTATGCACTTGACTTACAATCACATTTCTCCCTAGAGGTGTACTAACAATTAAAGGACTACCCAATGGCATCAAAACAACATCATGTAATTTCATGCTTGCAAAAAAAAAGAATGTGTCAGAATTAATTAGTAAATATACTGTTGAATCAAACAATTGGGCCATACCCGTGACAACCTTTGGTGCAGCTGCAACTCCCTCTCTGGTCATAGTAAATACCCTTGCCTGCGCCTGACCCCTTGGCCTTCCTGAAGGAATAGCCTTCTTTGCAGCTCCAGAACTGCCCACCTTAATGATTGTCCTAGTTCCCATTGTTTCTGGTCTCTTTGGGGCTTAAAACTGCGATCCCTCTTGCCTTGATACCTAAGGACAGTCTCTAATCATATGTTCCTTCTCCTTGCATCGAAAACATGCTCTAAGTAATTTAAAGCACTCTCCTTGGTGAAGTTTCCCACAATGCTCGCATTGGGGGTTTGTGTATCTACTCCTCCCTGTCCTTCCAGTGCCTCCCACATTTGAGGCTTGCCCTGAAACTACCTTCGCCTGCTTATTCTTGGTACATCCACTACTTCCCACTTCACTCTGTGTATAATAACTCTTTGTACTCCTCTCAGGCATTGGAGCACTCATCCCTTTTTTAGAAGATTGCTCCCCGTTCTTCCTCTTCCTGCTTACTTCATTTCTTATATTCTCCAATTTTTCAGCCTGGAGTGCAGCATCTACCAATTGTTGGTAGTCGCATAAATTGTGGATCTGGACTTTCTCTTTAATCCCTAAGTGAAGACCTCCATCAAACTGATGACACTTGTCCTCCTCATTAGCAACAATGTTGGCTGCATACCGTGATAGTTGAGTGAACTTCAGCTTATACTCACTCACACTCATGTCCCTCTGTGTGAGATTGAGAAATTAACTGGCCTTCTCTTGAATTATAGACTCTCGAGAAGTATTTCCTCCTAAAAGCATCCAGAAAGTCTCTCCATGACAGTATCGGAGGCATAACCTGACTATAGGGCATTAATTCCCACCAGTGGAGTGTATTCCCCTGTAGCAAACCAATTGCATAATCCAATTTCTTTTTATCATTGCACTTCATCTGAATTAGGACTCTCTCTGTCCTCTTCATCCATGCTTCAGTCTCTTTGGGATTTTTAGTCCCATTGAAGTCCACAGCTCCATACTTGTGAAGCTTATCATACTGTCCAATCCTCTCCACTGGAGCTTGCATCAACACTTGTGACCCTTGGCCCATAGCATAGGTGAAAGCCTAGGCAAAGGCTTGAAAGAATCAAGGACCTATGGGGTTTGCTTGAGGCATCTGAGGGGGCAGTGGAGGCACTTCCTGTTGCATACTAGGTGCCTTAGAATTCGGAGTAGAATGTTTCCCGCAAGAGGATTCATCCGTTCTCCCTTGGCGAGAGCAAGATCGAGTTGTAACTCCTCGAGTTCTCTTTCAAAGCGGCATTATCACTCCTTCTATATAAAACCATTGAAAACCTTTAGTTCATGCAAAACAATTTTCAAATTATGCAAAATAGTTCAAATCATTTAAAACAATTTCAAATCATGTAAAACAATTTAAAACGATACAAGTTATTCATTTAAAACAAGGCATTTACATTTTATGTCTTAACCTACCCAATTCATGCCTAAACCTAGTCCCAAACTTGGACCTAAACCTAGTCTCTTTGATACCACAATATGTTAGACCCCATTTTCGGAGCCCAACATCGGACATGGGATCATGAAACTTGAGCATGGAGGGAGGCTTAGGAGTTGAAAATTTAGAAGAAAACTCCCTCGGAAGTGAAGGTGGGCGTCTTCATGGCGAATTGCTTATTTCTTCACAGCGAACACACGTGAGAAAATCCCTTGGACCTATCAGGAATTTTACGCTACGACGAACGATTTAACTTTCGTCTCGACAAACCTAAAATTGTATTTTCACTGCGGAGACCATTTGGTATCGTAACGGCGAACTCACCACGCCGGTGAAAATATAAAGCTTCGAGTTAATTACGCCGCAGCGAACTCTTGGCTCCGCCGCGACAAAAACCCCTGAAGCAGAACCCAAAAATCAACATACCTTATTTAATGCAACTTAAACTCTTTTAACTACTCAACCCCAACATTAACTATACTAAATACAGCAATAAATATCCCAACAACCATCCTCAATTTGAACCAAAAATAAAATGAACTTATACATAAACATATGTAATTTCCAAGATCCAAATATTTTGTGAAAACATGTAAAATCATAGACAAATCCAAACATATATTTCATTAATATTAAAAGTGAGAGTTTTACAAAGCTTTAATGGGCATTTCAAGCCACCTTACAACATAAACTAAAAATGCAACATTTGCGAAAGTATAATTTCTTGAAATGCAACTAAAGCATTATTTTATAAAAACAAAAT
>JANTPM010000009.1:24467737-24478831 GCA_025434745.1 Erythroxylum divaricatum
TTATGAATGAGAATTGGGTAAATGTATGAATATATATTGCTGGAAAAAGTTTGGTGAATGTATAAATCTAGCTTGCTGAAATTCCAAATTTAAAACAACAATTGTATGTATGTTATAAGAGGCCTTTAATATTGAAAATTGTTCAAGGATAAGTGTAAATTATGAATTGATAATGATATAAAGATGTTCTCATAAATGTAATGTGATTCAAAGTATGTAAGTGATGAATTGGGAATGGTTGAATGAGAGCTAGGAAATTGGGTGAGTGTATAATCCTAGGAAAAAGAATGATAAATGTTTGAGTGATGAATTGAAAGTGATCAAGTGCATTAAGGCATAAACTTAATTACAAACTACATAATGTATAAACTATGATCAATCTATAAGTATGATTTGTGAATAAGATTTCACACTCGGAATAATCAGTTAAGCATGCAGTAAACATGACACATATGTATGTGTAACTTTGAGCATTCATTTGATTGATCAATTATTAATGTGTACATATGTGTATTGTTTGATTTAGAGCCATGCATTGATTAACACCATCCAGACATTGCCGGAATGTCGAGGCAATAGCTTACTGGAGTGTACTGTGAGCTAATCTAGTTATGTAAACTTAAATATTTATGCTTCTGCTTAAACTACATGTATAGTAGATAACCTTGATGTGAGATTTCGATTGGCAATATGTTTTGTTTAAATTGTGTTGATTAAACTTAATTCCTCTCTATTGAATTGATATTGATATTGTTATAATTGTGATATTATTGATTCCAGACAAGTGATTTTCTGAGGAGTTTAATATTTGGGACTATATTGGGAGTGTTTGTGATTTGAATGTGAATAATGAAATTGAATGCTCAACTATTTGTTGAATACTGAACTTAGATCTGATGAACTGTGAAAATTGAATGTGCTCATTAACTGAAAGTGACTAACGATATATTATGTGAACTGTTATACTTCATTGTAAGGTGCATGTTCACTTAAAGGAGTTGTGACCAGAGTAGCCAACTTGAAAAGAGTTTTAGGCTCAGTTGTGTGCATCAGAGCCTCAGGCTCAACATTTAATGAGTCCTGTATCCACAATGAATACAATTAGGTACTGAAAAGAGCCTGGTATTAACAAAAAATACGAGACAGTGAAATAGGCACCTGGTCACAATAAAATTAAAATGGAATGAGTCTCATTTGCATTTGCATTTGTATCTTTAAATGTGCTCATGATATTGATTGCAAATGAATGTTGAACTATGTTGTGTTGATATTGATAAATGCTTATGACTTTTATGGTGATATGAAGAATTGTGATAAATGAGTGTTATATTATGAAATGATTACATGATATTCCTGCATTCGGAATGTACTTCTAAAATGACTTATAAAGTGATTGTATTTGTAAATGTTTCTTGTATTATGTTGTAAATTGTAGAATATGAGTTATAGCTCTAAATGAAGTGTTACTTTGAATGAGCTGAATGTTATTCATTGATATATATGTGTTCTGTTTTGAGTGAACATATCAATGATGGTTCATTCACTGAGTTCGCAAAACTCATCAAAATTTCAACGTTGATTTTTAGATACTGAGAGGAGACCTTGCTAGTAGAAAAAACTAACTGAAGTTGCTCAAAGGTCTATCAGTTGAGAAATAGTTAATTGGTTTATGTAGAATTTTTGTATAAAAGCTTGTAAACTTTCAAATGTTTTGGTAATGTAAATATTTGTTTTAATGACTACGGTGTAAATCATGTTTGCAATGAAATAATACTTTGTATAGTTTTCATTTCATGTAGAATCTTTTGTTTAAAATAGTGTGATCATATATGGTTTCTGCATTGTAAATATATGGATGGTTTGTAATGAAATAACAATGTAAAACATGTTTTGTTAATGAAATGATATGCGTTGTTTTATGATTACTTAGGATGTGTACGATGCCACATTAAGTAAATATGATTACTCTAACATGCCATTCCCATAAGGTATGTGTTATAATATTCTCAAGAATTTCGGGCATATATCTTATAGAAGTGGGGTGTTACAATTTTTGGTATCAAAGTATGGTTTAGCATCTTTAGGGATATATAAGAGCATTTAGAAATGATATATGGTGAGAGATTTTTATAGTGATCATGAGTATTGTTTGATATAAGTCATCCGCCATAGGAGATCAAGTCATAGAGTCAGTTGACCTTAAGTCTATAAGAGCCAATAGTGAGTCTCCGGTACCACGATCAAAACAGATGCCTCTAAGAATTCCTAAGAGAAGGGAGAGAAGGTACAATAAGTTCTGAAAAAGGGGATTGTAGACTTTTATAGAAGTACAGAGCCTGCAGAAGCAGAAGGTTGGTTGGAGTATTGAACGAGTGTTCGATCAAATGGACTGCGAATTCGATGAAAGATTTGATTATGCAGTCTCGCTACTGTAAGGTCCAGCATATCAGTGGTAGAAGACTATTCCTGGCAGTTCCGCCCGATTGTGTTGACTAAAGTGGGAAGACTTTTTGAAAGTTTTCAAGGAGAATTATATGCCCAAAATCTACCTGGATCAACAAATGAAGGAGTTCCTCGATCTGAAACAGGGGAACTCTATAGTAGTTGAGTATGAAGTGTGGTTCAATGAGTTGATGGGGTATGCTACAACCTTGATCCCATTAGAAGAAGACAAATGTAGATAGTTTGAGGGTAGGTTGAATATGGAAATCAAAACAAGGCTGGCCATTACCAATCTAAGTAGTTTTATTGAAATGAGAGCTACTTCAATCAAAATTGAGTAGTTGCTAAAAGATGGACTAGTAGAGTATAGACAGGAGCCCAGAATGAAGAGATTTGGAGAATTTCAAAATGAATTTAGTAGAAGATTTAGTAAATGCCAGAGCAGGCTACCACAATCACAACAGAAATTGAGAAAGTCAGGGTTTAAGCCAAGAGATGGCTTTGGCTATTTTTATAGAGGTTAGTTTTCTAGAGGACAGACATATAGGAGACAACCATCACAGATTCCTAGTTGTGAGCACTGTGGAAAGAAATATGGGGGGAATGTTAGAGGTTAATGAGAGTTTGTTTACATTGTGGCTCTCATAGGCATCAACTTAGAGATTGTCCTGTAATTTTTCGAGCTCAGTCTAGAGTGGAAGGGGCCTCAGTGACTGAGATGACTGTCCAGAAAAGTAGAGTCAGTGGAACAGTACAGAGAGGCAGAGGTAGAGGTATAACTAGTTCCGCAAGTCTTAGTGTTAGGACTGAACTGCAAAGTAATTAGCCACCGTCCTAACCCATAATTTTTGCTATCACCAGATAAAAGGCTCAGGACTCACTAAATGTCAGTGTAGGTGTGTTACATGTCTTTCAATTTGATGCATTTGCATTATTAGACCCTAGGTCTACACATTTATTCATCACCCCGCATTTGGCATCTAGATTATATTGTCATAGAGACACATTGAAATATGGTTTAGTAGTCAGTACTCCGGTAGCTAGTACTATAGTGATTGGGGAGATATGTAAGGAGTGTATTATATGAATCGATCAGATGGAGTTAAAGGATGACTTGATAGTACTACAGTTGAAGGAGATAGATATTATTCTAGGCATATATTGGCTCATTGCTCATAGGGTCGTAATGAATTGCTATACTAAGGAGGTGATCACTGAATCCCTTAGTTAGCTGAGAGTAGTGTTTCGAAGTATTAGTCAAGTTGTGCCAGCCAAGTTGATTTCTTCGATGAATTCCTTGAATTTGATTTGAAGTAGATGTCAAGCTTATTTAGCCTACGTAACTGACATCCTTACTGGGCGGCTGGTTCAGGATATTCCATTTGTTATGAAATTTTCGGAATTGTTTCCCAGTGAGTTACCAGGGTTACCCCTAAAAAGAGAGGTGGAGTTCACGATTGACCTTGTTTCAAGTACCGCTCCTATATCGATTCCTCTATATAGGATGACACCTATGGAACCGAAGGGACTCAAGCCTAGTTGCAAGAGTTATTGGATAAGGGTTTCATCAAACCCTATGTGTCACCTTGGGGAGCTTCAGTTTTGTTTATGAAGAAGAAGGATGGGACATTGAGGCTATATATTGATTATAGGCACTTGAATCAGATAACAGTGAAGAATAAGTGTCCTCTGTCGAGGATAGATAATTTTATTTGATCAGTTACAATGAGTTCGGGTGTTTACTAAACTAGACTTGAAATCGGGATATTACCAATTAAAGATAGCAGAAGCTGATGTACTAAAGATTGCATTCAGGACCAGATATAGGCACTTTGAGTTTTTAGTGATGCCTTTTGGGTTAAAAAATGCACCGGTGGCTTTTATGGCATTAATGAACAAGTTATTTCAATCTTGTTTAGATCATATAGTATTTGTATTCATTAATGATATTTTGGTGTATTCAAAGAATAGTGAGGAACATTCTGAGCATTTAAGGCTAGTGTTACAGATAATGAGGGAGAAGCAATTGTATGTCAAGTTCAGTAAGTGTGAATTCTATCTAGATCAAGTATTGTTCTTAGGTTACATAGTGTCTAGACAAGGTATACAGGTGGACCCAAAGAAAGTTGAGGCAGTGATGAAGTAGGAAGCCCCGAGGAATATATCTAAGATTTAGAGTTTTCTTGGGTTAGTAAGATATTACAAGAGGTTTGCCGAGAGATTTTTACTAATCTTATCCCCTTTAACAAAACTTCTAAGGAAGGATGTACCTTTCAGATGGGCTAATGAATGTCAAAAGAGTTTTAAGGAGTTAAAATATCGGTTGACTATAACATCGGTGTTAGCTATTGCATGTAGATTTGGAGGATATGTAGTATATAGTGATGCTTCACACCAAGGCTAGTATGCGTTCTGATGCAGTATGGCAGAGTGATTGCATATGCATCGAGACAGTTGAGGTCTCTTGACTTCAATTATCAAGTTCATGATTTAGAATTAGCTGCAGTGGTATTTTCTTTGAAGATTTGGAGACATTATTTGTATGGTGAGACGTTTTAGATATTCACATATCATAAGAACTTGAAATATTTGTCGAGTCAGAAAGAAGTGAATATGAGACAGAGGAGATGGATTGAGCTGTTGAAAGATTATAATTGTACTATTGAATATCATCTTGGTAAAGTTAATGTGGTAGCAGCTACATTAAGTAGAAAGTCCAATAGCAATATGGCACAGATATAAGCCTCAATGTTACCGAACCTAGTACAATTAAGGACATTGAATGTTCAATTAAATTTGGAGCAGAATGAAGCATCAGTAGCTACACTGAAGCTTAGGCCAATATTACATGGGAGAATTAGAAAAGCTCAGAGTAAAGATCCATAATTAGTGAAGATTATTAAGAAGTTGAAACAGGATTCGAGTTCTGAGTTTGAGTTGAGAGATAAGAAACTATGGTTGAGGCATAGATTGTGTGTACCAGATATTGATGATTTGAGAAAAGAGATTCTGGAAGAAGCACACATGGCAACTTATGCTATGCATCCTGGTATTACCAAGGTGTACAGCTTAAACCTATTTATAATAGGTTTTGGACATTTTAATAATCTAATTGAAATTCAATTTTAATTTTGATTCTAAATTAAAATTTAATTAAAATTACAAATAATTCTTACTAAATACCAATTATGCTGAAATAGGATTCAATATCTCATATTGATCTTTATTTATTAAATATATCATATGTAATTACAAAGTTTCTCAAACTTCACAACTAAGTCTAACTTAATTAAAATATATTTTATCTCTTCAACCTATTTGTTATGTATTACCTATTAAGTTTCCAAATATGTTGGCAATTGATACAAATTATAACCCTAAATTATATTTAGGATTAGATAAATTAAACTAATTTAATTTATCTTTAATTCTCTAATTAAAAAATTTATATCCATAGATTAGGATTGATATCTAGCAATACATCATAACCACCTCAATATTTAGGAATGTCAAAATGATTTTGATTAACCTTTTAATGCATGAATTTTTTCTTATAATTCAATTCTTTTATCATACATTGTTTTAATTAAACATAGAGCATGTAATTGATGTCTGACTCTAATCATATTAGTTCTCCACCATTAGTCATTGATTCAATTAATGAAATTTGTAAGTTATATACAATACGTTGTTTCGCCTTGGCTAACTATTTTCTGAATGAATACTAATCGAGAACAATAAAACATTATCCTTAATTACTTTAGGGTGATGAATCTTATCTTGATCACTTAACTACCTCCATATAATTCATGATATATCCAATAACTAGTAACTGACCTATCATTGACTAGAACAAGTCATAAGTAGTATCAAAACATAACAATCCATATACAAAATGTTTTTAGAGATCTCAAGTCAAATAATCACTTATACAATCATCATAACGAGAGAATTTTCATAGATATACAAGTATTGTTCCAAATAGATTTCTCGTAGGAGAATGGTTCAATGAACTTGTTCTCTATTAAGCATCCATATGCTTGTTTAAAAATCTTCATACTTTAATTTAAGAGATCAACTATTTCCTTTATATGGAAAAATATAATGTTTTCTAATATTTTTACGTTTTATTAATATCCAGTCTTAATGGAACAATGACTAAGAACAATTTTGGGACAATACATAAATGTAATTTGAATATCATAATTAAAATCACATTATAATTTTATTTGCAATGTATAATTATCTCATGGGCTTTATCATATACATCTTAATATTTAAAAGATAAAAAATACCTTTAAATTATTTTGTCATTAAACTACAACTAACGACTAGTTGTAGAGCACAAACCAACAATACAAAGCTACAATGGAAATAAATTAACTAAAAGGGTAAAGTTATTGAAAACAAAACAATTTTTTTGATATGGTTTCAGTCCCACAGGAATGAGTTCAACTTGTTTCAAAGAAGATTTCATATGCTTCGTTAAAGAGAAAAGGGTCAAGATGTGTAATTTATCTTATTTTTAATTATTAAAATATTTCAAACTTTAAAAATTATTTAATATTTATCTTATTATTTAAACATTAATTGCTATATAGCTAATTAATGGAATATGATGAAGTTGATATGATTATTATTATTTTATTTTAATATCTATTTTTAAAAATAAATTGATAAAAAATATAGTAAAAAGTTGATAAGATATGATTAGATCATAGTAATTAGACTTATTTCTTTTGTTTTTGGTTAACTTCGGTTCTTAATTAGTAAAATAGAATCTTATTTCATTTTAGGAGGTTAGAAGGGGAAATTGGACCATATTTGGATTTAATATCTAATTTGAGCATCATCTTCAAAGCCAAAAATTGTGGGAAAATGGAGCAAAAGATGATAGATTGTAATGATAAGAACGCTTAAGAGTCAAACTCACTATGGGAAATTTAATCTAAGTAGGAAACTTTATTTTTAGCCATATTATATATAGACTATGATTTGATTCAATCATTATCTTTAGAGCATTCATAGACTATAATTTGGAGAGGGAGAAATATGTTATTTTCCATTCTTTCAACTTCTCTATTTTGGTGTGAAAAGATAGTCATGGGTAGCTAAATATGAATTTTCTTGTACAAAGTAGAATTAAAACTCCATTTGTAACTTCGGAACCTGAATTTTATTTTAATTCAATTATTTTTATTTCTTACTCTTCTATTTCATGGGTAATTTATACTGATTGATATGATAAATTAATTACATGGCAATTATTCTATTATTATCCGTGAGTTTAGTGATCTATAATTGTCATAAATGATTGATACAATCAATTAATGGCAACTTTTGATTTAAATGATGATTTGAATCAATTAATTTAGAGGATTAATACTTACTATGACTATCCTAATAGGTTTCAAACTAAGTGCTTTAGTTGTAAAATATATTCTTTTTATACCAATAATCAGAGTTACAATGGGATGATATCATTCACTTGAATTGGAGCTAGGTAAAATTGAATTTCTCACTTTTATACATAATTGATTCTTTTTATTTTCTTGCTAATTTTAGTTTACTAGTTCACTAATCATTCCCCTTTTGTTTTTGTCAATTCAGTTATGGAACTAACATTTAATTCTCTTAGGATTCGAACCAGTTTTGTGATTACTATAATAGTTTAATGAATTATAGAATAATTTTGAGGGTTTTGATAAATCGATCAAAATTTTTGCACTGTTGTCAAGAAACTATTTTAGTTTCTTAATTTCCTTTCTAAAGTTGGAAGTAGATAGATTTAACAATTAGTGGATACTTTATTTTCTAAAAGGTTGAATAGAAAATGGCAAATCCTAACAATAGAATGTTGAGGCAGTTAGATGTACCAAATTTGAATTAGTAACCTTATGTATAAGATTTCAAGATGTTGAGGTAGAGTTGGAGTTGAAATATGGTTTGATTCACTTAATACTTACCTTTAATACTCTTGCAAGTGAAGATCTATATAAACACTTAAAAGAATTCCAAGTGGATTGTTCTGGAATAATGCCACAAAGAGTGACAAAGAGTAAATTAATTTCAAAGCCTTTTCATTCTTATTGAGAGATAAGACAAAGGATTGGCTTTACTATCTTCCCTCTGGCTTAATGAGAACATGGAATGAAATGAAAAATTTGTTCTTGAATAATTTCTTTCCTACATCACAAGCTACCAATATTAGAAATGAGATATGTGGAATAAAAAATTCACTACATAAACATTACACAAATATTAAGAGATTTAAGGAATTATGTGCTAGCTGCATATACCTTCAAATTCCTAAGAAGCAACATTTGATTTAGTAATTTTATGAAGGGTCACTATCAGTGGATAGGACTATGGTAGATGAAGATAATGGAGGTGCTTTAACAAAAAAAAGACACCAGAAGAAGCTAGGCAATTTATTTCAAATATGGTGAAAAAATCTCTAACAATTCAGGAAAAAGATGGATAGAACTATTAAGTGAGTAAATAAGGTAAGTACTAGTAGCCTTGAGGATAAAATTTCAAATTTAATTGCTTTTATTCATAAAATAGTTATAGTTCCATCGCATTTGGCAGCAATGTGTTAGATATGCTCACTCTCTAAGCATCCTACAGATATGTGCAATATATTACAACAAGACTCCATTAAAAAAAGATATTGTAATAGGGGTATTTCCTAGTCATCCTTGATAGAAATATAACCCTTATTTAAATTTAATATGGCTCACCTAAATTTGAGCTATGAAAATCAAGGAGAGCATAAAAAATAACAACCTTAAAATTTCAATAGACAACCTCCAATACCTGTACATGTTCAATATTGAACCTTAAATTTAAGTATGTCTTTAGATGAAATAGTTAAGGCCCTAGCTAATAATATTTAGCAATGTTAACATGAAACAAAAGCAAGCCTCCATGATTTAGAAAATTAGAATGCTCAGTTAGTCACATCTATTGGTAAATCCTAAGCTTAAGTAGTAGGAAAATTACCTTCACAAACGATGATAAATTCTAAGTAAAAAGTGAGTGCAATAATGTTGAAAAGTGGGAAGGAAGTTCAGTCTGAATCTTCTTTACCAATATAGGTAGAGAGGTATGAAGAAGGAGAGAAGAAATATGAATTTTCAATTCAAGATGCAACAGAGGTAAATTTTGATTTTTCTTAAACTATATCATCTACTCCACATGCACCTTTTTTTCCCTTATAGGATGGCTAAATCAAAAGAAGAAGAATATGAAAAAAATATCTTAGAGACCTTTAGAAAGGTGAAAATCAATATACCACCACTAGAAGCCATCAAAAAATTCTAAAATGTGTAAAGTTCTTGAAATAACTATTCCAAAATAAAGGAAGTTAAAGGATAAAAATAGAATAATTTTAGCTAGAATCTTTCAGTTATAGTAAATAGGAAATTAGTAGAAAATACAAAGATCTAGGTATATTTTTGCTTCCTTATCCCATTGGGGGTAAGTAAATTAAGAGGGTCATGCTAGACTTAGGTACATATATTAATTTCACGCTATGCTCAATTTACCAGGCTTTAATTCTAAACTCTTTGCAAGAAACTAATATGATTATTTAGCTAGCTGATCATTTTTATATGTATCTTATTAGTCTTATAAAAGGAGTTTTGATTCAAGTTAATGGTTTGGTATTTTTTATTGGATTTTTACACATTGAAAATAGATGGACATAGTGCAAAACATTATGTTTTAATTTTTATTATAAAAATCGTTCATAAAGATGACTAGAATAAAAATTGGTGTGGATAAGGGTAATCTTTCTATTGAGATTGATGGAAAGATAGTCAAATTTAATATTTTTAATGAAATAAAATACCTTAACGATTTTCACTTTGTTTGTCATATGGATATTATTGATTCAATTGTGTATGATATTTTACGAAGAAAATGTTAGTAATAAGTCGAAGTTTAATGTTAAAATAGAAGTGAATAAGCAAGTTGATAAAACTTGTAAGTTGTAGAATTGTAATTATTGATGCTAATAGAGTCAAAAACTTTGAATGTTGAAATTCCTATAACTTAAAAGAAAATGTTGCCTTATATTTTTCAAGCTTTAAATCTATAATTGAAAGCCTTATCTGATCACCTAAATATGTTTGTTTGGGTGAGAGAGAATCAATACCTACGATCATAACAAAAAGGCTAACTGAAAAATAAGAGAAAGACCAGTAGCACTTCTAAAAGAGTACAAAACTATAATTGGTTGGATCTTAGTTGATATAGAAGGCATATTTCCAATTATTTTTGTAACACCCACATACCCACTAGGAGGATATGTAGATGCTACACATAGCATACCAACAATCCCAAGCATTCTCAGAAATTCAAGTACCATACATTAAATTTTAATATGTTTTAAACATATTATACAAAACGTAGTGACATAACATAAAACATATTACATGCCTTAAAATCCACATTTTTTCCTGTCTATAAATATTATAAACCATATATGCCAAATACAAATTGTCTCATCATCTTGAGTACAAGTCAGTAACAATAACAAACTGAACATTATTCACAACAAAACACAATCTTCATTGACCACAGCGATTGTCTGTCCCAGTCTTTATACCCTTCTCTCTGAACCTACATAGCGCAAATTCACCGTGC
>JANTPM010000009.1:24498777-24514694 GCA_025434745.1 Erythroxylum divaricatum
GTGAGGGTGAGAGATCTTTCTGAAAGAATGAAGCTTCCAGAGGATGAAGGAAAATCCCGAAGAAGATATTTTTAAGACAGGAACAAACAGTAGATCGATCTTTTAAGTTTAAGAGAACGAGTGTTTAAGAATTGGACGCTTGTTCATTTCTTTAAGACCTTGGCTAGTTCCTAACTAACTTGTTCTTGTTGAACTAGTTCCCAAACTTTTATCCTTTCATTACAATTATCTCCAATTTGTCTATAATTTTCACAACCATTATTTCAAAATTCTAAAGTTGACTCCCAATTTTTCTTCATTATCATTACACTCATTTCTATTTTCCATATATTAATTTACTTGCCAAGTAGCACTTTCCTAGTCCAATAATAATTAAAATTTTTTTTGGAAGTATTCCTATTACAATAATATCCCACAATTTTTGGACATTATTCCAATAATTTACCAAAATTCAAAAATTAACAATTACACTTGCCAATTAAATTTCCAATACAATAGATTCACAATTCTCAACAATAGTACATTACAATTCAATTATACCCAGAATGTCAATGAGTTCATATACAATCATTTTCATATGCAATGATTGATTATTCATGTGCATGAGCATATCACATAATGCATAAGTATGAAACGCATTTGTAATCTCTCAATGAATCTCTCACATTTACAATTTCAACCTCAACATGGGTAACGAAATTTTACAACTCTCCCCACCTTAAAAGAAATTTTGTCCTCAAAATTCATATATGCTTGTTCAATAAGGCAGAGGAAATTTTCTTTTTTTTTTTTCATATGCTACTCCGTTTCCCATATAACTTCACCACTCGAATACTTTCTTCCAAATGACCATAGTTGATAGACTCAAAGGGTCTCTCAATCACTTGTTTATATATCATACGATTTAAATATTTCATTCAATATATTTCAAATTATTCACAATTTTTTTTCGCTTCGTAAGCTGTCAATATATCTCTGTCAATCATATCATTATTTCTTAGCATATTCACGTATCACACATCATAATTTTAAGACATCTTTATTGAGAATACAACTTATAAGTTATTGTAACTATGCTCTCAATAACTTCATATGGGACCAATAAAATTCAAGCTTAGTTTATCCTTTTTTCTAACCTGTTTACACCTTTATCTCTATCTAAGTACGTCTTGGCAAAAAGATACTCTTCGAAATATTTCATCTTTTGCTTGATATTGCAAAGCTCTTTAGTGGTATTATAATTAACTCTTGCGTCCGTCTCACTATATTCAATAACCTCGATGTTAATCTACTTAACTAATTCGTCATTATGTTGAATCACTTCACTACTATTACAGATTCATTTCACTCATCAATAGTATCTCGAATCAATTTTAGCCTTCTACCTTTTTAGGCCCTCTTCATTTTAATGTAAAGGTTAATGACCCCCTTTCTGTCATACAATGCCTCATACAATATTCTAATGATGTCACTATACCTGTAGTCAATTTAAATTATACATCAATCTCATATTCCTGTGAACTCCAAAAATATAAGTTTTACACCTGTCTCCAACAGTCAAGACTATTGGTAACTTAAACATGTAATCACTTGGTTCTACATTCTTAGCTGTTAGATACTAATTTATTCCTACTAGGATGAATAGCTTAGGTTATCACTCATGCTCTTTCTGACCATATCCTTAGTCAATCCTCTTTATCGATTACACACCCTTTTCATTTCAATCACAAAGTAACATTTTTCCTATTCGGACTCAAAATTCGGATTCATTTTCAATTCCTCAATAAGATTCACAATTCTGGATCCTCAGTTTGGACTTTTCTGAACTTTCTACGTAAAACTGCTCTTTAAATTCAATAATTAGAAGTACTTTGTTTTGCCCAAATCCTATGCTCTTTATTTCACTGGATTTGGTGACCCCAATATCTGAATTCATGTTTCACTACTGTTAGAATTTCTGCTTAATGCATCAAATACTACACTAGCTTTATAGAAAAATATTCATTTGCACAATCCTTTCAAACGCAATAATTACCTTATTCTTTACTGATTTGTATATTCCAGAAATGACTCGGCACATCTAATGTCTCTAAGATCTCAAAGCAATTACTATCATAGCAATTCTAAACCATGTATCAAAATCAACTCATAAGACTTTAATTGTCTCTATGCATACACAAACCACTTCATACTGTTACAACAGATTGTATCTTAATCTCTGATGTGAAACTTCATAAGATACTACATAATCTCTAAATCCAAATGGTGTAATTAACATTGAGGTTATAGTTCCTCAAATTTTTTTTACATTCATCATTCATATGGTTTACACATTTTTCCTCAAACATATTTTTGTCAGAGGACTAATATTAGTAAAACTCCCTAAAAGTCTCTGTTAGTATCCCATTTTTCAGCAAATTTTTTTAGCAACTTCAAATCTCATATATATATTCCTTGTAGTTTCTCTCTTCATTATTTCCTCTATTTTCTTTGGGTCTCCCAATATGCCATGTTCATATATATACAACCTACATTTTATTTGATCAAGCTAAGATTCACTCTCATTAAATCTGGCGTATAATTATTTCTACCTTCATGATATGTAAGATTTTCTTAAATGTTCAATAATATTCTCTTCCCTTTTTGAATACACTCCAAATATCCTCTAGTTTACTCCAAATAAAAAATCATCTCATTTGGAGTCCTACAAATCCAAATATAACCAAAATACTGAAGTGTGTTCAGTAAAATAATCCTATTTCAGTGTTTCAACAAATTCCACACTTTCATTTGATTAACATTTTTTAAATTAGATTCTAAATGCTACCAATTTTTTGTATAGATAGAAAAATGTGTTAGGAATCTATTGGTCTAAGAATCACTTCATTTGAAGGTCGGGTTATGAAGTTATGGCCAAAAGAATCAAACATGCTTATGTCTTCAATCACGTTGTACCTATCTCGGAACAATTGTCATGACTTTCACTAAAAATTTCAAATTAAGGTTTTCTTTGAATGTTTTCTAAGAAGACTTTTAGATATATAACTTTTATGAATACCTCAAAGGAAAATTCTATCATCTAGAGGGTTAAAAATGGGACCAGACAATAGGATCAGATGAACAATGCACCAGACGATATGACGTCATCACCAAACGATATAATGTCATCAGACGATACGTTCTTATCAGACAAAGCATCCTCACTAGATGATACGTCCTCACCAAAAGAAGTGTCATCATAAGATGATCTGTCCAAACTAGATGAAGCATCCTCACCAGACGAAGCGTCCTCACTAGACGAGACATCGTCACCAGACGATGTGTCATCACCAGACGATACGTCGTCACCAGACCATCCATCCTCAGCAGATGACACATTATCACTAGACAATACGTCATCACTAGACAATACGTCCTCACCAGATGATGCGTCCTCACCAGACGGCACGTCCTCACCAGACGATACATCATCAGCTGATCATACGTCTTATACTCCTGAGCATCTCCACTTATAAAGACCATAACTTTTGACTCCGATATCCAAAAATTCCATACTATATACTGTTGGAAAGCTAGAAAACTAAACTACAACTTTCTAAAAGACAACTTTGTAAAAAAAATTTCCTAAATAAATAGATTAAATTCATGGTAGTTCAGATCAAAGATTCAACTCTCAACTATTCTTTCCCAAAAAATTTCCAAATTTCCATTTTCTAAAATCCAACACTTCAAATTTTTATTTCTAGTCCTTCTACTCCATTTAATTTAACTCATTCACTATAACCACAATTCTCAACATATCCCATTACTATTCAATATACCCAGAATGTCAATGAGTGCAGGTACAATTATTTTCATGTGTGCAAAAATTCAAATTCACATGCATGAATGCTGACATTTTGCTGAACATTAAATGCAAATTTTTTTCTAACTCTCACATTGCTATTTTCTCCATTATTGAAATCTAAATTCTAACCCTTAATATGGGGACGGGATGTTACATAAAGGGGATGACTCCCCTCATTTGTAACCATGCAGGAGTTTAAAGTAACAAAAGTATCCAAGCTTCCTTAAGATCTCTTATTCGTGTATTCTTTGCTTGTTCTTCATGGTTCAAGAAGGCATCTTCGGGGAAGGCTGACTAGTTACTCTCGAGTTTGGGAGAAAAGTGTACTAGTGCCGTATGGGGAGTTCGAGCGAAAGAAATCCTATGACAGTTGGTACCAGAACCAACTTTTGTAAAGAAGCTTTCTTGAAGGGAAATCTTGCACAAGATGGTGACCGAACAACCATCCGAAGTCTCCAACCCACAACCTATTGGTAGGGCTAAAAAGGAAGTCAAGGGACTTCATGCCCTCCATGAAGGGAAGGTTGGCAAGGATGAATGCCACTATGTCCAAATTAAGGGAAAGGGTCGATGACATGGACCAACACATTTCAATGCTCGAGTATAAAGGTGACAACGAGTAGCTACGGGGAGAAATGGAAGTTGCCTTAAATGTGGTGGTCAAGGCGATGTCAAAGAGGAATGAGTCCTTAGAAATTATGATGCTCGCTTATAAGGAGGAGGTCGAGAAGCTCAAGGTGGAGCTTGAGTTGTGTAAGAGGACTTTAGTGAGCAGGGGATCCTCACATACGACCAAGGTTGAAGTTCCTAAGCCCAAAGCCTATAATGGGACAACAAGCACAAAGGAGATTGACAACTCCATCTTCAATTTGGAGAGGTACTTCGAAGCAGTGGCTATCGAGGATGAAGCCACAAAGGTGCATAATGCCTCTCTTTATTTACAAAATATGGCTATTGTTTGGTGAAGGCGTCACTGTGAAGATGTTAAGCGGGAAACTTCCACCATTGATACTTTTGTTGATTTTAAAAGGGAACTTAAAAGGCAATTCTATCCTGAGAATGCCAAACACGAAGCTAAGGGTAAGCTTCATTGCCTCCAATATAAAAGGGGCCATATTCGTAAATATGTTAAGGATTTCTCTGAGTTGATGTCAAAAATCCCTGACATAGGAGAAAAGGATGCACTAATTTGCTTCCTTGATGGCTTATCCGGTTGAGCTAAGCTTGAATTGCAAAGGCGAGGTGTACAAGACCTAGCCACCGCTATGACCATAGCCAAGTCTCTCATCGAGTTCAAGTGTAAAGATACGACAAAGGGGCAAATCAAGCAGCCCATATATTCTGGTAAAGGTGGGGGAGACAAGGAGAAGTCTCCTAAGGAAGGACAAGCCCACAAAGACAAAGGCAAGGGGAGGGAAGATAATTCCAAACCAAATTCTTATTTAATAGGCCTCACCGAGCCTTCGAGTGCCCAAACCGTGGGAAGCTTGCTACTACTGTCTCTTCTACTAAAGACAAAGAAGAGGAGGAGAAGAGGATTGCTTCAATAGAACTCCTCAATGCAATTTAAGCTAAGGTGGAGGAGTGATCCCGAGGCCACATGTACATGGAGACTCAAATTGGAGGTAAGACTTTGAAAGCCATGGTGGACACTGGGGTTGATACAGTATACATGGACAAGGAGCTAGCAAGGAAAATAGGCCTACCATACCAAAAGGAGAAGGGCTATGTCAAGGGAGTTAATTCCAAAAAACTCCCTAATGATGGCGTGGCTCATAGGATGCCAATTCGCATTGACCAATGGCAAGGTAAGGTCGATATCAATATTGCTCCATTGATAGCCACAAATTTTATATAGGGATCGAATTTTTAGACATGGTGAAAGCATTCTTGGTTCCTTATGCCAACACCATGTGCATCACAGAGAATGATCAACCATGTGTTGTGCCCGTCCAAGGGGAAATTGGAGAGGAAAGAATGGTATCTACTCTCCAATTATCTAGAGGCCTACAGCTATAAGAGCCTACTTATTTGGCCACTCTCAAGTTAGAGGAAGGTTATTAGATGGGGATGTTGGAGCATCACACCCATTCAAGAGGTCCATGAAGAGTTCAAAGATGTAATGCCCGCAGAACTTTTAAAGAAGCTCCTACGAAAGAGGGAGGTAGACCATGCTATCGAATTGGAATCTGGAACTAAACGTTCCGTACTTACTCTATATCTAGTGGCACCTCTGGAGCTTGAAGAATTAGGGCATCAATTGAAGGAATTACTGGATGATAGATACATTTGTCCCTCTAAAGCATCTTATAGAGTGCCTCAAAGGAAACCAGATGGATCACTTCGGTTGTACATCAACTACCGAGCACTTAACAAGATCACAATCAAGAACAAGTACCTGATTCCCCTTATTGCAGACTTGTTTAACCAACTTGGAGATGCAAGGATTTTTTCCAAGTTAGATCTGAGGTCGAGATACTACCAAGTCCGTATGGTCAAAGGAGACGAACCAAAAATGACTTGTGTTTGGGACGTACGAGTTCTTGGTCATGCCTTTTGGACTTACCATCGTGCCAAATACATTTTTCACCCTCATGAACAAGGTACTTGATCCATTCCTTGATCAATTTGTTGTTGTATACCTTCATGATATAGTCATTTATAGCAAGACCTTGGAGGAACATATGGAGCACCTACAATAAGTGTTCCAAACATTGAGGGACAATGAACTTTATTTGAAGAAGGAGAAGTGCTATTTTGCCTAAGAAGAGGTGGCATTCTTAGGGCATGTTATTTGTAGGGCAAGCTTGGGATGGACAAGGCAAAGGTGCAGCCCATCCATGAATGAAAACTGCCAACTAAGGTGACCAAGCTAAGATCTTTCCTTGGCTTGGTGAATTACTATAAGAGATTTATTAAGGGGTATTCTTCTATAGCCTCTCTACTTACCAAATTGTTGAGGAAGGGGAGAATATAAGATTGGTCTTCCAAGTGTCAACAAGCATTCTAGGGTTTAAAGGAAGTCATCATGAAGGAATCGGTGTTGTTGCTGCCTAACCACACCAAGTCATTCAAGGTACATACAGATGCTTCTAACTTTGCTATTGGTGGTGTATTGATGTAAGAGGGGCATTCCATTGCCTATGAAAGCTGGAAGCTTAATGATACCGAAAGAAAGTATATCGTGCAAAAGAAAGAGAGACCACACTAGTGCATTGTTTGAGAACATGACACCACTACTTACTCGGGAGCAAGTTTGTGGTCAAAATTGACAATGTTGCTACTAGTTATTTCCAAACTGAAAAAGAAGCTCACTCCAAAGCAAGCTAGGTGGTAAGACTTCCTGGCAGATCTTAGTAGTCCAAGAAACAACTTGAAGGACCGCATCAAGGAAGGGTTGGTGCATGACATTATGAGCCAAACCATTAGGTCGCTTGTCAAGGAGGGAAAGACAACACAATTTTTAGTAGAGGATGGCTTAATGTAACCAAGAAGAAGAGGTTGTACATTCTACTCCATGATAGCTTGCGAAAGGAAGTAATAAAGGAGTGTCATGATAGTAAATGGGTGGGTTATCCAGGTATGCATCGCACACTTGCACTTATGTAAGATTCATACTATTGGCATCGAATGAAGGATGATGTGGAAGCTTATGTGAGAACATGCTTGGTTTGCCAATAAGATAAGTTGGAGCAACAAGTGCCTGCTGGTTTACCTAAGCAACTCGCCATTTTATCAAGACCTTGGGAAAGTGTATAGATTTTATAGTAGGCTTGCCCATATCAGAAGGGTGTAATTGGATCTTTGTGGTGGTGGATCGATTCCCCAAGTATGGGTCACTCATTTCGACACCCAAGGATTGCACCGTTGAATAAATAGCTCACTTATTCATAAAACCTGCGGTGAATTATTGGGGCATACTGAAAACAATCTTGAGCGATAGAGACACTTGCTTTATGGGGAGATTTTGAATGGAGTTGTTCAAGATCTTGGGTACGAATCTTAATTTCTCTACAGGCTTCTGTCCCCAAACTGATCGCCAAACGAAGCAGGTAAATGCATTGTTAGAGATGTACCTGAGACACTATTATGTGCCAATCAACGAGATTAGGCAAGGTTGCTTAATGTTGCCCAATTCTCCTAAAATCTTCAAAAAGGTGAATCAATTGGTAGGATTCCATTTGAGATTGTGTTGGGATGTCAACCAATGACTCCTAGTTCTGTTGCCACAGGCTATACAGGAGTTAGCCCATTGGTTTATAAGTTTGCCTAAGAATTAAACAAGTAAACTGATGTTGCTCACACATTTTTAGAGAAGGCCTCCAAAAGGATGAAGAAGTGGGCTAATAAAAAGAGGCAACTCAGAGAATTCCAAGTAGGTGACCTTGTGCTTGTCAAAATATACAAGCACGTGTGGACCAATGGGCTTAACCAGAGTCTCCTGAGGGGATATGAAGGGCCAATTTTTGATCATCAAGAAGGCGAATCCTATTACCTACAAGATGGAGTTACCTCCAAAAATCAAATTCCACTCGTTATTTCATGTCAGCTTGTTGAAACCATTTAAGGAAGACAAGGAAGATCCCAGTCATAAGGCTTCAAAAAGAGCACCGATGGGAATACGTACTCATCATGATAAGGAGCTCAAAGATATCTTGTCTGATCGTGTAGTGTGCCATTCCAACCAATCACCAACACACGAGCTATTGGTGAAATGGAAGGGACTTCCAGATAGTGAGGTGAGCTGGGAGCCAATTCAGGGAATTTGACAATTCAAGGAACAAATTGAAGCCTGCGGGAAAGCAATGGGGACATTGTCACATTAGGTGGAGAGAATGTCATGTTTTGCATGTTTTAAAGGTTACAAGTTGAGGTTTTGCTCAAAAGAGTCTTATAGAGCTTGGTAGAATCTTATAAAAGACTTTAGAAGCTCATGGAACATTGTGGAACACTATGGAATATTATAGAAGATTATAGAATGGTGTAAATATGTACGTAGTACATGAAGCATCTAAAGTAGTATGGAAGAATTTAGATAGAGGCATTATTGTAGTTTATATGTAAGAGATATTTTGTAGGGACTAATCTCCACAGTTAGATCAAATCAATCCTCACTATCCAATGAGGAGGTGGAGGGCTATATAAAGGGGATGAATCCTCTCATTTGTATCCATCCAAGAGTTTAAAGCTATGAAAGTAACCGAGCTTCCTTAAGATTTCTTATTCATGTCTTCTTTGCTTGTTTAGTTCTTCATAGTTCAAGTAGGCATCTTCGGAGAAGTCTGACTAGTTACACTTAAGTTTGGGAGCAAAGTGTACTAGTGTCGCACGTGGACTTCAAGCGAAAGAAATCCCGTGACATCTAGTTTTTGTCGTCTTTTCCATCGGTAGCAACGTATCAATCATTGACTCCTTCTACTGATGTATGCCTCAGTCATTTTCACTTCTCCTTCACATGTTGCATCTCCCTTTCCTTTTGTGATTTTTTCCCTACCAATAGTGATTATTGTATTCAAGACAAAAGATTCACTAGTAGCATGCACAATCGCTAGTGAATAGTTCAATAATGACGAGATTCAAAACACATCACCCAAGAAAAAAATCAAACATTCTCTATTTTCTAGTTATTAGAAGAGTATGAGATATGTTTTTTTCAACAAAAAATGAAAGTCAATATTGAAACTAGTTTTTCCAAAAACATAACTATAGGAGCATACATCATATTTTTCACAAAAGCAATAACCCAAAAGGCAATTATAACCAAAGTTTTCAAGAAACTTCAAAACAAGGGAAGCATGTATCACATGTTTTATAAAACACAACTTTTTGTAAACTTGAACTTGTTAAGCTTCGAGAAATTAAATAAAAGTATCAAGCAATAGACTCAAGCTAGATAATTAAAAGAGGCTCTAACACTACTATAAGAAAATCAATTGTAATCAAATTACAAGTGCATCAAAAAAAATTTAAAATTTATTAAAGAATCTCTTTAATTTAATAACTTGAACATATGAATCAAAAATAAAAAAAGGTTTAAATATATGTGATTCAAAATCTTACAAAACTTTTCTTTCTAAAACTGTTAATCAAAAATTGTTCATGTGTCCAGTTTCTAATGTTATACAATGAGAAGAAAAAAAACCTTATACAAGAGGGGAAAACATTTGCGTGTTTATTCCTTGATGTCTTTTTCCTAGTTATAGAAAAAGACTAGGGTTTCTTTCCAATTAAAATTAAACTCTAATTATAATTAAAGATTAACTTAATCATTGTTATAATTAATTCTAATAAAATCAAATATATAATATTTGATCTTTGAAATTTTCTAAGCTTCAAAATCAAGTTTAACTTAATTTAGAATAATTTTTGTTTCTATATCTATTATTCTTTATGTAGGACTTATTAGGCTTATAATATATTAATAATGATTATAAATTTAGATAAAATTAGATCTTCTTTTAATTTATCTTTAATTTTAAATTAAATAATTTATCATCATATATTAAGATTGACATCTAGAAATATATTATGACCACAAATTCGAGGAATATGAAAGTAGTTTAACTTACCTTTCCATGTATGATTATAAAGTATAACTTGAATCCTTTTCTCATTCATTATTCTAATTAGATATAGAGTACGAACTTAGTATCTACTCTATTAAACTCCAGTATTGTATATTCTTACTAATTAGTAAGTGATTTATAATTAAAAATAACTTTTTAAAATCTTGATTCACTTTGGTCAAAAATTCTTTAAATTATTACTAATTAAGAATTGTGTAACACTCTCCTTAACTACTTTTGAGTGAAGAATCTTTTATTGACTTAATTATCTATCTCCATTGGTTTAAACCATATCTAAGTATTATCAAGTAAATTATCCTAAATAAAACAAGTCATAAATAGCAAAAAAAGAACATAGTACTTCTAATGTGAGATACATTAGTAATCTCAAATGAAAAGATTAATTATACAACCATCATAATAAGAAAATTTATAAAGTCATAAGAAATGTTCTACTTAGGATCCTTATAATTGATTCAATTCAATAAACTTATTCTTTAATAAGCATCCACATATTTATTTAAGTATCTCTAGTATTTAATTTATGAGATTAATTAATTTCTTTATAATAAAGAAATATAGTGTGCTAGTTTTATGGCTCCATAAATATCTTGTCTTAATAAAACTATAATCAGGAATAATTTAGAAATAATACATAAATACAAATTGAATATAATAATTATGATCTCATTATAATTTAATTTTAGGGATTTTATTTTTGGTATTAAGCGTCAAATACAATTAACAAAAAAATACAAATATAAAGAGTTTCTTTATTGTTTAACATAATGATGTCATCTATTAAATTGTAACCAATTGATTAGTTAAGGGCATAAACTGATAATTCACTATTAAATACCAATTTTTTTTCTTTATTAGACATATATACCAAATGAAAGATGACAAAGTGATAGGAAATCATCCTGGAGACATGAAAGTAATTTAATTCCATTACTTACTATTATCATTCAATGTTTAAAGACCTTCTTAAAAGGTGCAGTTGCTTCTTTCATATGGGAAAGCTAGATCACTGAAGACAAATTCTTTATAGCAACTGTTAGTCCCTAATAACACCCAAAAGGGGAGGAGGTGAATTGAGGGCTTCTAAAATTTAATGAAATTTTCTAATCAATATACTTAATTAGTAACAATTAATATAAATAAGGATGTAGAAATTGTTTAACATGAATCATTCAAACAATTGAAAAATAAAATGATAGGAAAAAGAGAATGCAAATCAATTTATAGTAGTTCAACAAACAAACCTTGCATATATCTACTCTCAAGATTCTTATTAGAGTTCTGCTATAATTTTTCTTTCAAGGCGAAGAACAATGTTTATAGAATCTTTTCTCGACAAAGAGGAACCCCTTTATAATCTTCTTTCATGGTGAAAAAGAACCTCAAACCCACTTTAAAGCCTCCCAAGTATAATAATATATTTCCCTAATAAAAGTTTACAATTCAAAATATCTCACTCTATCACTTCAATAACTCTAAAAAAGCTCATTCACATACATATAAGACAATGATGCTCAGATGCTTAATAAACAATATGTAAAAGATATTCAAATGCTTCTTAAAGCAAGAACTAACGAGAATACATGTACTAATAGTATTTTGGGCCTTACTATACATTGGAGCCAAAAACTCGCCATTATAATTACTAGTTATAGAGCACTAGTCAACTGGTATAACTTATTATTCAACCAATATGCATTGAATGCACAAGTTCACTAGTGGTTTAGATATTCATCGACCACTAAGTAAATTGATCGACTAATATATATCAATCAATGTTACTACAAACTCTTAGACATCAATTTTGATAACTTTAACCCATATTTGTTAACTGTTAACCTATGTAGGTCAATTAATCCCCTCAAAAACATTATTTTAATAATTTTAAATGCTCAAATACAATTATTTTAACATAATTATGATTCAAACACTTCTCAAAATATTTTTAAGGAGTATTTGTAAGATTCAGAGGATTTTCCCTTAAAATTAAAACCTTTAACATCTCTTAATGAATGAAAAGACTTATGTAATGAAGTAAGATAAAATATTCGTGCATGTTAAGGCTTTAAGATCATCAAAATGACTAAATGATATTAATATTAACATTAAAAAATATAAAAACAACCTTGATGTGCCTTGATGTTCTTTTTTTCTTGACTTAATTTTCACTATGATGGTTGTAAACTTTAATTTCTATTTACCAACTTCATAAATTATCTTTTTGAGTTTATAGCTTCAAAGTTCGTTACTAGTAATTATATTTTGTTATAATCAAGACATAAGTTGGAACTTTTCATACTCAGTAGGAACATAACTTACATATGGAGTTCATACCTTTACCACTAATATGATTTAGAGGTCAATCACTCATGTTCTTCAGTTTAGATATGAAAACATTTATAGACAAAATTTGTTAATCTTTTTTTCTTTCCTAAAGTTTAAGTTAAAGCTTTTCTCACGTTAGAAAATTCTAGTTCAAGTAGAGATTATGTCTGAATTAGCTTAAACTGTTTAATGGTATCTAGTTCATTAATACTTAAAACTACTTAGTATGTAAAATGTGCAATTATCAAACAAATAAGAGACATAATGGTGCAATAGAGAGCATGTTGCACATCTTTAGACGTTCATTTTCTAAAGTCATCAATTTCAGCTCCATAACCCTTTCTTTCAACGACAAACCTAATTATGCTAAATATATTAAATTAATTAATATGGATTAGTATAATTTAATAATTATTAATATGTTAAGTATATCTATGCGACATTTGATTCATTTATGTGATGAACTTTATATTACTAATCATACTATGAGTTCTTGGATCTATTATACAAATATTACCCAATCATGGCCATTAGATTTATAGCCCATAACAAAATGTACTTCAACTTAATTGATGTAGTCCTAATGTATTATGGCATGTCATCAAGTTAAGTATTGTGTGGTGATATATGGAAGATAATGGTAATAAGATTCAAAGAACCCTATTTTTTTTCTTAATCTTATCTATTCTTGTCTTGCAATAATATATTAGGCAACTATGACTTTCAATCAATTTTCAACAACTTTAGAAGGTATTCTTCTAATTGCATCACTTATATATACTTCAAAGTTGTGGAACCTTATTTGATTAGCTGAGCTATATTGATGTTGTTAATTTAATATTATCATTGATTGCCTAAATTCCAATAATTGATATCAGAGTCACTTTTACAAGTTTTGAAGTTATAGTTCCTTTTTCTTTTTTTTCTAATTTTCATGTTATTATTGTCAAATCTTCACACTCATTTTTTTAAACTCTTGGTGGTAATGGATAAACTATATTTAAGGGCATAGACAACTATTATATTATTTATACAATTATTTGAATATTTTTTGAACAAGACTGAAACAAAAATGCCTTAAATCTAGATTTGTCTAAACCTCCACCATGGCTAAATAGTTTTTGCTTTTCAATTTTCTTTTTAGGAGATTAGTTTTCCAAACTGTACCCAAGGATCACTTAATTTTTGGAAGAGGAATAAAACCCTATAAGATCGTGGGAAACTACTTTCTAACAATGAGATATCATTAAGTCAAGCCATAGGATGCCTACGGGATATTTGGCAATTTAAGATTAATGCTTACAATTCTATCATTGTTGAAGTTTATAATTATGCCATTTCTGTGTATTTATAATTACATAATTAATGAATTTTGTAGTTATATCATAATAAGTATTTATGATTTTGATACTATTAAATATTTATAATTACGCCCCTACTAGTAAATTTACAACTTTGTCCTTATTTGTATAATTACTAGTTTTTCCACTAAAAAGAAAAAATATGTTGATGAAATTATTTTGATAAAGGTGTCTTGGCATATTTTGTTTAGAATGAATATTTTATCTATTTACAAGATAACATTACTATATTTTGGATTAATTTTTATGCGTTAGTGTTAATTAGTTATCATTTGTTTAAGGCATCATTGTGTTATGTTGATTTTATTATCATATTATGTACATAATTAAGTATTATATGTTTATTGACTTATCTCTCAAAGTCTACGAGTTTAAACATTTTTTGATATTATTTTCTCTTAATATTTATCAAATTTTCTACTAAGATCTATTTAGGCAATGAAATTATCCTATCATTGAGTTTATTATTAGGTAGGATGCTTAGATTGGTGAAAAGAATCCATTGAATATTATGAGCTAACATAATATACTAGTTTATTAATAATTAATTAATGTGTTTAGTTGTTATATTTAACGTATTACTCTTACTTATGAATAAGTCGTTTTTTTATATTCAATGGACTCTAGCATTCGATGATCACTTTTGTGGATCATTTAAGGAAGTTGAAGAAAGAGTGAATAGTATGATCTTATTTTACATACAAATTAATGTTGCTTCTTATGGATTTTTCTTCAATTTTAATCAATTCTCAATTTTTATTTGATTTTAAAGCTTAAGTACAGACTAATTACAAACAAAATTTTGGATCTCTTGTGATAAATTCAATGACCATAAAATTATATTTAGACTTGTGAGATGACCCTTTTATTGATCACATTGTGGAGACTTCTACTAGTGATAAAAAGCTTATATTTTGAATCAAATGCCTAGTAAATTTGTTCCTAAGACTCCTCACAAGCTATGATTGTAAAAAAAACTCACTTTCGGTAGTAAAGTAGAAGTGAGACACCACAATTTACAATCTAATAAATTTGATCTTAAGACCATTAGTGACTACTTTATTAGTTATTATGTGGTATTAATAGGCTCCGAGTTAGATGTCTATCACAACTACCAGAGTAATTAAATCAACTCAAACTATCTATTTTGAGGATGATGTAGAACCTAACGGCCTATAACCATTATGTTCAGAGAGTGCCTATTTATTTTCTAACACATTGCTTCTACTCCAACAGTTGGCCTTATGATTGACCCATATCCAGTAGCCATTTATGATGAACCTATTGAATAGGTAACACAAAAGATCTAAATCTAATCATAGAAGATGTCCATTTATTGAGATCAAAAAGAATTTGTAGACATGCAATGTTTGATAGCTATATTGTATAATTATAAGAGCATGAATATGACATTAGTGACACCTCATATCCAATTACTTATAAGAAAGTCATCTTTCATCCTCAATCCAAAGTTTTGGACGGATATTATTAATGATGAGATGAACCTTATATCATAAAATGAAATAAGGAGCTTAGTAGAGTTACTAAAAGGTTGTAGGCCCATTGGATAAGAATAGGTAGTCAAGACCAAATATGATGCCAAAGATCAAGTAAAGAGGTATAAAGTAAGTTAGTACTTAAGAGTTATAGCCAATAAGAAGGATGTTGGACCCCGATCTTTAATTAGAATTTAGAAATAGTAAATGAAATTGAATGAGTATTTTGTTTAAGTATTATGTTATAGATGAAATTATGCTTTAAGGAAATTTTGAGAAAAGAATTATGAGTTTTCAATGT
>JANTPM010000009.1:24752118-24767180 GCA_025434745.1 Erythroxylum divaricatum
ATAAGCAAGGCTTTAATTTCAATAATCAAGTTTATGGTGAAATCAATTAAATAATTAATTACACTATAATTAATTAAAATATTGTAATTAATTAATTAATTAAAATATAACTAATTAAATATTATTATTAATTAATTAAAATATTATTATTATTTAATTAATTACATTATATTTAATTAAAATATAACTAATTAAAATATAACTATTAATAAATTAAAATATTATTATTCATTAATTAATTGTAATATAAGCTTCGACAATGAGTTGATAATGGTCATGTAATGTTTGAGTACGTTATCACTATAAAAATCTCATTTGATCCATTAATTAAGGGGTTTAAGCATAAATAGTTTAAGCATATATGGTTTCATAAACATGTACACAACATGAGTATTCTTTTGAAAATTTGTGAATTAAATTAAGCCATGAAATGTAATAGCAAAGTTTTACAAGCATAAAGCAACCCGTCATTTTGAATGGGACAACAGAACAACTAGAAAAATATTACATCATAAATCAACCTTACATATACACAAAGTAGACATTAGTTTCGTATTATGATAAGAATGGAATCTATCTGCATTGTGTCTTCAAATGTGATAATGTATTACATGATTGTATTAAACAACTCTCTAAATAGCCTTTGATGTTGCTTCTCACTGTTCTTGAATATTCTCATATATCTTTCATTACACAAGGCTTGTACAAGATATGATAAAGCAACAAAAAAGCACCGTTCTTTTTCTTTATTATGTATAAACAATTTTGAGCACCAAATCACAATTTGATTCCATTCCTCTGGTGGATTTTCTAACAATCATCTTCTTATAATGTCCTTCCAAAATGGTTGAGTATAATGACATTTAAAGAATAGGTGAGTTATACTTGCTTGCTCCTATCTACATAATGCACATATGTTCAATATTGCCATATATTTATTCAATCTATCAATTATAAGTAACCTAGTATTGATCGTTCTCCACAGGGAAGTATATACTTGCACCAAACTAGATTGTACCATGATATTATGTTTCCCTACTCTTGAAAGATCCTTCTATAAGACATATTGGTGAATTTACCATTCTTAGACAATGTCCAAACATTGAGGTCCACCTTGTTTTCTTTAAGGTGAGTTTTGCTGATTTGATTATACAAACTAGAGTCTTTAATTCTTGACAAAATTTTAGCTTTATGTGCATGAGCATAAGCAACAAATTGGTCTTCCCTGATAATGTCTCTAATTGAATTAAGCTTATTAATATCTTCACATAATCCAGTAGCTAATCATCTATCATACCAAAAGTATGTATTGACTTTATTTCCCAACATTTTGGTAACATTTTTTTCTTGACTTTAGCTCTTAATTTGAAGGTTATTTTTGTTATAGTAGATGCATTCTTAAGTATGATGATCTTTCATAAGCTCCTCCCTTCAATGTAATAAACATTTATCCACTTAACCTATAAAGATTATTTATTCGCAATGATCATCTATAACCTCTTACTAAGTATGACCATATTACATACTTTTAAAGGAACCACAATCAAGCCATCATGTATCTTCAAGGAGCATTAGACCATTTGGTAGAAGTAGAGTGTCTTCTCATTTTATTCCCAGTCCATAAATTCTTCTTGAGACTACTGTCAATTATTTTGATAACTTCCCTGGGAAGAGTCATGTGAGCTACCCAATGGAGACTGATTACACTAAGTATAATGGAAATTAGTTAAGCTTTACTAGCTATGGATAAAGCCATCACACTCTAGCCTAAAATTCTTGCTGAATCTTATTAATAAGAGTTTTGTAATCTCTATAAGTAGACTTAAAAGTAGAAATTGGGATTCCGAGATATATGATCAGCAATTCATTCTTGTTGAAACCTGTGATAGATAGTATCATTACTCTTGTTATGTTGTTTTGTTTGAGTTAATCTTAAGTCCATAAATCCTAGAAAACATCCTGATATTAAAGAAGATACGAAAACTTTGTCAACTTTAGATAATAGTAATAGGTCATCACTGAACACTTGGAATTTAGAGTGAAATTTGAGCTGAATAGTTCTCTCCTTTAGTCTCTTAAATGTTCTGCTAAAGCACTCAATAACTAGATAGAATATATAAGGAGAGGAAAGATCTCATTGCCTTATGCCCCTTCTTGCTTTTAAAACTTTTTACAACCTCTCCATTTATAAGTACACTGAAATATAGACTTGTAAAGCACTGAAACATCCATTTTATAAAAATTTTAGGGAAAGCCATTGCCCTCATTATGTTTAACAGAAATTGGCCATCAACACTGTCATATGTTTTTCTTAATTTAATCTTTAAACTATAGTCCCTACCCCTTTTCTTCTATGATAGCTTCTCATGAACTCCTTCATTAATAAGACGTTATCACCCATTGACCTACCAGGACTATATGCTCTTTGTGTTTCATCAACTTGATTGATTAACACCTTTTTAAACCTATTAGCAATAATCTTATGACTTTATAAATTGAGTTGGAGCAAGTTGCTGGCCTATAATTGCCAAAGTACTTTAATTCCCCTCATGTTTGGTATTAAGGTGATGGAGTTTCTATTGATTTCCTCAAGCAATTTCATGCTAGTGAAGAACTCTTGTTCTAGTCAAAGGCCAAGTTTTAATGAGGAAAAGCATACTGAAGGCATATAGACACAAGGGTTTATGTGGATTGATCAATTTTACAACATCATAAAAACTTAGATATTTGTAAATGGAATTATCTTTTTAGTATAAGTAGTATAATTTATTCCCTTGCAACCAATTTGTTGGTTGCAATTTTATGTGTGACATTACTATTTAATTAATTACTAAAGCTAAGATCCTTGGGATGACTATTGTACAACTGAAATTATGATGAGACTATAATTATGATATTTAATTTGCATTTATGTATTTCTAAATTATTTATATTCTTAGTTTCATTAAAACCAAATATCAATGGAATATCACAACTAGCATCATCATATTTTTTCTTATAAAGAAAGTAATTGATCATATAAATTAAAGTATAGTGATACTTAAGCAAATATGTAGTTGCTTAGTAGAGAATAAGTTTACTAAATTGGCCATATTATGAGATTCCTAAATGAAATATTACTTATATCTACGTGGATTTCCATGTTATGATAGCTTTATAGTTGATTCTTAGACTTAGGATTACCAAAGTATCTCATATGAGAATTATTATATTTTGAAGTTACTTATGACCTATTTTATTCAGGGTGGCTTAATTAGTAGTACTTGTACATGGTATGAACCATATTGAGATAGCTGAGTAAGGTAATAAATAATTTCTCACTCTAAAGAAATTAGAGAGAATGTTTATTATTCTTGATTAGTAGTAATTTAAGAAATTTAATGGCCAGAGTGAATTGCAATTTGAAAAGATGTTTTCAAATATTAACTATAAAATAATATTTGAAAATGAACATGATTGGATTTAAATAGTAGACATTAATTCCACATTCTATATCTAATTAGAACATTAGTTGATGAATGAATTAAATTATGCATCATATCTATGTATAGATAGGTCAAACCATTTTAACATTCCTAATATTTATGTAATTATGAAATTTTGCTAGATGTTTAATTTATCTAATTCTAATTCTAATTCTAATTATAAATTAAAATTATGATTTATCATCATTGTGTTTCTCTATGAATAGGAGTAAGGCATAAGGGAGCTAGCACTTCTATATTTTCCTCTTGAGTACTAAGTTTTTTTTCTCTACTCTGTGGACATCATTAAAAGCTAGATATATGTACAGCTTGTAGTTGATATCTAGAGAATAAATTTTTGTAGGAATCTAAATCAAGTACAATTCTATCATTTATTTATAATTCATGTTTGTCAAGTTATTCAATTAATAATATCTAATGAGAAACCTGCAAAATTTTATTTTTTATTGCTTTCATAATTAGAATACAGTTTCATAATAGTGATATTAGAGTCTCATTTAATTATATAACTTGATTAAAGTTATTTGATCGTTATTGATTTGACAAGATTAAGGCTTAAAACCTTTTTTAATAAATAACCTAATACAAATTAGGCTAATTAAGGTTTTGTTTTAATTTTTAGGTGTTAAAGGATGAATTACAAAGATGCCCTTTACTTAGGCTTCCTAGAAGTTCTTGTCATATTTTATTTATAGTTTAATAAAACTTAATATTCTATGCCTCCCCTCTTGTATTTTTTGGAATAATCTATTACACTTACACTTTAAGCTTTTGAAAAGCTTATTTTTTGTTTTTTTTGGTATTGAACATGTGATTAAATTGCATGCCCCTACTGATTCTAAAATGAAAACTTAATTTCATTTTCTTTTATATTTCTATAAAATCAATCATATGCCTCTGTTTCTTAATGTTTATAAAACTTGAGATTCTTGGAATTTATTATAAACATGATATGCATGTCCCTTTAGCTGTACATTTTTAGAGATTACTTGTTTGTCTTATATGAGTTAGTTGTTATATGAGGTTGAGAAGCCTCATCCCATTGTCACATAAATGTGTCTCTTCCACCAGTAGCTACCATCATTGGTGGACGCTTGTGCTAGATAATAAAGTTGAATTATGATTGTTAGAGTCTTAGTTGGAGTTATTAGTTAGAGTCCTAGTTGGATTAGTTATTAGTTACATTGTTTAAGTTAAATAGTAGTAGTTTAGTTTATCAAGAATTGGTTTTGTAAGCCTATATTTATATGGACATATTTCATGTTTTAGGGTATAACAATTTACCTTATAATACAGAAGATTGTTTAGCCCCTATTCCTCTGTTTCTTTTACCTCTTTTGTATTTTTTGCTGTCCAACAAAGTGGTATCAGAGCTAGAAATCAATTTTCCACCATCCATCTCCTTAAGACGTTTTATCAAACACCTATTGTGCAGAACACTAAAACCAGTAATGACCAGAATAACAGGTATAGAGAGCAGAAGATAAAGAAAGAAAAAGAAGACAAGTCATAGAGAGGAAGACGTGAGATTCAGAGATCGTAAGTTAGAGAGACTAGAGAATAGTGACATTTGAAAGGAAAACAAAAAATAATAATTTCTGTGTGTAGTGTGGTTTCTGGGATTCAACCACAAGACCTAAAGTTAAGGAAGCGTCTTGACTGTTGGGCTGCAAATCTCCACAACACAAGACATGAACTAATCTATTAAAGAAATTGTTTCTCAGTTCAACTGCATAAGCAAGGATTTGAACTCAAAACCTCCCAGAGAAAAGAAAAACATTGCTGCCATGTAACCACCGCCAGAAGACATACAAAAGCACCATAAAATGTAATTTGAAGTGTTCCACAGTCAAAACCAAGAAGAATGGAATGTTACCATTTCAATTTCCAAAACTTAACAAGGAGAATTATGATAACTGGTGTATCAGAATAAAAGCATTGTTAGGATCACAAGATGTGTGGGATATTGTCGAAAAAGGCTACAATCATCCAAAATGTGAAGAAGTGTTAACGATAGCAGAAAAGGAAGCACTATAGAAAGCTTGAAAGAAAGATTAACAAGCGCTCACTCTTATTCATATGTGTTTAGATGAAAATATGTTCGAAAAGGTGTCTACTGCAATTACAGCAAGAGAAGTGTGGGAGATTTTACTAAATTGTTTTAAAGGAAAAGACAAAGTAATTAAAGCACGCCTATAGACTTTGAGATATGAATATGAAAATCTCAAGATGAAGGATTTTGAATATATAGAATAGTATTTTGGCAGAGTTTTGACTATTGTGAATCAATTAAAGAGATATAGAGAGCCTGTGGAAGACGTTCAAGTGATTGAAAAAATTCTTCGGTCACTAATTTTAATTATATTATGACTGCCATTGAAGAATCAAAGGATTTAGATTCGATGTCTATAGATCACCTTTTGGGTTCTTTACAAGCCATGGAGAGAGATTGAAGAAAAGAGAAGAACCGGATGCTCAAGAGTTACAGATGAAGTTGAATTTAAAGGAACAAAAAGACAATCAACATTAATGACGTAGTAGAGGACGAGGAGGCAGAGGTTATGGTCGAGGCTGGAATCATGGAAATCGTGGAAGAGACAGAGGAGTCATAAATAATTCAAATGACAATGAAGAGTTAGATTTTCAGTAACAATATCTAAGAAGACGTGATAGAGGTGAATCATTTCAACAAGATGATCATGAAAGATCCAGTATACAATGTTAAAATTACGAATGATTTGGTCACTATATAGCGGAATATAGATGGAATTCAAATAAAGAAGAAGACACAAATTGAATTGAGGTTGAAGGAGAAGATGATGAAGCATCTGCCTTATTATTAACGTGCAATGGTGACAAAGAAAGGAGTGAGGGGTCTTGGTATCTCGACTTAGGAGCCAACAGTCATATGATTGGTAATAAATAGTTATTTTGTAGTCTTGATGAATCTATTAAAGGCAATATTTCCTTTGGTGATAAAGGAGAAATTTTGATTAAATTGAAGAATGGAGATCATTAGTTTATATCTCATGTTTATTATGTTCTTGCTTTGAAAACAAATATATTGAGTATTGGACAACTTTTAGAGAAAGTCTATGAAATACAGATGAGAAAGAGTGGATTGGTCCTGTAAAATGGAAAAGGAAGATTGATTGCAAAAGTGCCAATGTCGAAGAACAAGATGTTCATACTGAAGATCAAAAAAGATAGTCCCATATGTTTAAAAGCTACTACAAATGATTTGTCATGGTTGTGGCATCTTAGGCTAGGCCATTTGAATTTCGATGGATTGTAGCTATTGTATAAGAAAAGGATGGTATATGGCAAGCCTTTTATAAGTCGCCCTGATCAAATTTGTGAAGATTATATGTATGGTAAGCAGTCTAGGAGGCACTTTCTGAAGGAGTCTCTATCTCGAGCTACACAACCACTCGAATTGGTGTACGCTAATATATGTGGTCCTATCGCACCAAGTTCATATGGAAAGAATAGGTAGTTTTGATTGTTTATTGATGATTATACTCGCAAGACTTGGGTTTATTTTTTGAAGGAAAAATCTGAAGCATTTGAAGTGTTTAAGAAATTTAAAGCTCGAGTTAAGAATGAAAGTGGTCATCTAATTAAAACAATTCAGACTGATCAAGGAGGTGAATTCACCTCGAATAAATTTAATCAATTATGTGAATATCTTGGTATTTGACATTCTTTGACGATACCTAGATCACCTCATCAGAATGGATTTGTGGAGCGTAAAAATATAATTATTCTTGACATGGCTCGTAGTGTGCTGAAGAGTAAGAGAATGCCAAAGGAGTTTTGGGATGAAGTAGTAGTGTGTGCGATGTATTTGAATAATTGTAGTCGAATAATTGTAGTCCCACAAAGAGTCTAATGCAAATGACTCCACAAGAAGCATGGAGTGGAAGAAGGCTAAGTATTTCGCACTTAAGAGTATTTGGAAGTATTGGCTATGTGCATGTTCCTGATGAAATAAGAAGCAAGTTGGATGATAAGAGTTAGAAGTTCATATTTGTTGGGTATGTTGAAAATTTAAAAGGGTATAAATTTTACAATCTTCAAAATGGAAAAACAATTATTAATAGAGATGTTGAGTTTGATGAAGAAGGCTCATGGGAGTAGAATGTACCACAAGATGAATATTATGAATTTCTTCCTTTATTTGATAACTTTTTTGATGCAGATAAGTCCCAGAATCAAATTGTTACTGATGTTACTTTGCAAACTCCTCTATGTGAAGTTCAAACAACTCAAATGATTATGTCTTCACAAAACTCCTTTGAGAGGCCACATTGTATGCGAAATTTAGAATAAATATATGAAGTAATAGAAGAAATTAATGATTATACTCTATTTTGTTTGTTAGTAGATATGAAACCAATAATATTTGAAGAAGCTTTCAAAGACGAAAGATGGAGATTTGCTATGGATGAAGAGATGAAAGCAATTAAAAGGAATGATACTTGACAATTGATAGATCTTCTAAAAGGGAAGCAACCTGTAGCAGTAAATTGGATTTATAAAGTGAAGAAAAATTCAAAAGGAGAAGTAGAGGAGTACAATGCTCAACTTATTGTAAAAGGATTCACTCAAAAAGAGCTAAAATTCAAACAAGATGGAGCTACGGATATTTTTGTTAATAATAAGTCTACTATTACTTTGGGAAAGAATCCAGTTTTTCATGATAGAAGTAAACATGTGAGAGAATGCATTTGGGAACAAAGAGATTCAGTTGAAGCATGTGACATCTAAAGATCAAGTTGCCAATATGTTTACTAAAGCTTTAAAATGTGAAGATTTCTACAGATTGAGAGCTATTCTTAGATTAGAGTTATTGTTAGAGTCCTAGTTAGAGTTATTAGTTAGAGTCCTAGTTGGAGTTATTAGTGATTAGTTACATTGTTTAAGTTAAATGGTAGTAGTTTGGTTTTCTAATAATTGGTTTTGTAAGCCTATATTTATATGGGAATATTTCATTTTTTGTTTGATAGCAATTTATCTAATAATACATAAGATTGTTTAGCCTCTATTCCTCTATTTCTTTTGCCTCTTCTGTATTTTTTCCATCTAGCAAGGCAATGTGTTGATGTAAGACTACAAGGAGAATATCCACCTAAGGTAGTTGCAAAGGTATTCGCTATAATTTTCTATGATATATGTTAATAATCCAAATGACACTTCCCATGTTAACAAAGTTGGCGATTGATTACTTATATCCAATTCCATCCACCATCACCTGCATTGACTATCAAGTTTTCAATTACATTCACCTAAGAGATGTTTAAACCTGCAAAGGGGCGCATGTGCCCAATGATTGCTGCAATAACTCCCAGGTGGGAGGAAACCTCAAGAACTTTTGCACAAGTAAACATTTGGAATTTTTTATGGCGCTAGACCTTTCTCTAAATAGTCCTCCATTCGTCTTTTGTTATAGATAGCTACTCTTGCTGCCTTGTGTTTGCAATATGACGCTTATTTGTGGCCAAACATGAGTGTTGTGGTTAAAGCCCTCCAACCTTTGTTAAATCTGTGGCTTGGACTTGCTAGTGAGAAGCTAATCTCTTGATTACAAATGGATCCTTGGTGAATGTGAACCATTATGTTCTTAGACAATAAATGTTAGCCTCTTAACATTGCAAGACCCTTTTTGCTAGCATTGGTGAGTCTTGGCCAACGTCTAGCATGGATTAGGCATGCCAAAGGAACCAAGGTAACTTAACCAAGTAAAGATCAAGTATGATTTGAGTTATGGGGCATTGATTGGCTTAATGGCAAAGGCAAGTTGGACTTGCCTAAGATGTATTTAGTGGGACTAGGGACACAATGGTGTTTAAATGATGGACCATGGATGAACGGACTAGACCATGGGTGCGTATTGGTAGGACCATAAGCGAATTGACTCAAAACTTGGATAATGGTGGGCCCAGGTCTCGATACTTATTACAAGGCTACATTATGAGAGGATCAGGTGAAGATCAAGTGATAAGAAGGCTGGAAGCTCCAAATTGTAATGAGAAATTTAAAAACCCATGTTTTACCTAATTTGGTGAGTTTCATCGGTCAACCTCATGCACTCCAAATGTGACACTCAAACTTGTAAAATATCATATCGCTCAATTATGATGTCCAATAATTACAAACTTTATACCATTGCAAAGCTAAGAGAATAAGCTACAACTTTTATGAAGATAATTTTTTTGGATTCTACCTACATCAATACAGTTTAATTGTTGAAATCAGGATACAATTTTTGTCAGGGATAGCATTGTAGCCTCTACTAACACCAGTGACGTTATCGTGTAAAGACCATATCTCTTTCATCCAAAGTACAAAAATTTCATGTGATATACCATTGGAAAGTTAGAAGGACAAACTACAATTTTCTTGAAGACAACTTTGTCCAATTTTGCCTAGCTTAATATAGTTTATTCATGGAATTTAGAGTCACTATTTCTATCCAAGGTAGTACTGCAGCTGTGTTTCCCCTTTTTCTTCTTTTGGCCTAATATGAGCTTTTACAATTTCCAAAGAGAAAAGACACGGATCCAACCAACCACTAAATGTATAAGCATGACTCTTACCATAAAAATTTATTTTAAGTCTATCCAGGGCCATCTAGCAACATACTATTCAATTTCTACTAACAATTAATAACCCAAGGAAGAAGATAGTTCTGATCATGTAGAAAGGGAACTTCTTCAACTCTTATTCTCATAATACAAAATTCCATAACATCTTTCAAGGCATAACACAATAATAAATTATAAAGCATTTTTCAACAATCATAATAATTCAAGTTAAGCAATTAAACACGAAAGCAAGCAAGAAATCAACCTATCATCCATAATAATTGTAAACATATTACCCACCTAATTGCCTATAAATCGAAACTCAAGTTTCCCTTTCCTCTTACTCTTGCATTCAATTTTCTTGGTTTCCTTCAAGCAAACAAATTTTCATTTAAACCAATATACATATAGAAAATCCATAATGCTTTAATAATAAAAAATTGAGCTTAGACTTAGTCTACCCATGGTTTATCTAGGCTAGAATAACCAAGATCTAGTTGAAAATCCATGAAAATCAAAAATGGGTTTCTCGATCTTCTTCTTTCTCCCTTTATTTACAGCACAAGAAACTCATTTTCTTAAGTTCCTTTTTCTACCAAAGCAAGAAGAAAAGAAGAAGGTTACCTAAAGCTCAGCTGAATCCTCTTCCTTCTTCTTCTTTCTCCCTTTTCTTTCTACTTTTTTTCCTTCCTAGCTTATCCAGTATACTTCACGCACTCTTAACTTCCTCTTTCTCATTTCTTTTCTCATTTATTTAAGATCACTTTTTATCCTTCCAAGTTTACCCTTCCACATTTAATGTAATGTCTACTTGTTCCTTTATTCTCTTATGTCTATTACACACTAACCTAATTCTAACATTTTTATTTAATAATTCTAATTTCTAATCATGTTTGCTAAATTAATGGACTAAATTCTAAAAAAAATTTGGAGTCCAACATTTCTCCTCCCCTTAAAGAATTTAGTCCTCGACCTGAGTCTACAATTAAGTATGGATACTTATCCTTTATGGCTTCTAAAGGCTCTCATGTTACCTCCTCTCTTGCATGGTTCTTCCATAAGACTTTAACTAACTTCACAATCTTGTTTCTCAAGACCTTTTTCTTTGAATTTAAAATCTCTACTAGTTATTCTTCAAAAATCAAATCCTTCCTTAATTGAACCTTTGAAGGTTAGACTATTTGTGAAGGATCTAATCTATATCTTCTCAACATTGATACATGGAAGACAATGTGAATCTTAGATAATTCTAGTGGCGGGGCTAACTTATAGGCTAGAGGCCTAATTTTCTCAATAATCCTATAAAGGCTTATGTATCTTGAACTGAGCTTCCCTTTTTTACCAAATCTTAAGACTCCTTTCATAGAGAGGCTCTAAGAAATACTTTATCTCCAACTTCATATTCCATCTCCATTCTATGCATGTCCGTATAGTTCTTCATCCTGTCTTGAGCTATCTTGAGTCTCCGCTTCACCAATTTAATCTTATTAACTATAGCTTGTACTAACTTAGGTCCTAAAATCCCCTTTCACCTTCCTCATCCCAACAAATAGGAGTTCTACACCTCCTACCATACAAGGCTTCATAAGGTGCCATTTGAATTCTTTAGTGGTAGGAATTACTATAAGCAAACTCAACTAAAGTTAGATGATCATCTCATGAGCCTTTGAAATTTGTAACAAAAGCTCTTAACATTGCCTCCAATGTTTGTATTGTTCCCTCTAATTGGCCATCAGTTTGTGGATGGAAAGCTGTGCTAAAATGCAACTTAGTTCCCAAAGCCTCCTGTAAGCTTTCCCATAATTTGGAGGTGAATCTGGGATCTTTATCTGAGACTGTAGAACTTGGAATCCCCTGAAGTCTGATTAATCCATCTATGTATTTCTTGTCCAAGATATTCAAAGAATCTATTTGTTTAATTGGCAAGAAATGTGTTGAGTTTGTTAGCCTATCGACAATCATCTATATTGCGTCATGCTTCCTACTAGTCCTTGGCAATCCTATCAAGAAATTCATTGTAATATTCTCCCACTTCCATTCAGGAATAGACAAAGGTTTAAGTTTGTAGGTAGGTGCTTGATGTTCTGCTTTAACTTACTGGCACACTAAGCATTTCTAGCATACTCTGCAACATCTTTCTTCATTCCTCTCCACTAGAAGTGCTCTTTTAAATCTCTACACATTCTTTTACTGGTGCTGCTATCGCCTGCAACCAAATTCAAAAGAAATCACTTCCGTTAATACAATTTAATGTAGTAGTGGTAAGTGGATATCATTCACACGAGAAATTTTTAATGGTCAAGATTAGTAAGTTTAAAACTAAAACAAAGTAACAAAAAGGGGGGTTTGTTTTCAATTCACGAAATTTAAGGAAAAGTGTAAGAAAAATAGTAAATCACAGAAATAATTGGATCTAAAAAATTAATGAAAAATACCTTCGTTTTCAGGTCACCGATGTTATCACGCTAAAATGTATCCTCGTAATAAAATTGCAATCATTAACAAACATTCATTGAGAATATTTTCTCTTAAGAGTAATGACTAGAAACATATATCCTAGCATTCTTATTAAACAAAACCTAGATACAATCGTAGGTTTAATTGAATAATAGCTTTACAAATCAAGAAGCAATAAGCAAGCAAAATACATGTACGACATGCAATCAATCAAGCGAATATCTCCTCAGAATTTTCTAACTCTAATGTAGAGAAGACAATCCTAATTGCTATTTGTGATTCCGGAAACTAAACGCCATATTTCGTTAATCTAGCGGTTAAACACATTAATCCCTAGTTGCGCACCTAGAAAACAAAGAATTCAATTAGAAAGAGTAGACCAAAAGATATTCAATGTTTATTAATAACATAAACTTTATTCAAAACATCTCACACATACTAGTGTATAACAAGGATCCCCTCAACCAAGAAAAGAAGTTTAACTATTTATACTAGAATCGAAAATGAAAGAAATAACAAATCTTAAAGTCTCCATCCCTGGTCCTTTACTAAAAAATACGAAAATACTAAAGGAAGAAGTGTAAAAAAACGTAAAAACTAGAAAAGAAAAGATGCAGAAATATAAATCTATCCTAAACCTAGTCTCAGCCTCCGTGAATAATGATCCTCTCTCCTTTTATGCTTATCTTTTCGATTTCCCTCCTATCTTTCGTTGATTCTCTTCAGATAATGTATCCCCCAATTTTAGGTGGTCAATCCCCTTTAAAGATGGCAAGATAATCTTTAAAGATTGTGAAAATCTCAAATTTGAATCTTGACAATTGATCTGTAAATTTATTCCGTCCTTAGGCTTGCCCACGCTTAGTCACTGAATTGCTGTCAAATTAGAAACTTTGGATTTTCTTCATTTTTTTGCATCTTTTTGATTTAATTTTGTCTTGAAGGTGTTGAAAATCATCTATAAACAATTATAAGGTAATTTCATTAATTTTGGATAATAATTCCAACACATTAAAGATAATTAAGTCCAAAATAAGTGCAAATTGATGACTTAACAAATTCCCCCCCACCAAACTTTTGTTCGCCCTCGAGCAAACATGTCAAACCACTAGACTCAGTCAATTGATCCTTCATAAGATCAAGTACACACAATCCATTAACTTGGGCTAGTAAGACTTAAGTTACAACACATATCATAACCGTTTTTTACCAATAAAAATAAAAAAAAGTCAAAATATGACATCATTGTTCAAAGGCAAATATGAAATCAAAATGAATTCTTCTCACAGATTTCACTCTACACTCAAGTGTTTAAGGGCAAAGTGTTTTGCTCAAATCTCTCTCTAACATATTGCACTACCATAGGCTTGCAATTTCACCAGCTATCATTCATTCAAATCACTTGAGCTAATAGATCATAAGGACTTTTTTCAAGGTTGTAATGGGGTTAGGTTCACGCGTGAGGTAAAAATGGCTAAGGGTTAATCACAAGCATTCACAAAGTACCAAGTAAAAGGGACACACAAATTAAAATTCTGAGATAAACATGAATTAAAAGTACTACAACTACTCATTACTAACTAGTACTATTATACTTTATTCTTTTTTTCTGTTTTTTTTTCTTTGTTCCCTTTTCTTTTCTTTTATTTTTTTCTTTTTCCTTTTAATAACACTAAGAACAAGGAAAAAACAAGAGAAAATAATAAACACATGAGTAGAAGAACCTATAAAAGTATCTCAAAATAAAGTACAAAACAAAAGCCCCAAATTATTCAATGCTTCATTCAACTTGTGATAGGGTAAGGTTAATGAGGTTTTTGGGTTTTAAAATAAGTTGATTGATTGAAAAACAAGGATAAAGGCTCAAAAACGTTTGCAAAGGGAAAATAAATAGGTGGGTCAATTTTAAGCTAAGGGTGTAAAAACAAAGAAAGCCTTAATCATTTCTATATCCCATGTTATCAAACAAATTCAAACTGGTTCCATGCAAGTTCTGAAGGCAACATGAATAGAGGAGCATCACACAATTAAAAAAAATAGCATGACATAAAGATGATGTCATTTAGGTTCAATTTCATTCACATGTTTAATTCTAGAATTCGCTTCAATTCCACACATTACCTCATCACTCAAATGTCAAAATTTTGACTAAATCTATGAGATCAACTATTGCAATCAATCATTAAGATTCACCTTAAAACTCACTCAACCTAATTTAATTTCATGCATATACCCAATCTCATCCAAAATAATATGACCAAGCTTCATGGCTTAACATGCATAACCACATGCAAAATTCATTAAAAATCTCACAAAAATCGAAAATATTCACACATCAAAAGTCCAATTCTTCCCCCACACCTAGACCAACATTGTCCTCAATGTTAAAGAAGCATAAAGATAAAGGAAAATGTGAAAGAAAGCTTCTCTATTATGGAAGTGCTGAAATCAAGATATTGGCGGAGGTGGCGGTCAGTGGTTCGGTGGTGTGTGAAGGCGATTGTGGTGGAGAAACATCAATAGCAAAATGTAT
>JANTPM010000009.1:24768066-24783081 GCA_025434745.1 Erythroxylum divaricatum
GAAATTTTGATAAAATCTGGGATAAAAATGTAATTTGGGGATTTGTATGGATTTATAAGAATATGATCAAGTATTGAGTTTTGTATGAGGTTATATTTCCAAAAGTGGAAATTGTTTGTTTGATTTGAATGAGATTGATTAAAGATGTAAGAAATGGAAAAACGAAAAGAAAGAAAAAGGAAAAAAAATTATACCAGATTTTGGGATAGTTTGAGCCTAAGGTCTCCAACGCGATCGTTTTCTTCGATGTATGTCCCTGGATGTCGGATATGATTCAATTCGATTACTTCGTTTGCTTTGGTTTCGCTTATTCGATTTCCTTTCGATTCGTTTGTTTCGATGCTTTCGCCTTTCCTCGCCTTTCACTTTTCGTTTGGTACTTTGTGTTTGTCCGCCTTCGATTCGCTTTCGTTTCACTTTCGTTCTTTTATTCGATTCACATTTTGTTATTCGTAGCGATTTGTAATCCGCCACTTTATATTTTTTGTTTCGTTCTCTGTTACTTCCGTTCCATCTTTCGGTTGGGATCCGGTTTCCGGATCGGGTCCCAACAGATCGGCCCAAGGGTCATTATGACTGGGTTCGGGCCCAGTACTACCGACCCGACCATAATGAAATATTATTGAAATTGTTATCGTATGTAATTAAATAAAAAAATCACTTCTGTTAATATAATTTAATGTAGTTGTGGTAAGTGGATATCGTTCATACAAGAAATTTTTAACAGTAAAAGTTAATGAGTTTAAAACTAAAACAAAGTAACAAAAAAGGGGGTTGTATTCAATTCACGAAATTTAAGGGGAAAAAAATAAGAAAAATCGCAAATTAACAAAAATAATTGGATCTGAAAAATTAATGAGAAAAATACCTTGATTTCGGGAATAGAAATCAATCAAATAAAATCATAACAAGTCTCCATCTCTGGTCTTTCTTGAAGAAATCGAAATTATAAAAGTAAAAGTGCAGAAATGCAAGAACAAACAAAGAGAAAAACTGCAGAAATTGAATCCTATTATAAGACCTAACCTAAAGCTAACTTTTTTTGAACAATTATCCTCTCTCCTTTTATGCTTATTTTCCCGATTTTCCTCCTATCTTTCCTTGATTCTCGTTCGATATTGCATTCCCCATTTTCAGGTAGTCAATCCCCTTGAAAGATGGCAATATAATCTTCAAAGATTGTGAGAATCTCGATTTTGACTTTTGAAAATTGATCTGCAGATTTATTCCATCCTTAGGCATGCCCACACTTAGTCACAGAATTGCTGTCAAATTAGAAATTTCGGTTTTTCTTTATTCTTTTGCATCTTTTTGATTCAATTTCAACTTGAAGGTGTTGAAAATCATCTGTAAGCAATTATAGGGTAATTCCATTAATTTCGGATAATAATTTCAACACATTAAAGATAATTAAATATCAAATAAGTGCAAATTGATGCCTTAACAAATTCCCTAACATCAAACCTTTGCTCGCCCTCGAGCAAACATGTCAAACTACTACACTCAGTCAATTCATCCTTCATAAGATCAAGTGCACACAATCCATTAGCTTGGCCAAAGAGACTTAAGTTGCAACACATATCATAATCGCTTTTCACCAATGCAAATAAACACAATCAAAATAGGACATCTTTATTCAAAAGCAAACATGAAATTAAAATGAATTCTTCTAACGAATTTCGCTCTTACACTCAAGTGTTTGAGGGCAAAGTGTTTCGCTTAAATCTCACTTTAACATGTTGCACTACCATAGGTTTGCAATTTCATCAATTATCATTCATTCAGATCATATGAGCTAATAGATAATAAGGACTTTATTCAGGGTTGTAAAGGGGCTAGGTTCACGGGTGAGATAAAACTGGCAAAAGGTTAATCACAAGCATTCATAAAGTATCAAGTAAAAGGGACATTCAAATTCAAATTCTAAGATAACACATGAATACAAGGAACTACAACTACTCCTACTAACTCATACTACTATGCTTTATTCTTATTCTTCTTTCTTTTTTCTCTTTTTTCCTCTTTTTTTCTTTTTCCTTTTTTTTCGAATAATGCTAACAACAAAAATAAGAGAAAATAACAACACATGAGTAGAAGTACCTATAAAAATATCTCAAAACACAATATAACACAAAAATCCCAAATTACTCAATACTTCATTCAACTTGTGAAGGGGAAAGGCTAATGAGGTTTTTGGTTTTAATGTGAGGTGATTAATTAAAAAACAAGGTTAAAAGCTCAAACGTGTTTGCAAAAGGAAAATAACTAGGTGGGTCAATTTTAAGCTAAGGGTGTAAAAACAAAAAAAGGCCTTAATCATTTATATATCCCATGTGATCAAACAAATTCAAAGCGGTTCCATGCAAGTTCTGAAAGCAACATGAATAGAGAAGCATCACATAATTCAAACAAATAGCATGACATAAAGATGATGTCATTTAGGCTCAAACTTCGCTTATAGGTTTAATTCAAGAATTCACCTTAATTTCACAATTTACCTCATCACTCACATGTCAAAATTTTGACTAAGTATATGAGATCAGTTATTGCAATCAATCAACATGATTCACCTTAAAACTCACTTAGCCTAATTTAATTTCATTCATATACCCAATCTCATCCAAACTACTATGATAAAGCTTCATGGCTTAACATGCACTCCCACACACAAAAATCAATAAAACCACACAAAAACTGAAAATTTTCACACAAAAATTCCAATTCGTTCCCCCACACCTAGACCAACATTGTCCCCAATGTTAAAAAAAATAACAATAGAGGAAAAAGTTAAAGAAAGCTTCTCTATTATGGAAGTGCCGAATCAAGGAGTTGACGGATGTGACGGTAGGTGGTTCGGTGGTGTGGGAAGATGATTGTGACGGAGAAATATTAGCAGCAAAATGGATGGGCATGGCAAGTATACGAGATTCAATTTTCTTCTTAGGCATTGTGCTAATATCGTGAAAGACAACCTACAAAAGAAGAAGACAATAACGCAAATTCCAAAAGCACAAGTTAGGGTGGATGGGTGAGTTGGCAAAGAAGACTATGAGTGACGTGGGTGAATGGTGCTGGAATTTGAGACATGAAGGAGAAATTCGATGAAATCAGAAGGGCAAAGAAGGGAAAGAAATAAGAGAGGTGGTGGTAAAGCCAAAATTTTGTTTTTTGTTTTTTAATATAATTTTATTTTTATTTTTTTTAATTTTAATTTTTTATTTTTAAAAAGAAAAGATGAAAATTAAAATTTCAGAATCAAAAATAGTAAATTAAATTCCAAACTAAACTGAATTAAACGTAAAATGAAAATAAAAGAAAATTGCTCAAAAAAAATATAAAAGAAAGGATACGAATGGGGTACCTCCCATTAAGCGCTTATCAAAGGTCATAAGCTTGACCCTTGGCATATGTACATCATCCATTATCGAATGGATGCTTGAGTCCAACAGGAAACATGCTCAAACTCCGTGAGAAATCTAGAGCACCTTCCCTCGAAGTAGGCTCTTTATCAGCACGATGCTCCATGAATTCTGAAGAGTGGAACTTCATCGCTTCACCACCATACTCTAATGTCCACAATTTTTTTTCTGGCATCGCCCTTCTCACACCAGGATGGTCTCTGTAAAAGTAACGTCAATGGTTGTGGAGACTCAACATCCTGCTTGCCACCTTCGGTCTTCAGCTCGCTTGCCCACAGCTCTCCTAAAAATTACACTTCTTGCGGCTCTTCTTGTTCTTCTTCTTCTTGTACTTGTAAAAAACTAGGAAAAGGAAACAAAATTTGGTTAGTGATAACATAAACTGCATCGCTTACCTTAGGAGGTTGCACATCCTCCATCTTTTCTCGAACTGTAATCTCTTCCTCTTCTAACTCTGCAGTTTGTTTTACGTCAATTCTGGTTGTGAAGGTGCCTTTTGAGTGATTTCTTCTTCCATCTCTCTTCTAGAATTTTTCAGAAGTGGTTCCTGCAATTCCTTACCACTCTGCAATGTGATAGCCTTCGCATTTTGTCTAGGATTAATTTTCGGTTGCGCCGAAAATTTTTCAAAATTTTGTGCCTCCAATCGATTAATGGCAATTGCCATTTGACTCATTTGGTTTTTGAAATTCCTTTTTTGATTTTCCGAATTTTGGATACTTGCTTCAATATTCTGTTGAAATGTCAAAGTGTTAACAGTTAAAGTTTGCAACATATCTTCCAAAGAATACTTACCTTCGACATTTGATGTTATATTTGCATTTTACCGAGGCATGTATAGTTATTTAAACTGCTGGAATTGAAGAGTGCTCGTCTTCAAACTCATTACGATCTCCTCCAAAGACATCTCATCAGCTTGTGGTGGTGATGGTGGAGGTGGAGGTGGAGATGGAGGCTCGAAGTAGAACTGCTCTTCATAGTAGCTCGGTGGAGAAGTGAATCTGTACCTTGTATCATGCAAAAAGGAACATGTACAAAAAAATACCCCAAAAATGAACAAACTTCACATATCTTAGCTTGTTGGTCATCCCTTGGTACTTGCACGGCTAAGGGTGTGAAATCTGCTAGTTGATGGTCAAACCTAGAAGTCGCAACAGACAGAAACTCATTATCATAATAAGGATAATATGAATAATTAAAATCAAAACCATACTAATAGTGAGCCATGCCACTAAAAGATCGAAAAATCAGAAAGAGTTGTGAAACTGAAACAAACAGAAGACAAGGTAACTAAGAGCAACGAAACCAAAAATAAAAATATCACTAACAAAAACCATTAAGAAATTCCCCAACAACGGCGTTAAAATTTGGTATTGCTGTCGCCTGCAACCAAATTCAAAAGAAATCACTTTCGTTAATACAATTTAATGTAGTAGTGGTAAGTGGATATCGTTCCCACTAGAAATTTTTAACGATAAAGGTTAGCGAGTTTAAAACTAAAACAAGCTAACAAAAGGGGGTTTTGTTTTCAATTCACAAAATTTAAGGAAGATATAAGAAAAATCGTAAATCAACATAAATAATTGGATCTAAAAAATTAATGAAAAATACCTTGGTTTCGGGTCAGCAATGTTATCGTGCTAATATGGATCCTTGATATAAAATTGCAATCATTAACAAACATTCATTGGGGAAATTTTCTCTTAAGAGTAATGACTGGAAACATGTATCCTAGCATTCTTATTAAACAACAACCTAGATACGATCGTAGATTTAATTGAATAATAGCTTTACGAATCAAGAACCAATGAGCAAGCGAAATACATGTACGACATGTAATCAATCAAGCAAATATCTCCTTAGAATTTTCTAACTCTAACGTAGAGAAGACAATCCTAATTGCTATTATGATTTGCAAAACTGAACGTCATATTTCGTTAATCTAGCAGTTGAACACATTAATCCCTAGTTGTGCACCTAGAAACTAACGAGTTCAATTAGAAAGAGTAGGCCGGAAGATATTCAATGTTTATTAACAACATAAACTTTATTCAAAACATCTCACACATACTAGCGGATAACACGGATCCCCTCAACCAAGAAAAGAAGTTTAGCTACTCATATTAGAATTGAAAATGAAAGAAATAACAAAGCGTAAAGTCTCCATCCCTGGTCCCTTACTAAAAAATACGAAAATACTAAAGGAAGAAGTGCAAAAAAATGTAAAAACTTGAAAAGAAAAGATGCAGAAACGAAAATCTATCCTAAACCTAATCTCAGCCTCTGTGAATAGTGATCCTCTCTCCTTTTATACTTATCTTTTCGATTTCCCTCCTATCTTTCGTTGATTCTCTTCAGATACTGTATCCCCCAATTTTAGGTGGTCAATCCCCTTGAAAGATGGCAATATAATCTTTAAAGATGTTGAAAATCTCGAATTTGAATCTTGACAATTGATCTGCAGATTTATTCCATCCTTAGGCGTGCCCACGCTTAGTCATTGAATTGTTGTCAAATTAGAAATTTTGGATTTTCTTCATTTTTTTTGCATCTTTTTTATTCAATTTTGTCTTGAAGGTGTTGAAAATCATCTGTAAATAATTATAAGGTAATTTTATTAATTTTGGATAATAATTTCAACACATTAAAGATAATTAAGTCCAAAATAAGTGCAAATTGATGACTTAACATTTACTCCTTGGGTGCATTGCATATGGAGCATTGTGTGTCTCATCAAGAATTTCATCCTTCAACTCTTACATGTCTAGAATACATAATATGTTGCCTGCCACCATCAATCCATCTTCTCTTATCTCTATTTCAAAGGGCTTACCATTTTTAATTTCTTCTCTGAGCTTGTTCACGTACTCATCTTGCTCCTATAATTCCTTACTCTTCTCATTCAACACTAGCCTTATTATAAAATTAGCCAATATACAATCAGATTCAGCTTGCCTCAATGTCACCTTACGCTTGACTAATTCCTTAAACAAAGGAAGGTATATTGTCTCCATATGTGCCATAGTATATTTTCTACTTAATGCATTTGCTACTACATTAGCTTTCCCTAGGTGGTAGTCTATAATCAAGTCATAATATTTCAGTAGTTCTAACCACTTTCTTTTCCTTAGATTTAACTCTTTTTGACTCATCAAATATTTAAGAGTCTTATGGTCTATAAATACCTTGGTGGTGACTCTATATAAGTAATGTTTCCATATTTTCAATGAAAAAATTATGGCAACCAGCTCCAAGTCATGTGTGGGATAATTCGTCTCATGGGGTTTTAATTGTCTGAAAGTATAGACAATCACTTTATCTCCTTGTAGCAACACACATCTCAATCCCTCCCTTGAGGCATCACTATATATTATATATCCATCACTACCAAAAGGCAAGGTTAGAATTGGTGCAGTTGTGAACCTATTCTTTAATTCCTCAAAGCTCTTTTGACATTCTTCTGTCCACACAAACTTTTGACTCTTCCTTGTCAATTTGGTGAGTGTGCTACTCATGAAAAAGCCTTCTACAAATCTTTTGTAATAACCAGCTAAACTCAAGAAACTCCTCACTTCTGTTATATTCTTGGGTGCTTCCTATTTAACTATAGCTTCTATTTTCCTTGGATCTGCGCGTACTCATTTTTCTAAAATTATATGTCCAAAAAACATTATTTTCCTTAGCCAAAATTCACATTTATTGAATTTGACATACATCTCTTTCTTCCTTAATGTCTCCAAGGCAATCCTTAAATGTTCTTCATGCTCCTTGTCACTCTTAGAATAAACCAATATATCATCAATAAAAACTATGATAAAATGGTCTCAGAAAGGCTTAAAGACTCTATTCATTAAGTTTATAAAGGCTGCAGGGACATTCATTAATCTAAAGTGCATAACTAACAACTCAAAATGCCTATATCATATTCCAAAGGCAGTTTTTAACACATCAGACTCTTTTATTCTCAATTGGTGGTAACCAGATCTTAAGTCTATCTTGGAGAAGACTTTTGCCCCTTACAATATCAAACAAATCATCTATGCATGGGAGGGGATATCTATTCTTGATAGTGACATGATTGAGCTTCCTGTAGGCTACACACATTGTCAAAGATCCATATTTCTTCTTTGCAAAAAAAAACTGGAGATCCCTAAGGTGAAGAGCTAGGCCTAATATAATCTGTCTCCAACTGCTCTTCTAACTCCTTCAATTCTGTCTGAGCCATTCTTTAAGATGGAATTGATATTGATGCAGTGCCTGGAAGAAGCTCTCAATGGAAAACTTAATTTCTCTAGGTGATAGTAGTCCTAGTAATTTCTTTAGAAAGATATATGAAAATTCCACGACCAAAGGAATATCTTCTAACCTTCCTCCATCCACCTTTGTGTCTAACACATATGCCAAGAATGCTTCACATCCTTTCCTCGTCATTTTCTTTACTATTAGAGCCGAAATAATCCTAGGTGGGCTTACTTTCCTGTCTCCCATAAACACCACCTTTTCACCTTTGTCCAACCCAAACTCTGTTATCTTTTATTTGCAATCTAAATTGGCATTATATTTTTTTAATGTATTCATGCCTAAAATCACATCTAATCCCCTATCTTTAATGGCATAAAATCCACGACTAATTTTTCTCCACCAATGTATATTTCATGATCTTTATAAACTTGACTCATAATAATATACTGGCCAATTAGGGTACTAACCATCAAAAGAATATCTAATGGGATCAAACTTCTACTGTGCACAATCCTACTTGACGAAATAAATGAATGAGTAGCCCTTGGATCAGTTAAAATAATAATATCATCATTGAACAATTTAACCTACCAGTCATAGCCTCTGGAGCTGCTTCTACATCCTCCCTCGTCATTGCAAACACCCTAACTGGTGCTTGCCCCCTCGATCTTCCTGGAAGATTCACTTTCTTAGCTGTAGTAGAACTTCTCACTTCATTTATAGTCTTAACTCCCACAGTCTCAGGCCTTTCTGGAGCTTACATTTGAGTTCCCTTCCATCTTGCATACTGCAGGCACTCTCTAGGAATGTATCTTTTTTTCCCATGGTTAGAACAAGCTCCACTCAGCCTATAGCACTCCCTCTTATGGAATTTTCCGCAATGGTCGCATTTGAGAATGGATGGCTTATCCCCCTCTCCCTTTCTACTACCTACAACCATTGAGGCTTGATGAGAGATAGTTCTCATCTATTTGGACTTGCTTACACCACTGCTCCTATCATCAGACTGTACAGGGACAGCCCTAGCATTCCTCTCTGGCATAGGAGTATTACCTTCCCTCCTGAATTGCTCTCTTCCTTTTCTCTTTCTGTTTACTGCACTCTTTATATTATATTCTTAACCCTTAACGCAACTTCTACTAGTTGTTGAAAGTCATAGAAATTTTGTGCCACCACTTTTTCTTTGATGGCTAAATGCAATCCCACTTCAAACCTATGGCACTTAGCCACTTCACTCATCATCATCTTAGCTATATATCAGGATAATTGCGTAAATTTACTCTCATATTCGCTCATTGTCATCTCCCTCTGGGTGAGACGTAGAAACTCCCTTTGCTTCTGCTAGATATATACCTCAAATAAATATTTCTTCCTATAAGCAGATAGGAAGTTCTTCTATGTCAACACTGGTAGTTTTATCCGACTTCCTAGTACACCTTCCCACTAATGCAGGGCATCTCCCTATAACAAGCTTGCAATATATTCAACCTTTTCGTTATCCTCATAGTCTATTTGTTCTTATATCCTTTCTGTCTTCTTTAACTATATTTTAGCTTTTTTTGGATCGGTTGTTTCATAAAAATCCACTACCCCATATTTCCTAAGCTTATCAAATTGCTTTCCTTTCTTAGCTGGGGTTGGGGTAGAAGTTTGTGGCATCTGGCCCATGGCTTGAACAAAAGCCTAAGCAAAGACTTGGAATAGTCTAGGATATAAGGGAGTAGGCACTTGCTCTTGCAAAAGAGGTGATTCACGCATTTGTGATAGAAAGGTTCACTACCATTCCCTACAAAAACTCAATATTTATTGGGGCTCTAGACTCATCAGCGTCCTCCACTTTTGGTGGAGAGTCAAGTACAGCAGATCCTTGCAAAACTCCTCGTGTTCTTTTATGAGGTGACATCTTACTCCATCAATTTAAATATTAGCATTTATCTTACATTTCATTTTAATATTATTCCCTACATGTATGTATGATATGCGTGTCACTCAATGCAATCAATCAATCAATTCAATAATGCAAACAATTAATCACACATCATAATAATTCATATCACAACATATTCTAAGCTTAGGAATCCTTAAAAACTATAGGCTCTGATACTAAAAAGGTTACTCCCGGGTCTTGATATTTATTATAAGGCTACATTACAAGATGATCAGGTGAAGATCATGTAAGAAGAAGGCTGGTAGCTCCAAAGTGTAATGAGAAACTTAAAAACCCATGTTTTACCTAATTTGGTGAGTTCTATCAGTCACCCTCGTGCACTTCAGACGTGACACTCAAACTTGTAAAATATCATATCTCTCAATTATGATGTCCAAAAATTATAAACTTTATACCATTGGAAAGATAAAAGGATAAGCTATAATTTTATGAAGACAACTTTGTTTGATTCTACCTATATCAATACAGTTTAATCATTGAAATTAGGACACATTTTTTATCAAGGATAGCACTACAACCTCTGCCAGCACCAGTGATGTTATTGTGTAAAGACCATATCTCTTTCATCTGAAGTCCAAAAATTTCATGTGATATACCGTTGGAAAGTCAAAAGGACGACCTACAATTTTCTTGAAGATAACTTTGTCCAATTCTACCTAGCTTAATACAATTTATTCATGGAAGTTAGAGTCGCTACTTCTGTCCAAGGTAATATTGCAACTGTGTTCCCCCTTTTTCTTCTATTGCCTATTACAAGCTTTTAAAATTTCTAAAAAGAAAAGACCCAGATCCAACCAACCACTAAATGTACATACATGACTCTCAGCATAACAATTTATTTTAAGTCTATTCAGGGCTATCTAACAACATACTATTCCATTTCCAACAACAATTAACAAACCAACAAAGAAGATAGTTCTAATCATGTACAAAAGGAACTTCTATTGGGAAACCAGATCAGGATCTGATTCCAACCGCAATTGAATAATCACGAAACTTTTCTGTGACATTTGATTTTTTGAAAATAAAGATCTATTTAATTCTACAAAAATGATTAACACAAATCATAATAAAATGAAAACTTAATTTGTACTTTATTCTGAAGCTTAATCTTTATCTTGTCGTATCCTTTGAACTCTTCTCGAAACTGATCCGTCTCAAACATCGTAGCCGTAAAAATGTCCGGCCTCTAGCGGTATCCATAAAACAAGTTGAGAGAACTTTGTAACTCTTACAGAGAGAGTTAAGCAAGAAGTGTTACCTCTATAGAGCTTAAGCCTATTTATAATAACCTTTGGACATTTTAGTAATTTGATTGAAATTAAATTCTAATTTTAATTAAACTTTAATTAGAATTACAAATAATTCTAATTAAATACAAATTATGCCAATATAAGATTCAATATCTCATATTGATCATTATTTATTAAATATCTTATATTTAATTATAAAATTTCTCAAGCCTTACAAGCAAGTCAAACTTAATTAAATTAATTTTTCTCCCTTCAACTCATTCTATACGTGAGACCCATCAAGTTTCTAAATATGTTGACAATGATTATAAAATCTAATTTTAATTCAAAATTAAAATTAAATAAATTAAAACTCCTTTTAATTTATCTTTAATTCTCTAATTAAATAATTTATAATCATATATCAAGATTGGCGTTTAGCAATGCATCATGATCACTCAAATATTTAGGAATGTCAAAATAGTTTTGACTAACTTTTCTGTGCATAATTTTTTCATATAATTCAATCCTTTCATCATACAATGCTCCAGTTAGACATAGAGCTTGAATTTAATATCTGTCTATTATGAGTCTAATCATTTTAGTTCTCAGTCATTAGCTATCGATTCAATTAATAACATTTGTAAAGGATTTCTTGAATCAATACTAATTGAAAACAACGAAACATTTTCCCTAATTACTTTAGAGTGATAAATCTTATCTTGATCACCCAACTATCTCCATACCGATTAAACGACCTATGATTAAATAGATCATAAGTAGTATCAAAACATAACAATCCCCATATAAGATAACTTTGATGACCTCAAGTCAAATGATCACTTATACAATCATCACAATGAGAAATCTATAAACATACAAGTAATATTTCAAATTAATTTCTCATATCGGGTCTATTCAGTAAACTTATTCTCTAGCAAGCACCCACACGTTTGTTTAAATATCTCTATACTTTAGCCTATGAGATAGACTACTTCTTTCATAAGGAAGAACAAAACGTGTGTTAGTCTTTTTAGATACTATTAATGCTCAATCTTAATAGAACAATAACTATGAACATTTAGGAATAATACATAAATGCAATATGAATATCATAATTATAATCTCATTATACTTTCATTTGCAGTGTACAATTATCCCATGCACTTTATCATATACATCTAAACATGTACAAGATAAATAATGCCTTTAAATAATTTGTCACTAAACTACAACCAAAGCGATTAGCTATAGGGTATAAATCAACTATCTCTTACTTGCATTAAGTCAATCGTTTAAGTATCTCATATCATATCACCATATGATGATTATTATACTATTGGGGCAGTGGCTTAATGAAAGAATTCTACAAGCTTCTCTATAGTGAATGCATGCCTAAATACATTCTTGGATCTTTGATGAGACATTAGCTCTTTATGCATGCCCAATGGCTCTAATGTTCTACAATACATTACTGTCTTAAACAATGCAAAGAAACTATATCAAGTTTACTAAAGAACTTGTTAATCCAATTAATCATTTCTACTAAACGAAAAAATGTATTATGGCTTAATTAGCAACCAATTGCTACATTTGAACTTTTCCAATCCTAAATGATATTGCTCTAAGTTAATAAACCTTAATTATGATTTACTTCTTAAGTTATATCTTTGTCATCTTGAACTCAAATATCAACTCACACATAGAGTAATGAATATCTTTAATATTTCACAAGTACCTGATATCTTAAATACTAAATATCTTTAGTACATTATCTATGCAATTGGATTTAGAATAAGTTAACAATGTCCAATCTATCTCTATAGATTTGATTCTCATAATTAAGTTGTTACCTTTTCATATCCAATAAGAGTTGTTCTTGAAAATTATATGTTTGACAATTGAAAGTTAGAATTATTTTTCTCTGTGAGCAGTATATCTCCACATACTCTCATTAAAGAGAACAACTATACTCCCACTAACCTTCTTATAGATATGATAAATTCACAATTATCGTGAAAACAAACTCTTTGAATTCATCGTGAAATTGAATCTTTCAATCTCTCGCAACCTTTTAACTATACATCAAATGTATCATTAAAGGAGTTAGTTCCAATTAGATAAATTGTTATGAGGTTTGAACTTTTCAAATTCCTTCTTACTCCCACTACTTATCTTGAGAACCATTCTCCTATAAGTATACATTCAATCAAACAATTTATTTAATGAATCTATAAGATTATATCTAACCTTTTGGTTTTCTTATAACACTTTATTACTCAATTTAGTTCTAAATTAAATAGATAATATATGTTTTAGCTAAACATCACTTCCTTAAATCATTAGCTTTAACTATTTCAAAGACTTAGCGTTCATATCTAATATGAAATCTTGCTAATTGATTTAATTGGAACTATAGAAGGTAAGTCATTGTACTAGGCATTGCTATAAAAAAATACTATTGCATTACACAATACCTCATATTGTATTTTACTCCTTATATAAATCCATACATTTATGAATTTAATTGTGAAGATATTTACTAAAGAATCTCATTCCCTATAGATAACTAAAAATTTAAAACTTGCCACAATGATCTCATCGATGCGCTTCAACATTCTTAATGCTTGATTTCTACTTAGATTTAAACAGTTTGAACCTTTCAAAATTTTAAATCGTCATTTCATTTAATACGTATGACTATATCATATAAATTTATTAGTAATCTAATGAAATATAAGTATTATCCTTTTTATTAATTGATATTCTATCCAATACATCACATGTATAAGATTTAACAATTAAATGCCATCATCATCCTTTCACCAAAGGTCGATTTGGTTATTCTTCAACTTGACAAGTTTCATATGATTCATAATCAAAAGGATACATGTATCCTTGTATGTAACTTTATGATTCTCATTGATTTAACCTACATGACATAAAAGGATTGTCTCGATTTTTATTATTATTGCCATTTATGTTAAGCATATGTCTACTTTGATCCAATACATATACAAATTATTTACATAAACTTGGATCAACTACTTTGACTTAACAATCTATTTCTAACCATGCACTAAACATTACAATAATTTTGAATCTAAATTCAATATCAAATACTCATAAACATGAATTAGAAACACATATGATCTCTATCATATCACATATAGGCAAGAAAAATTATGCAATCATTTTCTTTTAATGACAACTAGTATCATACTGTTGCTAAGCCTTTAATTATAGTCCACAATTACGTTTTTAGTAGGCTAAATTAAGTGAAATAATTCCAACAAGGTATTATACCTTTCATCCCTACTCGATGCAACCCCTTGAATTTTGCTATCATGGTGTTGACATACATCTTACATGTGGTCATCAAAGTTTACAATACATTAGTCAACTCAAAATGTTAATTTTTTCATCTGTATGATTTTGACATATCTCTATAACTTTGTCACCATATCCACAATGGGGATTATAGTAAAATTGCATAATGAACATACAATTTTCTATTTAACTTTTGAGAAATTTTCTCAAACATATCCTATGTCTAAGAACTTGGGTTACTAACTTAACATCAAATATACTAAACAAGGCAAGTTCCACTAAGAAAAAATATAAATGTAAAAAAAGTAATCAATTATATGCCAAAAATACTAAATAAGATTAGAACTTTAATCAAGCATTTTGTTACTCCCATTAGTTTATTCGAATAATGGCCCTCACTACTATTCAGAAAGATTACTCTAATTTGTCTAATAGGCTAAGATCCCATTCAAATATAGTTGTTCTTGAGTTTTCTCAACAAACCAACTAGACTTAAATTAGGTAGATAACATCTTTATCAATCACATCTCATGTGACTCTCAGATCCGTTACGTGACAACTCTTTCTAAAATATATCTTATATATTGTTCCTAACCTTGCCTCTAAATTCATGTGATCATGAGTTTGTTCATCCAAATTACACAAATTTAGTTAAGTAGAACCCATTATTATAAAATTAAATATTTTCGGGTTAAAGCGGCCTTAAGTTTGCTTAATAAGCCTACAATAAACATAACTCTGGTTTATTCTTATAACAATGAAAGGCAACAATCACATTCTTAATGTGTACTTAAAATTTTAACGAGGGATTTAACTTCATTTGTCTCATTAAACACAAACTGCA
>JANTPM010000009.1:24830157-24846115 GCA_025434745.1 Erythroxylum divaricatum
TAACTTTTGATCCAGAACTCCAAATTTAACAAACTTGGTGTCTATGGAAAGCTTGAAGAAAGATCTACAACTTTCATTAAGGCCTTAAAAATCATATCGACCCCTAAATGGGTCAAAAACTCCACACAAACTGACTGGTCGATCAGCTTCACATTAAACAGTCTCAAAACTTCTAAAAATCATAACTTTCTACTCCCTTGTCCAATATTTTCGTGCCTTATATCAATGGAAAGATAAAAACATAATCTACCACTTTCATTAAGACCACTTTGGCTAAATCAATCTAAATCAATACAGATTTGCCATTGAAGTCTCTAAACACCATTCCAACACATCAACTTCACATCTCAACACATCAACTTCACATATTCACCCACTACCACAAACTCTTCAACTAATTCATCTCAAACACAATTCAAATCTCCAATAAACTATTCCAAAGCCATTTCCCCACATCAAACTCAACACCAAAGGATATACGCATACACATTTCTCTTTCACGAAAGTCATACACAATCTTACTCTTAATAGCATTTTCAAATCAAGTAAAAATACACTTAACTTTCAAAGACCATAACTTTCAATCTCGATATCAAAAAATAGCATACTTTATGGCTACAAAAAGCTCTCAACATAATCTACAAATTTCATGAAGATTATTTTCTCAAAATCTGCCTAAATCAAAAATCAACTCTCTACTCCAAAAGGTCAAACTTTCTCAATTCTTCAAATTCTCACTCTTTCACTATTTATTTCATATTCTTCAAATCCATTTCAATCAACCCATTCCCTTTAACTTTCATAACTCATACAACTCTACTCAAATTTCAAAGTCATCAAAACTAATTACTTCATTTCTCATCAATTTCCTCAAGGCATAAAAACTTCTATAACACAATTCATATCTAAAAACACTCATTGAATTCATTTTAATATTTCAAATTTCTACCGAAAGCTTGGGGTCCAACAACTACTGGATTAAAATCATGGCCTAAACCACCTATGAGAGACATGATAAGATCCTTACTTTTCAAATAATCACCATCAACTTTAAGTGAGTCTCCAATGCCCTTGATTTTCATAGCAAAATCGTTGATAAAGTAAGCTCCTTTGTGCATAATTTAAAGTTGTTGCCGTAATTGGGCTATTTTAGCCATGGACTATTGGCTGAAGATTTTGGCAAGACATTGTCATATTTCTAAAGTAGAGGAGCAGTGTGTAACTTAACCTATCAAGTTTTCATTTATGGTAGATATCAGTCAGCTCATGAGAAGTTGGTCTAATTTTTCCTATGTATTATGCTCAGGATTTGGACCTAGAGTACCTAAGATGTCTGGGAACTTAGATGGGATGGGTGATTCTGGGTTGATGTAGGTGTCTAAATCTAGAGCCTAAATTATGGGAAGGATTTGAGTTTTCCAATATAGGTAGTTTGAGTGATCTAGTTTGATAGGGCTGAAGTTAAGAGTTTTAGCAAAAGAGGAGAAGTCCATGGTGGTTTTGTTTGAAGGATCTGATGAGGAAGAAGGTGTTAATTTCTGGTTGGTAGAACCATCGTCGTTAGACATGCTGCTCTGATACCATGAAAGCGTTTAACGTTCTCAAGATAAAGTAGTCATTGCTGACTTGATAAAAAGAAAGAATGAAAGAGAAGGTGTTCTTTTGAACACGAAGAGACAAATCAGTCATGCCTTAAATGTATTTACAGATATTCCTTTCATAGGAGAATTCTAACTAATTTTGTTTTGCTTTTACAAAAAAATATCTCTAACAAACTACAACTCAGCAAGGCCACCTCATCATATTCTAGAATGTTGTAACAACCGAATTATTCTGAGGTGAGAAATGTTTTTGTATTGTTGAGGTTGTAAACTTTGTTGCAGAACCAATATTGTTACAATTATGTGAATGCTTGTGTAGATTAGGTTGTTGAACATGCATTTGATTTTTCAATTGATTATCTTTGTTAACAGACAACACTTTAGGAACAGGGGAAATAGAGAATATGGAATAGAAGATTTGGGATGCAATCTGCCTCTGTAATGTCGCATCCAATCATAAAAAAGAGCTGTCTTTCTCCATTCTCTATTTTCCGAGCCTGCTTCTCTCACTGTGTTAACGCAAGACTGAGCTGAAGAATGTTAGTGATTTTTTAATTGATTAGTTATGGGCTAAAAAAATCAAATTTGATTTGAAGTAAAAATAATACAAATACTAAATAAAAGGTTTGTTACAATAGGCTACAGTTTATTAAGAAAAATTAGTTGTAATCAATACGAATTAGTTATTTGAGCATGTGATAAGAAGAACAGTGAAGTTAGTATAAATAGTTATTAAGATCTGTTTAGTAAGTTGTGAATGTTGAAAGGTTACGTACTAAAAAGACGTTAATAATATATGGGCATACTATTGTTATAAAGGTTAATCAAAAGTTTCGGGAGTTTGTTAGTTACTCAACTTGTTTAACCATTTCAGTGGCTTTTTCACCGAAAAATAAATAGCCAAAGATCTATTTTCTGCATTTTCTCGTTAATACAAATTCATGATTGATATTGGGTTATAAATAAATTTGGCAAAAGACACTCTGTTGCTTACATCTTCTAATTGCAAGTGTGAAATAGTTACCTTTCTTCTCTAATCGAGGAGGATACGAGTGAACCCCTGCACTTTAATGATTAACAAAAATCATGATTTCTACTTTGGATCAAAGAATAAAAAGGCTAATTATATCATAAGTTGGTGTAATCTTTTGAAACAAAATATTGTTTATAATGTGTCAGAGAGCCCAATTGGGAGGATTATATCTGGGGTTTAACACGATTCCATCTTTTATAAGCTCATAGGTTGATAGCAACTCTTTCTTGAATAAATTATAGTTAAAACTAAATCAACGTTACAAAGAATTCAAGGCTTTAAGCCTACCATCATATTGCAATATAATCCAAGAACAAAAGAGTTCTCAAGGAAGATAAAGTGGCTATCTACAAAATAGATACCAAGGAACAATTATAGGCAACACATCATCTTCATGGGAGTCCTTATTTACCATTTATGGTATTTGAAATTTTGTTTTCTTTTCCTTGCAAATTTGGATTGCATGCAAAAATTACTAAGAATGTTAGGACATTGGCTACTGCTAGAGGGATATCACCGTCCTATATTTGTTTGATACCCCTTGTCTCTTCATTCTGAGTTTGCTCAACAGTTGCAACTGGAGTCAGCATGTTAGTCCAATCTACTTAACAATGCTCTAAATATTGGGAGGTGAAATCATTCACGTTACTTTCTAAATTTTCCACATTGTTTGCCTTGGAATTGTCAAGAATTGACTTTCTTCCTCTTAACTTGCTAATTACACATCCTTTGCATTGTTCAGTTCCTACCTGGCCATCAATGTCCTTTCCTTCCTCAGCCAGTTATTTTAACTTCAAGCTCATCTGTCTCCTTACTTTGCCTAAGATATTCCATTTGACTACTGTCTTTCAACTAGGATGTATTGTTTGTCTTTGAATCGTATTGTCTATCATCATTGGTTTCATAATTTCAGAAGATTGGATCTCTTCCATCCCTCTTTTCACGGTTTCCTCAATTCTCTCAAACTCCACAGGGGTACCTAAATTGGCAGAATTAGTGAGCTTGTCACGCCACCTTGTTTGAAATGATCTACTCGTAGGAATCCATTTCCTATCTAAGGTGTTATGCTTCCATGGGTAGCTGATTCAGATTTCTTTCTAAGACCCCATTTTCTCCTAGCCAGAGAATAGGTAGGCTGTCCGGAAGTGAAGAAGTCTTCGGTATTTCGATGCACAATTTCATATAGCCTATCCTCTCCATAGAAGCTGTATGTGAGTTTATACAAACCAACTTCCCCAGCGAACTTGCTAAGTAACTTAACTCAGCCACTATACAATACTCCATCGGGAGATTATGAAAGCTTACCTACATGGGAATAACCTCAACCTGCTCCATATCCATTACAGTATCCAGTCTCCACTTCTGCAAAAACAGAGGTTGGTCCCCAAAATGCCAGAGACCCTGTTTTACAATCTCATTCAAACTAGATTCATCAGAGAATTTAAAAAACCATGTATTATCCCCTCGCAACATTACCTTTTGCAAACCTTTTTTGATCCTATTTGGCCTTTGCCCAAGCATTCACCGCCAAGAAGGCCGGGCGTTTAGACCAGAAGAATCCTATTAGTGCGGATGACCAAGCTTTGGCCTTACTTGCAGACACCTAATTGGGGGTGACAACACACCCTCCTTTAAACTCCCTTGCTGTGTTGGATGCTAACTTTATCTTTCCAAGAACCCTCATTTCGGGAGGTTCCTAGATTTGTCGAGTTTTTTCCCGGCCAAAGAACCATATAACTCATCTCTAGAGAGACTTCCTTTTCCATGGCCGTCTAACCAATCCAGGGGAGACTCTCCAATGAGGCTGAAGCCTCAGCCACCGTGAAGGTGGTCAGATCTGAGCTCAGATCTGGAGTTTAAACTGGGTCATTGGGTCACCCCAGATCAGAAACCTTCTCAGATGTGGAAATCTGACTCCGCTCTAAAAACTATTAAAAGTTGAAACAAATGAAATCCAAAAATGATGAAAATCTGGTTAGACCACAGGCAGTGCTCAACGTGATGGTCCATATCCTCGAATGCAATAAGATTCTGGTTCATGCAAGATATGGTTGATAAAGTATTCAGTTTTGTCCCCATCTGATTATTGGTTTCGGGATTTTGTCCACAAGATAAAGAGATTTTGTACCGAATTATCTCTTTGTTTACACGATCTGAAAAAAGCAACACCAAACAAAAAAGAAGATTTGTGCAGTTCATTAACAAACATATCTCGCACGGTGCCCAAAACTCGGGAGGGTTAGAATTAGTCAAAAGAATCAAACAACTGGCTGGAAAAGATTCTTACACTTGCTTGGTGACTATTGTAATCTAAGATTCAATAGTTTTTTTTTTTCTTTCCCTGATCACTGGTGTTGTTTACATGGACGATTTTTGTGAAGATGGCGCTGGGAAGAGAACAAGTAGTTTGAGATGGCTCTTGCGGTTGTTGATGAAGAAGACCCAGATCGATGGGAGATTGTTGCCTCGGTTGGTGGCAAGGAGTGTGCAGAGGATATTAGAAAACATAATGTAATTCTTTTGGATGATTTGCAGAGCATTGAATGTGTCAAATTAGACCATGCACTAACTGGAGGAGAAGCTCTAATCGGACTTTGCACAACTCTTTTTTGGCATGATGATCATAAATATACTCTAATTTCTCTCAGTTGAGTGCGAAAGTTCAAGCTTGTTTTGTCTGCTTCTCATTCGTTTGATCTGATTTCTCTGTTTTTTGTTCTCTCTGCTCTGTCTTGCTTGCATGAGGATTTCTGGTTTGCGTATAGGATTTTTACGTACTGAAAAATAAATCAGAAATTTCCTGAGAACAGCCACCTCTCAATGAACTGCTCTTAGTATATGACCAGAAAAGCTGCAGCTCCCATTCAAGCTCCTACCAGCGAAAATGCTAGGCATGTGCGTTCTGTAGCAGATGAATTTTGGATTTCCCTCTTCTCCATTTTACTGATAAACACCAGTGAATGGTCTCAGTTGCTTGCTTGATTCATAAATTTAGGCCATGGAAATGCTATACCTGGGCTAGGACCTTCTCTTGCATGCCATCCTGGTCACCTCCATGACAAGATAAAGACTCCAAGATCGTTTCTTCACTTTTAAAGATGAACTTGATTGACTTCAGAGTTGGACATGAAAGTAACAGAGCCTAAAACAGAAACGGGGTCACAAACATTTTACATGATTCTAACAGACCTACAATCCACACAGAATTCTGATCAATCCATGTCAGTTATTAAATGTTAGTATAAAGTTTAGTGTAAATGTTCTTGACCCAAACGGTAGTGAATATATCACGAAACAGTACAAAAACGGAAAGAAGGTAAGCAAAAGAGACGGGAGGAGCCAGGGAAGAGGCAGTGCAGGGGTAGAACCAAAGCAGAAAAATATCTGCCTAAGAGCTCCATCCATGCTCTGCCTCTTCCCCGTCTTTATCAGTCTCTTCTCTCCCCCGCAACTCTCCAAATATTCCCTTAACGTACCTTTCATAATGTTGCCATCTCCGATTCCTATCACCAGAATATCAACCATGAACACGCATTCAACAGCTTCTCCTGACAACGACTTCTTTTTACAACTCCTGACAAAAGCTTTCTGCTTTCTGCTGGTTCGGGGTTTATATTGTCCATGGTCTATTTATATTCCTAACGGCAAAGGGTTTATAGTACACATGTACTATCAGTCCTTGGACTTCCCGATCAATGTACTACCTACTGTAAGTACATTGATCGGGAAGTTTTACAACATAACGTGTACCGCAACTTTTCTTATAGTACACGTAACTCTCAATTGTGAATAGTATCGTGCCTGATTAACAAAACATACACAAAATGTTTCAGTACTAACTCTATCTCTCTACGTACTCCCAAATTATCAGGTGGGCAGTATTGAAAAAATTAAGGGGTAGTGAATATTTTAATCAGAACACTTTATGCGTTTCGAGTATCTAATATAATTTGATCTCTGAACAGTTTGCTGATGGTACGTGATCTGTTCTTTACGAGTGCCAAGTCTGTGTTCATCAGAGAAAACATGCCTGATGCAATGTTTGCCTTAAAATAGAGTTCATGGTATTGTTGCTTTGCAATATCTGGCTGTAAAGTTCGGTTCTTTCAATTTTCAGCATGAAAACTTTAACATGTCATTGAGTTGTATAAGAAGAAATTGGGCTACACAATTGTGAAATAAGGACGCCTGCCCTTGAGGGATTATTGGCAAGTTCCTTCCTCTGTATTTCAATCTCCCGGGCTATCATTTCCTCTCGACCCTTTTTCTTCCTGTTTCTCAGGTTTGTGATATGTTTGAGGAAGTCTGAGAAAGAAAAGTACTAGAATTTGAGCTGAGTGAGTATAACATCAAAATCACTAAGCGTCCACTCAGCTTCTTCATCCTTGTCACTAACGAATATTTCAGTACCCATATCAATGGATGTCCAAATTCTTCGAGCTGGAGTGGTGCCTGGATCCTGCAAGAGGAGAAGTAATCAAGTATAAACAATCCATCCTTCTCATACTACAGGCCCTTTTATAAGAGGCTCGGTGAATTAGCTGACCTGATAGAAATATAGCCTACTAGATAGTTCCCCAACATCAAGCTTCCAGGTTCTGGGATCCCCGACCCAACCATCGCCTTGTTTGGTTGGATATCCATATTCTTGCCAAATTGGATGAGGCAACAACTGAACTAACTCCTGTGCCTGAGGGTTGCTGTAAGGATCACAAGTGTTAACAGGTTGCTCCAAAAACTGAGCATTGCCTGGAGCACAATAGTAATGATAAGCTCCATATGGGAAGTGAAGTGTATCATTTCTGTAAATTTTTGTATTGTTTGGAGTAATGTGATACGGTGGGCAGTTTCCTAAGCTTGTGGCACTGCACCAAGATGGCGTTTCAGGATTAATGATCATCTCGCTGTATCTGGTTACAGCAGTAAGCACATCTCCATCACAAGGAGCACCATTGTTCTTCCAGCAGCTACCTATATCTATCAAATAGAACTGACTTTTGGATCCTCCTCCTTTTATGACATCCAAAGTCATTCTGACCTTAAAATCAGGTGATTCTGGAAGCTGACAGATCATGAACGAGTCAATTTTATATACAGATTCAAGATTTATAGCTTTCAGTTGTCCTCTGAGAGGTACGCTGATGTAAACTTGCATTTAGATAATACATGAACTGATGAAAATTAGAAACACTCAGCACACAATATAGCAGCAAGATCATCAAGTTAAAGTTACTCAGACATCTCCTGTACAGAGTCCTATCAAGTCACTACACAAAGTAAGTATTTAGTCAATGTTTGCTTCGGCCGATAAGTTACTCCAGAAAAAAGTTTTAAGAAAAGACAGCAGGAACTTAATTAACTATCCAATCACTAACTTGCTTTGAGATATCACAAAATTATTTACTTCCTAAACAAGCAATAAGAGAAGCAACAACTACTGAATCATGCATCACTTTCTCTATTAAGTCATAGGCGTTATGCATATTTTTCTTGCCTAGCATAATCACAGTTGAGTATACGACCTGGAAAAGAAGACAAACATGCCTTTTCCAGATTATCAAGACTCTGTTTAGAATAGAGAGTCAAAAGAGAAAACTGACAATCCAGGGACTTCATGACTTACGATTTTAAGCATTCCTCTGGTGTCGTAGTGATACCCTCCAGAGAAACCTTTTGTTGCGTCAGCTCTGAGGTACAACATTAACCAAGGATACTTCCTTGAAGTCTTGAGCCTGTGGGTAAAGATCCAACTCCCATTACCAACTTTTTTCTCCCAAGTCACCTCATAGAAAGAGATACCATAAAGCCCTCTTCCAATATCAGCTCCCAAATCGTAAGTACCTTTAAAACTTCCCTTCAATGTATCACCACGTAAAAGCTCAGTTTGTTGATGATGGAGTATAGGTTGATTCATACACCCACCTCCAAAGCAAGGGAACCTATTAGGACTAAAAGGTGGGACCTTTTTTCCATTCTGAGGACATAAACCAGACAGTGTATCGTAGTTTCCATTTTTAAGCATCACCATCCAAAATTGCCATGGCTTTGGTTTATCATCAACCTGACATAAAGAACCCAGGTAATGCTCCTTCTGCACAGCATAAAGATCTGGATTGTTTAAAGCTCTTGGGTCCAAACCTGGGAATCTTTTGCCAGCTCCAAGCTTGTTGTCAGCTTCCGTTACCATGTGTTTCAGCTCAGAATCTATGCCAACATGACAAAGATGTAGCCTATATAACTTATCTTCCTTTGAAGAAAGTTAGAACATAACAAATGAAAGAGAATGCCATCCATTTAGAACATCGCATCACATAATATAGATAAGAAGCATGCCCATTTACAGTAACTAAGATTCTGAGCTTGAAATAGAACAGGAACTCAAACAAAAATAAATATTGAAGAAGAAAGACGGACTCTTTAGTAGTTTATCTCGCTTTCTTCTTTGATGGTTGTTCTTACTTGATAGATCAAAGCAATCTGCAGCTCTGGGGTTACCCATTCCAGGAGTTTCTTGACCAACTTCATTGCAAAAGTTCCAAGCTTCAAAGCCCACTCTTAAACCATCTCTTCTCATGCCGGGGTCTCCCACAGCTGAAGTGTAGCGTGCCATGCATGCTCCGGATACGGACAACAGAATCACATTTACCAATAGAAATATCACATGCCTGAACTCAGTTGCCATAACGGTTCACAGGTATTGCTTTGTTACAATGCCCTGTAAACAAAGCTACGAAGCATGTACTTATAACTCTATGAGTAGATGGGTACTCCTTGGAATTGGTTTTAAAATGTGGCGTTTTATAAAGCTTAAGCTGCTTTCCACCTATGTGAGGGACGGGAACAAAACTAATATCTTAATTGATTTTTAAGTTACCAAAAGCAATTTAAAATTTCAGGAGTGATTATTGCATGTGGCTCTGTTTCTTCTAGCCAATTACAGTCAGAAGGATGGAACAGGAAATGGGCATCTGATCTTTTTCAGGTTGTTTTTCCTGGTTTCTTCTTCTTGTGTGTTTGACTTCGATTTAAAGTATACAATCTAATCAGGATTAGGTAGGTTTAAGGGACCACAATGCTGTAATTGAAACTCTGGTCATAAAGAGACCCCACTGGCTATGTCTTGCTGCTATTAAAGATCAGCAACTGTGAATTCGCTGGACTCCTCAAGGCGTTTGATTTTGGGTTCAGTGATACTAAGTAGATGATACCTCTCTTCTTTTTTTTTTTTTTCTTTTGGAAAGTACCATACTGAGCAGATAGATTTGCCAAAGTTAATCCACCAATAAAATATAACACCAAGTTTAGTTGCATAAGAGGAGCAAAACAAGGTTCAATACAAAATTACATAAATCTAGAAGTGTTGTTATAATTGGCAATGACGTCTACTCAAACGAAAAGTTCCTTAAACATTAGTACAACTTATCAAGTGGAAACGCCATCTTATACCCATTTTAGATTTCATACTTGAAAGGACTATGAATTGAAGTTTTAGTGTATTTTCTATTTAGCTTATATTCTCCAAAATTTATTTAATAAGTACTTAAAAATTATCTGTTACAGACATTTCAAATAACAAAAAGAAAAGTGTCACTGATCACCCACAATTGCCTTGGCCTAAAACGCCTCAAGAGTTCGGTTTCATAGATTTTAAGCTGCAGTACATGAGGGGAAAGTTTATCTATGTGTTAAGGTTGTGCTATCGATTGCTTGTGTTGGTGTGTCGAGAACTTCTAATGTAAGAGACACAAGAGTAAGGATACTCATGGGCAACAACCAATCGGCATGCCGATTTAATTGTTCATTCAATACTTGTGAGAAATGCTTAGGGATTCAGTGAAATCTAAGAGTCAACGATATTGGCTATTAAATAAGAGAATGCGTGATGCACCTCGTCAATAATAATGCTTCTCATTATATGCTCATATTATGCTCTTTTCGTACTGTGGGTGTCGTTTATTCAGCAGGTCTTCCGGATGGAAAGGTAGGATCAAGATTTAAATCGCACCATCCTAATGCTTATCCCTAAAACTCCTTCGCTGCTCCAGATTCCTTAGTTTCACCCGATTAGCTCGTGTAATGTCCTTTACAAGTTTATATCTAAAGTGGTAGTGAATCGGTTGAAAGCGTATATGGATCACCTCACCGCGGAAAACCAATGTAGCTTCATCCCGAGCTGACATATCATTGATAACATTATTATAGCTCAGGAGGTTATCCATTCTATGCGCAAGTGGACAGGGCAAATCGGTTATCTGGCTTTAAAGGTAGACCTGGAGAAGGCCTACGACCGGCTTCGATGGTAATTTATTCAGGAGACACTGGTCGAGGTCAGGTTACCTGAGCATTTAATCTGGGTCATTATGTAGTGTGTCACGACTACTTCGTTATAGGTGACCAGGCAAGGGACGGTCTCGGAGCCTTTTCGACCCTCGCGTGGGATTAGGCAAGGCGAACCGATATCTCTCTACCTTTTTGTCCTCTATATGGAGCGTCTTGGGCACCTCATTTCTCGATAGGTGAACTGTGGGAAGTGAAAACCGATCAAGTTGAGTCACATGGGACCTCCTAACTCCCATTTGTTTTTTGCGGATGACCTTGTGTTGTTTGCGGAAGCTACTGATATGCAGACACAAGTCATAGCTCATACTCTGGAGACTTTCTGCCTCGCGTCAGGACAGAAAGTGAGCAATACTAAGACGAGGATTTTCTTCTCGAGGAATGTCCACTGGGATAATGCGAGGCTACTTAGCCATGGGCTTCAAGTCTCCAGTACGACTAATTTGGGTCAATACCTCGGTGTTCCTCTGATCCATGAGAGGACGAACCGCTGTACGTACCAGCATATTCTCGATAAGGCCCAGTCGAAGCTGGCAGGTTGGAGTTCCAAGATGCTGTCACTTGCGGGTCGGGTTACCTTAGCCCAAGCGGTCATCTTGGCCTTGCCTATTTTCACTATGCAGACTGTCCGGCTTCCCCGCCAGTTGTGTGATGACCTGGAAAAACTTATGAGAGACTTTATCTGGGGGTCTACCACGGAGTGCTGGAAAATGTATCCATTAACTGGGAGGCTGTGTGTAAGCCTAAAGTCGAAGGGGGACTGGGGCCTAAACAGCTTCGGTCTACCAACGAAGCATTGCTGGCCAAGCTCGGTTGGGACCTCCTCATGAGGCCCAACACTCTGTGTGTTCAGGTACTCCGGGCTAAGTATCGACTAGACACCACGACAGTACCTTTCCAGATTTCCAGGCCAGGGGCATCTATTATATGGAGGGGGACCTCGGCTTCCTGGCAAGCGGTTCGGCAAGGCCTCTCATGGGCTCAGAGTGATGGGAGATGAATTTTCTTTTGGTTAGACACCTAGCTGGAAGGATGGGGCCCGTTTATCCATGTTGCCAGCTCCTCGGTCCCTGACAATCGTAAGTTCGATACGGTCGCGTCCCTCATGGATGGCCGGGGTAGTTGACGGTGGAAAGAGTTTCAACGGTACCTCCCGTCTACTGTTTGTTTGGACCTTACGCAGTATGGCCCCGCCGCGGAGGATACTAGGGAGGACCAGTTGATGTGGGCACCTACCCCCCATGGGAGGTTCACTGTGGCGTCGGCTTATGATCTTATTGAGGGACGTTCTAGGGAGTCCAACACCCAGTTGTGGGCGGTTATTTGGAAATGGGCTGGCGCACAACGGATTAGATCATTCCTTTGGTTAGTAGCCAAGCGTAGACTCCTGACGAATCAACAGCGAGTGGCGCATCATATAGCCACGGATCCTAGTTGTACCTTCTGTGGGCAGGAAGAGACTACGTTGCATGTGGTGCGAGATTGTCCGAGGGCGACTGCGTTCTGGAGGCAGTTTCCTAGATAGGTGGTAAACTCGGTTTTTTTCATGCAAGTTGAGGCGATGTGGTTGCAGTCTAACCTCACTCAGCCCGTTCAGGTACAGCGGGCTGCGTGGGCAACTATTTTTGGAGTCGCTTGCTGGTACCTCTAGAAATGGCTTAATGGTAGTCTGTTTGAGCTCAGTTTTACTTGGCCGGAGGAGGGGCCCTGAATCACTTTCGAGTATGTTGACTGGATTATGAGAGCCTAGGTGTTAGAAAACAAGGTTTTCCCAGCTTAGGGGGTTCCAGTGGGCACCCTGGTGGGCTGGACTAAACTCCTGGAGGGTTGGGTTAAAGTCAACACGGACGACACGGTTAAGTTCAGTGCCTCTAAGAGGGGGGGGGGGGGGAGGGGTTTAATTCTGGATTGTTGCAAGCTGTTGTCCGAGAGGGGAACCAGTGCGCGGACAGTTTAACGACCCTTGCAGACCTTCTTCCCCCAAGCCTCCACGTCCTCCAGGAGCCACCTTTTGGCGTCCAAGAGCTGATTTACAGCGATGCGCACGGACAATTGTATTCTAGAGCGGTGCATTGATCTAGTTTTATTTTTTCCCTTGTAACAAAAAAAAGAATGCCATCCTTCTTCTTTTATCCTTTCATACATGAAAAGCGATATTAGGATGTTGTATGATCAGAAGGAAATTGTGTTAATTGATTTTGTTGAAGTTTACAATGTATGCAGTGCTATGCTATCAAACATGGGTTCACATAGCTGTTATTTATTGGATGAATACATGCTTATAAGATAAGGTAAGCATAGGATAATAAAAACAGGTGATTTATTCCTATCAAACACTCACTTCAATTTTTTCAAAAAAAAAGAATGAACAAGGAAGATTGGAAAGTATTTCTTACTTCTTCATTGAATGCGAAAGGATATATATAACAGATTAAGGCCTTGTTTGGCAATTAGCTGATTGAATTAACTGATTCTATCTGCTGATTTGAATCGTAGATTGTATTAAATATTTGTTAGAAATTTTTGATAAAATTAACTGTTTAGTATTAACTATTTATGTGTAAAATAACTTATTATGACATAACTTTAAAAAAAGTTATAAAGAAAACCAATTTACCTTCTCCCTGCAAAATTGTTTTTTAGCCCTTCCCATTTTTATTAATTAATAAATATATGCTTTTTATTTTATTAATAATTAATATGATAATAAAAGAAAATTTATTAATGCTTTTATTAATAATTAATAATCAATATGATAATAAAATAAAATTTTATTCAGTTTTTATTTATTGCATAATAATACTAATATATAAGATGATCAATTATTCATATTTTATTTATAATACATATTTTATAAATAATTGTTAATTAATTTTTATTAATAAATAAAATTTATATTTCTACAATTTATCATACTTAGATCATTATTTACATTATACAATTATTTATTTATAATTAATAAATATTATTTTGCTATTCTTTATTAATAATTAATAATATATTTATTAGTTTAATATGATAATAAATTAAATCTTTCGTTAACCTTTCATTTATTATGTAACAATATTAACAAATAATATTTTTATTTTTATATTTTGTTTATAATTCATATTTTGTAATAATAAATAATTAATTTGATTTAATGATTTTTATTATTAATATTAATTACTCAAGTGTCTTCTTGTTTTTTTATCTCTTGCCTTTTGTTTTCATTTTTTTTACCCTATAACTTTCTCTCTCGTCTCTCTCTTCTTTTTCATACTTTACTCTCGTTCTCCGATAAGCGTCTCGATGATTATTGTGATCTGATTTGAAAAGATTCAGTAAAGAACATAAGATCTCTCATGCCTTTCATCCCTTTTTTGTTAGATCTAGATCGTCAATTTTCAATTTTTGGATAGAAATTGAGTATAATGTACTGTTTTAGTTTAATAACAGTCCAAAAATATGTAGGTTATAACTTTTAGATTTTTGCACCAAATTAAATGATTTTGGTATCATTAGAAACTTAAGACAATGGGGAAAAATGTTCTGAAAAAACCAAATTGAAATTTCGATTTAAGGTTTCCCAAAATCTATTCGAAAATAGGAGAAATGAGTTCGGGTGTGGGCACGTCACTCTTGTGGGATATGCGTCCTGAAGTCACTTAGGACATTGAGCACCTAACTCGCAAGGGCAGGGTCCCAACATTCCACATCAAAGAAGATTTTTCCTTGAGCTATTGGGATTTTGCATTGACAGCTATTGAATAGAAATTATAGCAGAAATGACAGAAATCAAATATATGACTGCACCAACCACATTGACAACTTTTACCTCGCCTATTCTAGCTAGGATTGCTGTGACAAATGCAATATTTGCAGTGGAGATTTTGATGATATAGGTCATTTCGACATGTGGCAAAGTAAGGTTCAAGATGCTCTTTTTCAACAAGGTCTGTTGAGGAGAAAAATTAGAAGACTATAAATCATTTGACATGTGGTACAATTCGATTGTGTCTTTCCGTAAAGGAAAAGTATGTTTTCTCGAAAGAAACTTTTGTGTCTAAATTGTAGAACACGTTAGAAGAGAAATTCCTAAGAAAAAGCAGTTAGAATAGGCTTCATATGAAGATGATGTTATTTTGTTTCTCTTATGTTTTGGGTACCACTATAACGTACAAGTGGAGCAACAGAAGCTTTGGTAGTCAGAAGTTGTTCGTTGAGGCAGATTAAAGGAAAGAAAGGGAGATCGAAGTCAAGACTCAAATTGAGTAAAGACAAATGTGCTTTTTGTTGGGAAAAGGGCACTGGAAAAAGGATTATCTAAAGCTAAAGAATAAAAACAAACCTGATAACGGAAAGGTTGTTGTAAATTCGAATGTTACTGGGTGTGAAGATGTAGACTCAGATCTTTTATTGGTTGTTACATCCTTAATTTTCCCTTCTAGACCATGGTTGCTCGATTCAAGTTGTAGCCATCACATGTGTCCCAATTAAGATTGGTTCTTTGATTTAAGAGAGTTAAAAGGTGGAGTTGTCTACAAAGCAAATGACAATCCCTATACAATAAATGGGATTGGCTTAATTTGCTTAAGGAATCGTGATAGAACAACCAAGACTCTAACATATGTCAGATACGTGCTAAGTTTGATGAAGAATCTCATTTCAAATCAAAAGGCTATACTATAAATGCAGCAAATAGAGTAATGAAAGTCATCTCTGGTGTACTTGTGGTAATGAAAGGAAATCGAAGAAATAAGTAATGTAGTTATTGGAACAACAGTAGGAGCTTTTAATGATGAAAAAGAGCTAGAAGTGGCTAGGTTATGGCATATGCGCTGTAACATCTCGTCCCCTTATTAAGGGTTAGCACCCGAACTTTCGGTATTTGTGAACTCAAAGAGAGGTTAAGGAAATGCATTTTCTTACTCATGCATCATGCTAGCATATAAGCACATAGATACGAAATGCTTTAGCATAAAAAGTGGTACATGCATTCATTGAC
>JANTPM010000009.1:24860967-24875413 GCA_025434745.1 Erythroxylum divaricatum
CATCACTTTTATGGAACAGCTGCGAATAGCACTGCAATGAATTAAGCGCAAGGCTTCAGGAAAGTATGAGTGTTAAGGTATATGTAGTTAGGTCTCGGATCCAACAGTCGGGATCCGGTCTACGGGCCGGGTTCCGACAGTTAAGGTTATTTTGAACGTGTTAAAATATTTAAGTTTAAACTAAATTTTGGCGATAACGTTAAGGTCCAATTTGACTCTTTTTCCTTTTTAGAAACTTTATTCTTTATATTAACTAGTTACTCATTTGAAAAACATTATTTAAGTTTGAATTCATTCTCATTTTCAACTTCTCTAATAGTCTGGAACTTAATTTAATATGCTTGGTTTTACTATGTTAAATGTGATTTTTTAAAAATAGTTATATCTAATTTATTGTCACTATAAAAGAGAAGGACTACCCTTTTGTTTCATTTCAAGATCTGCTAACAACTTCCTTAGCCATACACGTTAATTTGAAATGCCAAAAACTACAATAGACTTCACTTTAATAGATTATTAAGCAAAAATTTTACTTTTTAATGCAAAGTAAATACACTAATACTCAGAGAAAAGATACATAACTAGAAGTATTCTTCATATCATCAATAAAAGTAGTCTAATAACTATTAATATATCCCATCAAACTAGTGCTCTCTTCCTTCTTATGGATTAATCCATAATTTAATGTTCCTCTTATATACCTTAAGACCCTTTTAGCTATACCAAAGTGAATTTTACCTGAATTTTGTATGATTCTTAATAACAACTAAATGTATAAATCAAATCTAGTTTTGTGGTTCTCAAATATAATAGTTTCTCGATTAAACTTCTATACAAGGTTACATTAGCCCTTTTTATCACCATACTCTCTTAATAATTTTAAGGTCATAGTAAGAGGACATGCTACTAACTTAGTCCTTTTTATATTGAATTTCTTAACGATAGGTTTTGTATATTTAGATTGACTAATGAAGATATAATCTTCCTTTTGCTTAATCTCTATGTCAAGAAAGTAGTGCATCTCTTTAGGACTAGACATAAAAAATTTAGCTTCAAGTTTTTGTTTTCATCATCATCTCTAGTTATTATCAAATTATAAACATACAATGATAAAATCAACTTCATAAATTTATCTTTAAATAACACATAAAGAGTAGCTTCATTTCATTTACTTAAGCCCTCACTTAATCAAGTATTCATCAATTTAATAGTACTAAGCTTTTAAGTTAGAAAGAGTTTTGTCCAATAAGTACACATCATTCTTCTTGTTTTAGTATTCAAACCACTACGTTGCTCATCTTATATGGTCTGCTTGATAAAGTCATTCGAGAATGCTAGCTTGATATCAAGATGGAATAGTTTATTAGCTAATGTAACCAATAATCTTACAGTATCATGCTTTACAACTAGTGTAAAGGTTTTAAAGTAGTCAAATCTATATTATTAAAGATGCCCCTTAATAACCAAGCTGATAACCTTCTAATTAATTGGTATTCCATTAAGACTATGTTTCTTTCTTTTTCATTACAGAAATCTCCTCTTTTAAAGTTTCAACTCATTTTTCTTAGTTTTTAGCTCATTATAGAGAGTTGGCTTAATAACTACTAAAATGTGCCCTTGCAAAATTTTATTAAGAGATCTTGTTCCCATAATTAAAATTTCAATGCCTTGATAATCATTTACCTTTTATAGAACCTTTGCCTCATAAAGAAATGGTAAAGAGTCTGTCTTAAACTTCACAAACTAATAACATTTTACCAATTTGGTTAGGTAAATTTATCAATTACAGTATCTTGGTTCACTTGAATATTCTTTGTTAGATTACTTGTACAAATGTATCCTAAGAACACCCCAAGTTCACTGTTATTGTCTAACTTTTCTTTAACTTTAAAAACATTATATAATATATACTAACAAAAACTTTCATGTTTAAATTAGACGGTAAGTTACTAAAATATTTTCATATGATGTTCAAACTTCTAGTATCTTAGTAGATAGTATGTTAAGTAAATACATTGGGGTATTCACTTATTCTACCCAAAACTTCTTTATTACTTATTTTTTTGCTATCCTTATAACTTGTTATTAACTTGACACCTATTGAAATATTTACAAAAACATATCCTTTTTCTTTTACCTTCAATAAAGCACCATTGCCAATTTTGACTTAAACTTAGAAGTTCTCCAAAAATTTGAAAAGAAATTCATCATAAGCTATGTGACATATACATCTAAAACCACAAGCTAAGAATACTTACTAATGTAAGCTAATAAGGCAATAATAGTGAAAAGAGTTTCTTTAACGCCTCGTTCTTCTTTCTCCATTATTTTAGCAGGTTGTATTGTTTCTTTGTTTTTATCAAGTTGTACTATTTCTTTGTTTTACTTTTGCATACTTTTTTAGTTTATCCCATTTGGTTACAATACCTACACTTTGCATTAGGCCTATACCTGTAATAGTAAGGAGTATAATTTGTTTTCTTACAATAAGAATAAGATGCAAAATTACCTTTCTTTTACCCTACAATATGGTAACATCCTTTTTTTTTTTGGTTTCGTTTTCTTTTCTTCATTCTTCTTTACTTCTCTTTGACTTGTATTGACTTGTTAGGATTGTCCTTAACCTTAAAAGCTCCTTTTGTTTTTCTTACATAAAAACTCTTTTTTTTTTAAGCTTGAAGAAAGTTTACAAGTTCTATTAAGTTGATTTGTGTAATATCTTTGGACTTTTCCAAAGCTGATGTTTTGGCCTTAAATATCTCAAGAATACTAAAAAAGACTTTATCAATTGTTCTTTTACCCAACAAAAATTCCTCAAGCAGCGTAAGTTGATTTACAACTTTCCTAAGTTTGTCTCCATAAAACATTTTTAGACTCATCCATATTCATCATCTTAAATTCTCTTCTTAAATTGAGAACTTGAAGTTGTTTTTTCAATCCCTTTTATATCATTGAAAATCCTCTTTAATTTTTTCCTAAGCCTTATTACCAATCACGTAAGCCATGATCCTTGCAAATTTTTTCCTCTATAACTAAAGTATGTATGATAGCCAAAGCTTTATATCTCTTTACTTTTTCATCATTATAGTTCTTTAGTTAATTTACTATTGGATTGTGTGGAGGTTGAGGTAGATCAGCCTTTGTCTTGACCGCATTCCAAAGAAGAAAGACTCTAAAATAAGATTTCATCTTAACTACCTCAAGTGCTTCAAATTATTGCTATTTGACACAACAAAAATAATTAGATATAGTATATAGTTCTATACAATGAAATGATGCTTGGGGTTCTAACAAAAAGAAAAGAGAATCCTTATGTTTTACATTTAATTATTTAAACAACATATTTTTTTATTAAATAACGGAGGTGTTTATGTGGAGATGTTTACTGAAGCCATTTAAACAACACATGTTTGGAAGTATTGAGTATTTTCTAGGAAGGAAGGGTATTCTCACTTACGTTCTCTTATATAGCCTTTTAAGATCCCTAGTACTTTGATACTATGTCAAAATTTCACAAGCTTTATGGTGATCTGTTCTCAAACACTTAATAAAATCTCAAAAACAAAGATGAACAACAAAAAACATAAATTACTTTTTACTTTTTTATTGCATAAAAAGCGTATAAACAAAAGTTTAAGTTTAATACAGGTTAACAACAAGTCATGATTTGAAAACATGCAAAAATCACGATAAAAGATATGGAAATCTAAAGAACAACAAGATAAGTTATTCTTATCATGATAATACAAGGAATTCAACTAGTGTATATATATTAGAATCAATATGGTCTAATTCACCACCATGTGATATAGCGTATTCATCTTTAGAAATATGAAGTTGTGACATGACATGCTACATGGACATATACTCCTAAAAATGTTTGGTAAACACAGTTTCGTGGGCATAAGTGAACACACAACTTAATACGCAGTCGGGTCGGAGATTGTATCATAAGATGCAGCAACTACAGAGGACTATATAGCATAAGATGCAGGCATGTTTGTACTTGTGTTTTTTTTTTAGGCTTTATTGAAACTACACAGATTAAAACAAGAACCTGTCTGTACCTATGTTATTTTATGAACTTAATGAAAACAAGTTAAATTGAAATTCAGAAATAATGGCTTTCATTCTTCATAGAAATGCACCAACACCAGCAATTTTCTTCCTTTCCTTTTCATTAATTAGCTGCAATTGAATCTGGAGTTGATGGATAAAAAACAGTTTAGTAATATGTTATTTGCGTATCGACTCTTGTGATTATGTATATGAGATGACGTCATAAGTTGGGGCACGTTATCCCTAAGTAGGATGGATAAGTTTTATAATATATTCTGCAATATATATTTATTAATGATTGTTGAATAAATTATGGAATGCATAACAACTCACAACTTAAGTTCCTTAGATAAGCCAGTTTTGACGAGCCTGTCAAACTCATGGTTTGGTACTAAATCAAGAAAAACCTATTGAAGACGCTCATAACCAGGGAGTTATTTTCTGGGGTATACGAGAGGCGTAACGTAATGTAACTGGTGCAGGTGTCTCTCCCCAACAACCTTCACTTTATCAATCCTGAATGCAAGTTGGCTTAGTGCTTAAATATAAGATAATGATACAGTTAGGGTCTCAGGGAGTGATTGTTGATGCAAGCAAAGGAAGCTCCAAACCAACTTGGACGTGACTCTTGCTTGTTGACCTGTAAATCCTGCATGCAAATCTCCACGATTCGACCATCATTTGCTCAACCAACGAGAGTTACTTAAGCAAAACAATATTTTGAACAATAGATATTGAGTATGGAAAGAACAAACGTCCCTGTTTTTCCTATCATTTCAATGCAAGCAGCACCAATTTTGTGATTCACTACTTCTGCGACTCATATCCTCAAGTTTATATAAATCAAAGTAGCTTGCCGCTGATTCCTGTTCCAATTGTTTCCTTTGAAGGCAATCATACATAATAGGAATATAGGCCACAGAGGATATATTATATTTCAGAAACAATAGCAGCTCACTTACGGCAAAATAAAATACGAAGATGGGGCCTAGTAAATATCAAGTTGCAGGAAAATTTTGTGACGAGAGCGAAATCGGATTCATCTAAGATTTCGTACAAAGGGTCAAAAGGTACCCACTGCATTAAAGCTCTTTATAATCGTTTCAGGAATAAAAATATATTTGAAGAGTAGCTGTTGTTGTGACGAGTGTTGGATTGTAAAATTTCATTTGAGAAAGTTGAACGGAGTAATGGAGCAACAAGTAGAGAAAAATGTGGGAAAAATAAGACACAAGAAATTTATGCGATTCACCTCTTTGAGATTGGCTACGGTTACCGCTGAAAAAAGTTAAAGAGATTTTCACTAAAGAAAAAATAAGAAAAATTATAAAATACTCAATATTTTTCTTTCAACCTTTTAACCCGGTTACATTCAAAAGTCACATATAATACTGTCACATTTTACTTAAAATACCTTCTCTCAAAATACCTAAACTCTTTATGCACCTTATTCACTATCTCTGTCTTTTATTTTCTTCATGAATGTGGCTTTCATTTTATAGGCAAAATGTTGTCAAAAAAACAAATCTTTGACAAACATTCAAAGATTTGTTTGATTACCAAGCATTAAAAAAGAGGGAGGAGGTGCTTACTATTTTGACAAAAAATTGTCAACTTTGATTTCAAAACACACTTAACAAATCTCCACCTTGTTTTGAAATTGGGACGCTGTAAAAATTCCTTCAATTGTCTTGGTCATTGCCTATTTAGGGCGTTTATCATGATTTGCATATTCCAATCAAGTCCAAGCAATGCTTGAACTTGCTTATAGGTAGAGGTTTTGTCAACATGGCTCCTGGATTATCTGCAGTATTAATCTTTTTTCACAATAATATTTTCTTGCGAAATTATATCTAAGACAAAGTGGTACTTGATTAATGTGCTTTGTTCTCTTATAAAATATTTGATCTTTGGTCAGATGACTTTGATTGTCACAATGAACAATGGTCACCTGTTGATCTGAATTCAATTCACTAAATAAGCCTTATAACCAAATAACTTCCTTAATTGCCTCCTTAGCAGCCATGTATTCAACTTTTATAGTGGACAATGCAACTATAGGCTATAAGGTAGCTTTATTACTTCCAATTGTGAATACATCTTTTTATCCAAATCACTTGCTTAATTTAAGTCCACAAAACCAACTACACCATTCTTACTCTAGCTAAACTGCAAACTTGAGTCAGTAGTACCACGTAAATATATCAAAATATATTTTACTGCATGCCAATGTTCTTTCTTTGGATTACCCATATATCTACTTACTACATTGACAACATGTGAAATGTTAAGATGTGTGCAAACTATTGCATAAATCATACTACCAACTGTATTAGAGTAAGGAACTTGTGCCATGGACTTAATTTCTGCATCTGTTTGTGGTAATAAAGTCGATGAAAGCCTAAAATGAGCAACAAGAGGAGTACTTACATGTTTAGCATCTTTTATACCAAAACATTATAAAACCTTCTTAATAAAACTCTTTTGAGTAAGGTAAAGTTTTCCTTCAAGTCCATCTCTTTGAATTTTCATCCCCAGATTTTTCTTAGCTACTCCTTGATCTTTCATCTCAAATTCACTATTAAGTTCAACTTTTAGCCTACTAATCTCACAAATGTTCTTGTCAGTAATAAACATATCATCAACATAAAACAATAGATAAATGTATGCGTCATCATCAAGTTTTCTGAAATAAACATAGTTATCATATTGACTAATAAATTAACCGTGATTTACCATGAAAACCATTTATACCATTGCCTATAAGATTGTTTTAAACCATACAATGACTTCTTCAACAAATACACATGGTATTTCTTTTCTTTAACTTCAAAATCTTCATGTTGGTGCATATATATTTTCTCCTTTAATTCACCATGCATAAATGCAGTTTAACTTCCACCTGCTCTAAGTCCAAATCATGTATAGCTACTAATGTAACTAAGACATGAATGGAACTATGTTTAATAACAGGTGAGAACATATCATTAAAGTTAATTCCTTGAACTTGATTGTAGCCTTTTGCAACCAATCGTGCCTTGTATCTACCATTTTCAATGGCAAAAGTTCCTTCTTTCCTCTTAACGATCCATTTGCAAATAACAATTTTCTTATTCTTTAGTGGTTTGATGAACTCACAGGTCTTTTTTTTATAGAGAGACCCAACCTTTTATTGTATAACAACCACCTATTTGATAGAATCATTATAAGAAACAACTTTCGGATAAGTGGAAGACTCACCAACACTTTTTATTTCTTGTGTTGTTGCAAATGCATATGCCACCAAATCTGCATCAACATATTTCCTTGGTGGTTTTATTTCGCTCTTCGGTTTATTTTTTGTAATGGAATACTCCTCCTCTTCTCTTGATGAAATTTACTCCTCTTCTTCATTCTGTCTTCCTTTTCTGGGATTGTGGGGTGGTGGATCTGTTTGGAAGAGATGTTTTGTGGAGGACAATTCTCCACCTCAAACACCACCTGCTTGGTCATGCTCTCACACTTGTATTAGAAGAAATAGAATTTTCATTCACCGAACTGATTCATAAAAAATGACATCCCTACTAGTGATTAGTTTGCACGCCTTAGGATCAAGGCACCATAATTTATATCCTTTGATGCCATCAAGATATCTAATAAATATGCACTTTTTGGATCGGGGTTTTAACTTTCCATCATTAACATGTACATATGATGGACACCTAAAACATTTTAAATTTGAATAATTAGTAGGTTTCCCAGACCATGCCTCTTCTGGAGTTTTACAGTTAACGACTATTGATGAAGAGTGATTTATCAAGTAACACGTTGTTGATGCTGCTTCAGCCTAAAAATCTGTTGATAGGCTAGAGTTGGACAACATATAACGAACTTTCTCCAAAATTATTCTATTCATTCTTTCTACCACACCATTCTATTGCAGTGTACCTTTGATTGTCAAATGATGGACTATTCCTTCATTCTTCCAAAAATCATTAAATTCACCTTCACAAAACTCTAAATCATTATTTGTCCTAAGCCACTTTATTTTGTCAACCTGTCTATTTTTTGACTAGCGCCTTCCATTGTATGAAAATGGTAAACACGTCATTCTTGTATTTCAAAAAATATGCCTATACCTTTCTGGAGTATTCATCAATGAAAGTAAGCATGTACCAGGCACCACGTTTTGAAGAGACATATGTAGGCCCTCAAAGATTAGAGTGAATGTAGTTTAGAGTGCCTTTTATCTTGTGAACTCCTTTTTGTTTGCCAAAATTTTAATTTTGACTATTTTTGGTTACATAGAAGACCTCTTTTGCCTAGTAGTTTCAAACCTCTTTCACTCATATATCCCATCCTCATATGCCATAATCTAGTGACATCTGATTTTGACAAAGCAGACATGGTCACATCAGCTACTCTGATAGATTTTCCTTTTAGAATGTATAGTTTGCCTATTTGAAGAGCCTTCATCTCGACCAAGGCACCTCTAACTACTTTGAGAACTCCACCTCCACCAGTGTAATGATAGCCTTTTAAATCCAAGGTAGTTAAAAAGATGTGATTTCTCTTTAAGTCTAGGACATGGCGAACATTTGTCAATGTTCTTACAATGCCATCAAACATTTTTATTTGAGAGTGCCTATACCAAACATTTTACAACCTTGATTGTTGCCTATTAATACAACTCCACCATTAACTGGATCATAGGTGGAGAACAGTCTTTGTTAGGACATATGTGAAATGAATAGGCAGTGTCAAAGATCCATTAATCTCGTGGTCTAGATCCTTCTTTACTCACCAAAAGAACACCCGTTTATTCCTTCTTTTGTAAAACACTGACTTCGACTTACTTTTATTTATTCTCTAGGTCTAACCTGTTTTTGAGCTTGTAATAGCCAGCTACAATATGCCATTTGTTTTTGCAATATCTACAAAATCCATTTATAAATTTGGATTTTGATCTTAACTTGTGTCTATTATTGCTACTGCAGTTTCTATTTATTGATCTTCCTCTAATAATCAGTATTTCTGTAGGACTACTCTGGCTTAAGATGAATTCTTTGTCAATAATATCTTTTGAAAGTAAGGTAAATTTGACTTCTTCTAATGTGAGAGACTCTCGATCATAAATAATAGTCTCTAAAAAATGTTTGTAAGATGGAGGTACGAAGTGCAACAACTTGATAGCTTAGTCTTCTTGATCATACTTGATGTCCATATTCTCGAGATCCATGAGAATTGAATTAAAATCATCAACATGTGATTTGAGTGAACCACCTTCTGCCATACAGAGCATGTGTCAGTGGTATTTTGCAACCAACTTTTTTTTGAGAAGTTAAAAATTTCATTAAAAAATGAGAAAAGTTACACTTGAAAGGCTATCCCACATGGACAAACCCACTTATCTTACTAGATACACATAAAAAGGCAAAAATGGCAGCATTTAACAAGCTTCATTCGACTATTAAGGCAAAACTACTTTTGCCTTTCTCAAATCTTTGATCATTTACTCAATTTGGGAGAGTGGTTGTGATGCTCCGGAGGCAGTCTTGCGGTGGTCCTTAGGGCTTCTATTCTCTGCTCTGCCCTCGCTAGCTATTATCCTCAAGTATCTAGTTCCATTTGAGTCTACCTTTAGGTTAGACAATTTAAGTGTCTCTAAGACATTTCTTTACTTTCACAGAAGGGCGAAACTCACTGATCTCAGTTCTTCTATGACTAGCCAGTGATTAAAGTCCTAATTTAGGTTAGTATAGTTTTTGCTATATTTCCTTTCTCGACTCCTTCTTCAATCAAGCACTATTAACATCTAGGGTTTGAAAATCTGGGTTTCCTTTATCAAGGTTTAGGGCTTCGCAGACTAACAAGAAAAGGGAATTTTATCCACGAAAAGCTACCATATTTAAAGGTTTATATATTTCCTTTATTTTCGTTGATTACTCCATTGTTTAATCCTTTATCTGCTAATGAAAAGGATAAGGATGAAGCATTGAGCTTACACTGCTTTCAAACCAGAGAAAAGTGTAGATCCCAGGTAAGTCTGTATTGATCATCTCCTCTATTTCCTTTAAACTGTGATGAGTAGTTTGGTTGTATAGTCCTAGGGATTGTTGTGAGTAGAGAATTGGATTGCATTTCTGACTGTGGATAGAGTAACTAGTTTATAGGACTATCTGAACTAGCTATTTTTATATTCAATATTCTCCTAGCTAAAGTCATTCTCCTACTACAATGGCGGTTTAACTGATTGATGATTAGTTGCTTTCTTATGCTAGCAGTAGTGAGATCTAATAGAGAGCTTATTGAAGTAGTTTGGTTTTTAAATGTTCTACTATTCCTTTCTTTCCAGATAACATGAAAACAAGTAGCCATGTAGAGTAGAATAATAGCCCTATAAAACTTTGAGTAGTTTAAGTTAGGTAGTTCCCTTACGATATCTTTGAGTTTGTCATAGTTGAAATCAGGGGCACATACCATGAAGATTTTTGCCTATATTCCTCTAGAGAAAATACATTCAAAGAAGAGGTGGTCCCTGGTTTTATCCTCTAGGTTACATAGGATACACAGCTTAGAGGAGGATAGGACTTTCAACCTATCTAAGGTACTTAGCTTATCCTACATTGCTATCTAGAGCTGAAAACTATCATTAGGTCTAAGAACCTTATTCCAAATCAAAATGTCCCATCTTACACGATTTAAAAATCTTTCCCTCAACTTTTTGGCTTCTTTAACCATAATCCCAAAAATAGGAATACCCTTCCATAAATATGTATCTTCCCCCCATGATTTGTGAATAAAGGAAAATTTAGAAGTGAGGAGAGAGTCCAGTTCCCATTCCTTGTTATTTCTTTGAGCTTAGTGTCCTTCAAGAACTTATTCAATAGAGAGTTTACCATCTGGTTTTGTATTAAAGGACGATTACTTGTCTAGATGTCATACCAAAAGGAGATTTTATCTCCTGTCCCTATCTGGCATTTAATGTGCTGATAGATCTCCTCCCTTGTTTGAAGAAGTTTGTTAAAGAACTAGGTAAAGTTGACTTTGGGTTTTAGAGCCCAAAAACTCCTTCGTTTTAGTAAATAAGAATGAATCCACTTAATCCACATTGATTGTTTTTCACTCAGGATTCTTAAATTCTCTTGGATATAAGAAGTATGTTTTTAGCAGAGATTGACTCTAGTTGTAATCCCCATTCATCTTTCGATTGACAGATTGTCTTCTAATTTACTTTGGCTATTCCTTTCCCTCCACTCATTTTCCCCATAGAAATTGCTTCATCAATTTTTCTATTGTTTTAATTATCCCTTTTGAAAGGAAAATGTAAGAACACCAGTAGGTACTCATAGACATAATAACTGTCTTCAGTAGCTGAAGTTTCCCACTATAGGATAGTGTTCTATTTGTTGGGACCCGATCCGGGAACCGGATCCCAACCAGACTAACGAAGAGCGGAAACGAACGACATAACAAAAAGCGAATCACATTTTAAAGCGGAGGCGAAACTACAAAGCAGCGGAACAACCAGAACGAGGCAAATAGCAAAATGCAGAAGCCAATAGCAAAAACGAACTCGAATCACAAAGCAAAAGAATCGAAAGCGAAGCGAATACTCGAATCGAAATGGAATAACGGAAGTATCGAATGCGAAACAAAGTACGAATACCAAAATACGGAAGCAAAATACAAATCGGATTAATCAAACCATATGGCGGAGACAAATCAAAGCAGAACATATCCGACATCCGAGAACAATTATCGAAGAAAAACGATCGCGTTGGAAACCTAGACTATCCAAATCCGGTATAAATTTTTTTTTCTTTCTTTCTCATCTTTATTCAAACTAATGCAAATCAAGAATACAATTTCCTTTTTCTTGGGAAGTGTCCTCAATCCATTTCTCAATTCATAACAAACTTTTTATCAATCATATAAGTCCCATAATCCATTATCACACATCTTAATCTTATTTTTATTCATTTTCAACTTATTATCTAACGAAATTTCGGCAGCATAACGGCTGCCTTTGACCTAACCCAAAACCTGCAAATGGTTCAAAATACACTTCTAAATGCCCAATCAATCATACAATCATCAAAATCAACCGGACCCTCCGTCCGGGATCTCAGCATACACAAACGCAAACCTAATTCTAAAACACTTTCATAATTGTACTTCAATCTACTAGTCTTATAATTCAATCTCATTCCCAAACTCATACACAATTTCATATACAATTTCATACTCTCATACATCAATTCGTAATCCTCATACATTCTGAAATACATGCTCGAAATACATCATAATCACTTACTTAACGGAAATTCAAGCCATAAACAATATTAATATCCAATCTCAATTCACATAAAAATACAGACGATGCAAAATCGGACCAAACATCTTCACATTCTTTCATCCGATCTCCTGCTTGAAACTTGGAGATGGGGATGAAAGGGGGGGTGAGCTCAACGGCTTAGTGGATAACACATTTAAAAATTGACAAATAAACAGAAATCATTTTTCATAAGCTTTTTGCCAAAAGGGCTAATTTTTCAAACTTTGTAGCTTTTCAAACAGTTTCCTCAAACCTTTCAATTTTTCAAAATTTTCCTATAAATCCCACTTTTTCTTTTCTCAATTTTAAACATGAATGTAGCACACAGAAACAAATCAAAAATACGTAACATATCAAAATGGTCTGGTTCGGTTCAAATTAGATCGTACTGTACATTCCCGCATAGCGGTTCTGTGCAGCCGTGAACAGAACGTACTACACTTTTCAGCATAGCGGTCCAGTATAGCGGTGAAGGCAGTCCGAAATCGGAGCTCCATGCCACTAACAGGCAGCCGAGAGAAGGCTATAAACGAATAGAGACAATTCACTGACTCACGAAAGGGACCTAACCAAACCCATTTATCACATAATTTACATATCCTAATCGAACTGCCCGAAGGCACATTTTGAAACTTTATTTCATCGAACACAAACAAACTAACAATTCACATAATTCATACAATTCAATTAATTCAATCAATCAATAATTTCAACAATTTACATAATTTATCAATGCATACACAACAAATGAATTTTCAAAAATTTCCATCGATTTATCAAATCATTTGAAACAATGAATTTAAGCTTGTAATAATTTTTCAGAAATCATTCGAAAATCATAATTTCAAACATTAATCAACTTTTATTTTCAAGCATTTACCAAAAACAAAAATGTATCACAAATCCAAATTTTTTTGCTTTCTTTAATTTTTGAAAATTCGTATTGAGCTTACAGATCAAAATATAAATATGCTACGCACCTCGAATCAATGCCAGAAACTTGTTCCAAGCTCCAAATCTCCAAAATCCTTCTTCTTTCCTCAACTTTAAAATTTCCTAAGCCATAATTATCCAAAATAAATATCATAAAAATCATAATTACATAACTTGAGCTTGGAAAACTCAAATCCCTTATATTTCCAAGCTATCTAACTCATAAATTTTCAAAAACCTTAATTTTCACAATTGACCTAAACCAATCCACCCAAATTCAATCTCATAGAACCCATAATCTTCAAAACTAATATTATAATTCACAAACCCATACTATTATCTATAATTCTACACTAATAATTCACAAAATCCTCCAGCACAAAATTAAGCCTAAACCCTAAATAAGTTTCCATTCAAAATTAAAAATAACCTAAGTCATAATCATCCAAATTCAACATTATAATTTGCATAATTCTCAAAATTAACTATAGGAAATTTATAATCATCATATTTCCAAACTTTTCAAATCAAGAATTTCTAAAATCTCAAATTCTCATATTTCACCTAAACCTTAACTCACATAAATCCAAAATTAAATCAATTCATCATGAAATCTTCCAAAGTTAATCATGGAAATCACAAACCCATCACCTTTTCCATATTTCTAAACCAACAAATCATTAAAAACTCAAAACTTAAAAAAATCTCTCTTACCTCTTTCTCCTTCATTTTTGAATTTTTGCAAAGCCCAAGGGAAGCTTTCAAGCTTTTCCACCCTTTTCCTCTTGGAACATCTCTCAAACTCTTCTTGGAAGCTTGGAAAAATAAAAAATCTACTTACTTTTCCTCTTCTCCATCTCCCATCCGACTCTCTCCTATTCTCTCTTCTTATTTTCTTCTTTTCTTCTCAAACCTTCGAGCTTTCTCTACTCCAACGACAGCCAAAGGGTTAATATACTGCCATGTCAATTAAAATGAGGGTCTAATGACCCTTTTGCCCCTCTCTTTAAGGGGACTTCCCAAAATGCCCCTAATACTTGCTTTAATTCATGCTTACTTGCGGATCTGATTCGCACTATCAATTTGAAGGAATTTGTCAAAACTTCCTTCTAGAGAAATGTTCCTCTATGTCTTAAT
>JANTPM010000009.1:25100121-25120281 GCA_025434745.1 Erythroxylum divaricatum
GGAAACAAAGTCAAGAATGACACTTATTTTGAATAATTAAAATGTATCTAAAACGACTCTTATTATAAAACATATGGAGTATTATGAAACGGCGGGAGTACAAATGAAACAAAAAGAAATTTGCGGATAAGAATTGCTGAATTAAGTTTGGAGAGAAGAAGATCCGTTTCCAAAAACATATGAGGGTTCTGATCTGTTCCCGTGACTTGCTTTGCTACCCTTGATCTGTTCCCGCCAACGCCATCTATTTCTTCGCTTCCAAGTTCCAATAGCGGGACCCTGCTGACTCCTGAAGTAAGGTAGGATTCAGTCTGAACTTAGATATTAATAACGGCAGCTCTAGGCTCCAACCCTGATGATTGCTTCCTCAGTATTATCTATTTTATCTAGGAATAAATGCTGAAGTTTTCTTTCTCAACAGGGACTCCAAACTCTTTCAAAACAGCTTCTTCAAATCCCTCCTAATTGATAAAAAGCCGATAAATCTAAAATGGAACTTATTTAGAGTTCCTCGGTTGAACGATAATTAATGGAATGAAATGATAAATAATAAAATAATTTATAGTAAAATATAATATAATATAATAAAAAATTGTTTAGAAAAAATAGAATAATTTATAATATAATGTAGTGAAATTTTATTTAAAAAAAAGAAATTGAATGTAATATATAATAACCTTTGATATTAAAATGGTTGTTACAGTAAGTTTAACCTATGATTTTAAAACAGATATTATGTTCAATTAAAAAGTTGCAGTTAAGTTATAATTATAACAAATAATTTTTTAAATATATTTTTATTTTAAAATAATAAGAATTTTAATAAAAGTTTTATTATTTTATTATTAATTATATACAATTTATTATTAATTATATTAAAATATTATTATTAATTGTTTAATATATTTTATTTTATTTTATTCTATTATATGTGATTCATATTTAAAAATAATTTATTTATATAGAAATACATACAAACAATTAAAGATTAATTTTATTAAATTTTTTATTTTATTATTAATTATATATAATTTATTATTAATAATATAAAAAATATTATTATTAGGGCAAGAAGAAATAATATAAAAATATTATTAATTTTATATAATTTTTGTGGACCGTAATAAATGAGTCTAGAGAAAAGGGGGTTAGGGTTAGAAGATATAATTAGTATTAAAAAAATTATTAAGGGTATATTAGGTAGTATTTATTTATTAGTTTACATTCTATCCTAAATCTCCTAAATCGAAGGTTTCTTATTTTCACTGTTCAGGATGGAATGAAAGGTAACATGAAACCCTCCACTTTTATCCCATTCCGTTTCATTTCAATATAAAACTCTGAACTAAATGATTAAAATATGTTAGGTTCTATTACGTTCTATTATTAACCTCCCAACCAAATAGGACCGTAATCTTCGGCTTAATTCAACCTAGGTGTATGGTCCTGATAAAGGGGATTATTAAAGTTAGCACAACTATAATTAAACTGATAGAGCCATTCCATCCAACCACTTCCTCATCAGCCAACTATCCCGTTTGTCGGACCAATTATAGAAAGCTCTTCCTATATGGGAAAATTATTAGATCCACAGTAATAATAATAGCAAAAGTGCACATACGCAATTTATATCGTTTGTTTCGTTTAGTCCATTTCCACTCTGTTTTATAAGCTTTCATCAGTCTATTTATTGGATAAGATCAAAGAAGAAACGAGATTTTAGATTGTAAATTGACCGATAATGATGACCAGATATTGTAAAATTGAGCATCCAGAAGCGAAAGGTTAGGTTGAACCGGATAAGATAAGGTCATGCTACCACTAAATTCTATCATGCTTATATCATGGCTAGACATAATGTCAACAGAACTGTTAACCTTTAGGATTGTAATAGAATCACCCTTACTGATCATGAGGCCGTACTAGAGATGGTGAGAAACTTCTTCTCATAACTGATGGGACCTAATTTGGGAGAGATGCCGACTATCAATACAATGAGGATGTTAGCAGGAGCCATTTCACAGGAGAGTAAGGCAACCTTGATTACTCCCTTCGCCTTGCATGATATCTAATCAATATTACATCTTCACCTAATTAGTAATGGAAGGCTTGTCTAGACTCATCTGCTCACTTACATCTTCTAATGGTAACTTTAAGCGCCACCAGAAATGCCTTGATTTTCATCTCACACATTCATCCTTTACAGATGACCTTAGTTTATTCTGTGTTGTGGATCTAGCCTCTATAACTATCCTTCCGAATGCTCTAATGACTTTCTTGAAGTGGTCTGGCTTACATATAAACATGGAGAAGAGCAGTCTAATTGTTTCAGGCGATGCTCGCAACTCTAATGATCTTGGCAGAGCTACAAAGTTGCGCCTTCACCCGCCGGTTATCCTCTAAACTAAAGTTTGTGGATTGCATTTCTTTCTTAAATAGATTAAAAAGCAAAGTCCTCTCCTGGCAAAATTGTTCTCCTGTACAGGAAGGATCACCTTCATTATTTATGTTCTGAGCAGTCTTCACGCTTACTAATTAGCTCATATGATTTTGTTAAAGAATATATAAAACTAATTAAGTTGGTCTCACAAAACGGCTTAAACTATTGTAGTGAAACGGTTACTTAATATAGTATCAGAGTCTTTATGACCAAACGGTCATGAGTTCGAATCTTACCACTCACCTATTCTAATTAAATTAAGCACAAGGTAAAGTAAACCTGTGCAAATTTTAAGCCCAAAAAATTTTCACTTGAGAGGGTGTATTAAAAAATATATAAAACTAATTAAGTTGACCTCACACAACAGTTTAAGCTATTGTAGTGAAACAATTACTTAATAAATTTTGCCTCTTAAGATCTTCAAAGAAATTGATTGTCTCCTCAAAGTACTCCTATAGTAGTGGTTGCGATTCAGGGAGGAAGGCAAAAGTCAAGTGGAGTGGTATTACCCTTCCGAAGATTTTTGAACATCCAATCAACAGTGATCATGAAAAAAGTCTTACTTGGGATTTTACGTGAAAAGAAGATATCACTTCGTATAAATTTTGTCATTTAGCGATTAAATGGTAAAAAAGTGGAGTGTTAATATTAATAAAAAGATTAGGAAATATAAGATTGAGGTGATTTAAATATATTAAAAAGATACACAGTGAGAAGATACAAAAAAGATTGTGTTAACAAAATATAAGTAAAAAAAAGAAGAAGAAAGATTTAAATGACTTGAAGGAAAGTAAGTCAGAATAATAAAATAAAGATGATTGAGAATAATAAAAATTTACTGAAAATTACCGTAGAAGTGACCCTTATAATAAAATTTTAGCGTACAATCATTCCAGCAAAAGATCACACAAAAAATAGATCCTCTCTTTCTCATCTTTTAAATATTGTCTTTTGATTTCTATTTCTTTTAGTCTAAATATTTTTAATATACATTAATTGATATTTAACCTAACGGCATATGGACCAGCAATGATATTTAATAGCCAGGTAGGTTGACAGAACGAAGAGCGTACTTCGTAACTGTGGCAGGAGTCATGGATGCGGATGGAACTCTACATGGGCTCACAAACAAAGATTGTGCTACCTCGTCTAGCTTCCATGAAGAGACGACGAAGAGCTCATGCGAAGAGAAGAGCAGCGGAGAAGATGAAGGAACCAGAACTGTTCCATTTTATAAGCTCTTTGCATTTGCTGATTGCCTGGACGTCTTGTTGATGGTAGTTGGGTCGTTTTCTGCTTTTGCTAGTGGGTTATCAATGCCTCTTGTAACGATTTTGTTTGGACAAATGACTGATGCTTTTGGGCAATTCCAGAAAGAATATGTGCTACATGCAGTTTCCGAGGTATATGATACATCAAATACTGATAAGGGTTCATTAGTAACATGTAATATTCTATCGAGACAAGCTTAAGTAATAAGTCTAATGACTTTAATCATGTATTTATTGTTCGTATTGGTGTTGTAGGTGTGCATTAAAGCTGTCTACTTGGCTGTTGCGTCTGGTGTATCATCATTTCTACGTAAGTAAAAAGCTAAGCATCACTAATCGATCATGCTGAGACTTTCAAAATTTTCCAAGCAATATAGTATATCAGAAATCTGTGATGTGTTCTTTCGTGTCAGAGGTGTCTTGCTGGATGATCACTGGAGAGAGACAAGCTGCAAGACTAAGGGGTTTGTATTTCGAAGCTATACTAAGACAGGAAGTTGGTTTCTTTGATAGAGAAACAAGCACCGGAGAGTTTGTTGGTATAGCTTCAGGTGACACGATTTCCATTCAAGAAGCCATGGGCGAGAAGGTACTTGAAAAACTCTACCGGCTAGCTAGAACTAAACTCTCCTGCGGAGCAGGAATTATCAAAATACCCACATGATCCATGATTAATCCACTGCTTAATAAAAACTTATCTCATGCAGGTTGGAAAATTCCTGCAGTTGGTATCAGCATTTGTTGGAGGGTTTGCAGTAGCATTTATTGAAGGGTGGCTTCTGGCACTTGTCATGATAGCTTCCATTCCCTTGATTGTGCTAGCTGGTGCATCCATGTCCATCGTGATGTCTAGGATGGCCTCTTCAGGGCAGAAGGCTTATGAGAAAGCAGCAAATGTAGTTGAGCAAACAATTGCCTCAATCAGAACGGTACGTTAAATGCCCAGAATCATGCGTGTCCTGGAAGTATTGCTTTTACGGGAAGTATATACTCATTGTTTGACTGTAATGGCAGGTTCAATCATTTACAGGGGAGAAGCAAGCCATCGAAAGTTACAAGAAGTTTCTCATGAATGCCCATAGATTAGTAGTTCGTGAAGGTTTTGCATCAGGATTGGGTCTTGGTTTGGCTTTATCAGTAACTTTCTGCATCTACTCATTATCAGTCTGGTTTGGTGCAAAGATGATAATCGAAAAGGGATATACTGGTGGTAAAGTGCTTAGCGTGATTAATGCTGTTTTGACTGGATCCCTGTGAGTTCCAACCGAAACCAAATAGTTCAAACCCATCTTGGAAGAAGAGTGCTTGCATTTGATATCTTGTTTGATGATATGACATATTTTAGCTTAATAGGCCTGTCCATATTTCAGGTCTCTAGGACAGGCATCCCCCTGCTTGACTTCATTTGCTGCAGGTCAATCTGCAGCTTATAAGATGTTGGAGACCATAAACAGAAGATCGGAGATAGATGCTTGTGACCCAAATGGAAGAATATTAAACGACATACGCGGAGAGATAAAGTTGAGGGATGTTTATTTCAGTTACCCTGCCAGACCTCATGAGCAAATATTTAGGGGATTTTCTCTTTACATTCCAAGTGGCAAAACAGCAGCTTTGGTTGGTCAAAGCGGTAGTGGAAAGTCAACTGTCATCAGTTTGATCGAGAGATTTTATGATCCACTAGCTGGTGAAATTTTGATTGATGGGATTAATCTCAAAGAGTTCCAACTTCGATGGATTAGACAAAAGATCGGTCTTGTTAGCCAGGAACCAGTGTTGTTTACATGCAGCCTTAAGGAAAATGTTTGTTATGGAAAAGATGGTGCAACAATTGAAGAGATAAGGGTTGCCTTAGAAATTGCCAATGCTACAAAGTTCATCGATAAACTGCCTCAGGTTCTTCTGTTGCTTAATTATAACTTTGTATATCTTTCTTTGGTGTTCTTGAATCAATATATCAACTGTTCATTTCATTTGATCGTTTTGATTTTCCATCCAGGGATTGGAAACCATGGTTGGCGAGCACGGGACTCAACTTTCTGGTGGACAGAAGCAGAGAATTGCAATAGCTAGAGCAATTTTAAAAGACCCAAGAATACTACTTTTAGATGAAGCCACAAGTGCACTTGATTCAGAATCAGAGAGGGTTGTTCAGGAAGCATTAGACAGGATCATGGTCACTCGTACAACTCTAATGGTTGCCCATCGACTAAGCACTGTGAGAAATGCTGACATGATTGCAGTCATTCACCATGGAAAGATGGTCGAAAAAGGTTCCTACATTTCTTCCTTTGTACTCTCAATTCAACTTGCTAAGAAAGAAAAAATGAGAATTGGTTTATGTTTGATTAGGTGTTCATTCGGAACTAATCAAGAATCCTGAAGGAGCATACTCCCATTTAATAAGCTTGCAACAGTTAAATACGGAGATGGAACTAAATGCAATCGAGCATAAACAATCAGATCTTGATTCTGAGTCATTCAGACATTCAAGTAAAAGATTTTCCTCAAGACAGTCCATAAGTAGGGGATCATCTGAAGTAGGCAATAGTAGTCGACACTCATTGACAGATTTATCTCCTGGAATTAAATTTTCCTATAACAATCCAAAAAGACTTGAAGCTCTACAGCAAGAACAAACTCAAGAGATCCCACTCCGTCGGCTTGCAGCTCTCAACAAGCCTGAAATTCCAGTGCTTATAGGTGGAACGATATTTGCTATAGTCAATGGGCTGATATATCCCATTTTCGGACTATTTCTCTCCAGAGTAATTAAAACATTTTATAAAACACCTCATGAATTGTGGCAGGATTCGAAGTTCTGGGCAAAAATGTTTTTGATCCTAGGAGCAGTAAACTTACTGGTGTCTCCACTGCAGTCGTATCTATTTTCTATTGCTGGCGGCAAGCTAATACAACGAATTCGATACATTTGTTTCGAGAAGGTTGTCCACATGGAAATTGCCTGGTTTGATGAGCCTGATCATTCAAGTGGTGTAATTGCTGCTAGGCTCTCAAGAAATGCATCTGCAATGCGGGCTTTGGTTGGGGACACACTTGCTCTTATTGTTCAAAACAGTGCTTCAACAGTATCAGCTTTGATCTTTGCCTTTGTTGCAAGCTGGCAATTGTCGATTATTATCCTTGCTCTCCTTCCCCTGGTAGGAGTCAGTGGATATGTTCAACTAAAGTTCTTGAAGGGGTTTAGTGGAAATGCAAAGGTATGTTCCATCATTTAATGTTATGACGTCATATGCAAAAGTACTAATCCAAACATAAATTGAATGGTTGCAGATGATGTATGAGGAAGCAAGTCAAGTTGCAAGTGACGCGGTGGCGAGTATAAGAACCGTGGCCTCCTTTTGTGCGGAAGAGAAGGTGATTAAACTATACAAAAGAAAATCTGAAGAACCTATGAAGACAGGAATGAGACAGGGGGTATTTAGTGGGATAGGATTTGGATCAGCATTCCTATTACTGTTTTTATTCTATGCAGCCACTTTTTATGCAGCAGGTCAACTGTGCACTCATGGAATGGCTACACTGCAAGATGTTTTTCAAGTGAGCAGATTTTCTTTGGGCACCAATATATTCTTGCAATATACTTTGAGTGATGATAGAATGAATTTGATTTTTTTACTTTTCAGGTGTTCTTTGCTTTAACCATGGCAGCTACTGCAATTTCTCAATCAAGCTCCTTCGCTCCTGATTCTTCCAAAGCAAAAGCTGCGGCTGTCTCCATATTTTCAATTTTAGACAAAAAATCAAATATCAACTCGAATGATGAGTCAGGAATGACGTTGGAGCTTGTGAAAGGAGACATTGAAATTTGTCATGTGAGCTTCAAGTATCCTTCTAGACCAGAAGTTCAAATTTTTGGAGACCTTAACTTGGTTTTTCAATCTGGCAAGGTAATTTAGCTTGGCATTTCAGTATCAAAACAAGAATCAAAACGTCATATTCTGAATTTACACCTTTGTATTGATCTTATTCCTTCAGACTGTTGCACTGGTTGGAGAAAGTGGAAGTGGGAAATCGACGGTAATCTCATTGTTACAGAGATTTTATGATCCTGACTCGGGTTATATAACTCTTGATGGGATAGAAATTCAAAAATTCCAATTAAAATGGTTGAGACAGCAGATGGGACTAGTCAGCCAAGAACCTGTTTTGTTCAATGATACAATCCGTGCCAACATTGAATATGGAAAAGGAGGAGATGCAACTGAAGCTGAAATTTTAGTCGCATCAGAATTGGCCAATGCTCACCAGTTCATCAGCGCCATACAACAGGTTAGCCTACAAGACTTTCATTGTATTCCAAATCATTACTTTCCATTCCGTTCTTTATTATAGTCTGCAGAACTGAATTAGTCGAAAAAACACAGGGGTATGAGACAATAGTAGGAGAGCGAGGAATTCAACTCTCTGGTGGGCAGAAACAAAGAGTAGCCATAGCCCGAGCCATAGTGAAAGATCCAAAAATATTGTTACTAGACGAGGCAACAAGTGCATTAGATGCAGAATCAGAAAAATTGGTTCAAGATGCTTTAGACAGAGTCATGGTGGATAGGACTACAATTGTTGTAGCCCACAGATTATCTACTATAAAGAATGCAGATGTGATTGCTGTTTTGAAAAATGGGGTTATAATAGAGAAAGGCAAGCACGAGACCTTGATGAAAATCAAGGATGGATACTATTCCTCCTTGGTGGCACTTCATACGGGTGCTTCATCTTAACTAGTTACTGGTTTCTTTAACGTGAAAAATTTCCTATCCCAAACAGGTGAATAAGGCGTTTTTTTTTTGAATAAGTAAAGATTTGTATTAATAATAAGATGTTGGTTATTGAAAGCCGGAGGACTAATAACAAAAATGAAGAAGCTAAAAAAAACATAGGCTTTTATGTTTTCTAAAAAAACTACACATTTATTCAATGCACTGCATAATTTATATAGAGCTGAAAATATAAGAATCAAATAAAATAATTTGTTAATATTCAACTACATCTTAACTGACTATTTTAAACAAGAAATAAAACACAAAAGATTTGATCCATTGACCAATCATTCTGTAGCAATTATCTAAGACACATTTTCAACATCCTCCTTGCCTTAGTAATTGCAAAATTTTAATGTCAAAATAATTCATCCTTGTGATGTTGCTCAATTGATGCTTTTCCCTTTTTAATTTGTGGCCTGCAAATCTTCTCCATATGCCCAATTTGTCCACATTTTCTACATTTGATATTCGGCCTCCATCAACATTTTCTTTATGGGTGATTTGGTTTTTTTGCAATGTAGGCATGGTGGATATGAATCATCATTGTTTTTGTTATTGTTGTTGTCGATCTTGTTGAAACTCTTGTTTTTGTCTCCTTCTGAATTTTTTTCTTTTTGCTAGCAGAACACCTTCAATGGTTCCTTCGTTTCGCATCATCCTCATTTGTTCTTGTACCTGTAGCGTATTTACTATTTTTACCAAAGACATGCTTGATAGATTCTTAGCTTCTTTCAATGTAGAAATTTTAGATTCATATTTTTCAAGGTTACAAGAACTTTTTATACGATTCTTTCCTTAGAAAAATCCTTACCTAATAACCTCACTTTGTTTACTATGTCGAGTAACTTGTCAGAGTATTCTTTAATAGTTTCTGACTCTTTTATCTTCAGCATTTCAAATTCTCTTATTAAGTTGAGCACTTGCATGTTCTTTATTTTTTCATTGCCTTGGTATTCCATTTTTAGGTAATTCCAGATGTCCTTTATCAACTCTAGATTCATAATTCTTGTGAATACAACGTTTGAAATAGCAAAAAAAGCAGGCTTTGGCTTTAGACTTCCTATTTTCTTTTCTTTGTGCATCTTGATTCGAGTCATTGTAGGATTTGTTGTCAATGGAATCACTTCATAGTCTTCCTCCATTTCTTCCCAAACATGCATAACATTAAGATGAGTTTTCATTTGAATAGCCCAAACTTGATAGTTTTCACCATAAAAAATTGGTGGTACACTTTGAGACAGTTGCGTTTCAATCTCCATTATTTGAAGATGGTTGTAATTCTTTTTGTAATTTTGGGTTATAAATCAGGTTTGTGTTTTGGTTTTGTTCATCTCACAGGTCTCTCAAGACAAATGCTCTGATACCATTTTATTGGTTTTTGAAAGCCGGAGGATGAACAATAAAAATGAAGAAACTAAAAAGCACACAAGGTTTTATGTTTTCTGAAAAACCACACATTTGTTCAATGCACTGCATAGTTTATATAGAGCTAAAAATATAAGAATCAAATAAAATAATTTGTTGATATCTAGCTAGATATCAACTAACTATTTTAAAAAATGAATAAAACACTAAAGATTTGGTCCATTGACCAATTATTCTACAACAATTATCTAAGGCATGTTTTCAACAGATGCCCATACATGAGAACGTGAATACCAAACTACAAGGCAATGACAACGTTTTAGCAAACATCAATATCTTTAGATAAAGCAGTGACAATGTTTAAACACAAATAACATACAAGGAGTTTGACAAAAATGGGATAAATGTAGATCACGTCTTGCCCCATTCACCCAACCCTACCAAATTAAGGACTAGGTGACTGACAATCTCTGATTTTGGAAGAGGTGCTTCAACTGATTGATGATTTACAAGGTAAGCTTTTAAATGTCCTCCCACCTTATGGATCCGAAGCTATTCTCATGTTTATTGGAGTGTTCAGAGCTAGCAGACGTGCGCTACACATCTAAAGAGGAAGAATTCCACTTTTCCAGGTATTTACTAGCAAAGTTTATCAATATACTCTTTCAAGTGATAGTTAGCCCCTTATGTATATTAATGGATTCTCCACGATGAGGTTAGATTAGGGCAAACTTTTTCTAACCTAATAGAATAAATAAGTTTTTTAATGATTACACTGATTAAGGAGCATAGAACCTAATTTCATTGGAAGTAATATAATGCATTCTGTCCATTGTGCTTAGCTTGTTCAGCACAGTAAGCCATAGAAGAATGGAGTAGCTAGACAAAAGTGACTCGTGCCAAATGATAGGAAATCATATCTGCCTTGAAATTTTTTTATTATACCATTTTCTAAATTTTGCAATGTTTAAAGTGTTTGGAGGATTGAAACATTCGAATATGTCCTCTTTATCTAAGTTAGGTTGGTAGTTAGGAGTCAAGTATTGCAATTTTGATGGAATGTTCCATTGGCCTCTTAGCATGATGGAATTAAATTTTGAGTTGATAGGAAATATGTTCCAAAACTAAAGAGCTTGAGGAGATCTAATTAGGGATCCTTTACCTGTCCAATTATCAAACCATAAAGAGGCCTTTTTACCATTTCCAACCTTACAAAATGTCGAAGGTTTTAAGATGGGTCTTAGCTTCAAGATTTGAATCAAGGGCTAAAAGGATGGTTTTTATAGGAATAGACCAAAGGTAGATCCTTTCAGGATATAGCTATGAAACCATCAAATCCATAGAGATTTCTTGCCTAATAAGATATTTCATAGATTTTTGATCAATGTTGATCTATTGAAAGTGGCAATAAGGATCAATCCTAATCCCCTCTCTTCTTTCCTTTTGCAAACTTCTGACTATTTAACCTTAGCAAAGTGTTTATCCAACTTTAAGTTTCCCTACATAAATCTTCTAAAAAACTTCTTGATGGTTTTAATAACTCCTTTAGCTCATGAAAAGTTGGAGGATCCATAAACATTAAGGGAATTCAGAATAGATTTGATGAGCTGTACCCTCCCACAAAAAGAGAGAACCTTATTAGACTACATACTCAATCTTCTATGTATTTTTTCTATCAAGGGAAAGCATTAAGAGAATTGCATTCTTTTTGTGGTAATTGGTAGACCCAGATAAGTGAGAGAAGCTGCTTCCTACTCATTCCTCTGATTGTGGAGATTTTATTCCACTAGTAGCTAGAATGAAATGACTTTTTGTAAGGTTAACCTCTAAACCTGAAAGGTCTTTGAGTAAAGATAGTGTTGACATAAGCAATTCAATAGATTTACCACGAGTCTAAAAAAAGTAATAGATCTTCCGCAAAACATAAATTGATAAGCCTACCCTCTTACATTTACTATGAAATTTGTAGTCCTTGCTATTACCAACCTTCTGATGGATCATTAGGACCTCCATGCATATGATAAAGAGATAAGGGAAGATAGGATCTCTTTGTCTCAATCCTCTTACGCTCTTAAAGATATCAGTTGGGATACCATTAACTAGAATAGAGTATGATGGAGTGAAAATATAAGCCTCAACCAATTTGACAAACTCATTTAGGAAACTCAAAAGTCGTAAGGTTTGAAGGATAAAATCCCATTCCATATGATCAAAAACTTTCTTAAAATCCACTTTTATATGATACAATTGGGAAGGCTATTCTTCCTTTGATAACCTTTCATCAGTTCTTGGACAATAGAAATATTATCCCCATTTCTTCTACCATGTAAAAAAGCACTTTGATTATCAAAGATTAATGAATTCAAGACTAGTTTAAGCCTATTTACTAAGATTTTAGAAATAACATTGTAAAGGAAGTCGACGCATGTGATAAGCCTATAGTCATCCAATGAAGAAGAACAAAAGGATTTGAGAATCAAACATATATGAGTTTTATTGATTTCCTTTAGTAAAACCCCCTATAGAAGAATTCCATAATTGTTTTGTTAGTTATAAGACCAATTTCCTGCCATGTCTTTTGAAAAAAGTATCTATTAAATCCATCGGGTCTAAGAGATTTATTAGGATGCATTTTAAACACTGCATTTCTTTCTCCTTCACTAGTTTAATGAGTGTTGCAGCTTGCTCTTAAGAGATCTTATTATGTATGAAGGAGCAAAGAGGGATAGTAGTTGCTTAAGTACGAGAAGAGCCATAGAAACTTTTAAAGAATCCCTCTGCTTCCTTTAGAAGGTCTTTTTGCTAAGAAATTTCCTTTCCAACTTGTACTTTAATAGAGAAGATTCTATTTGCATTTCTTTTGACTAAAATGGAGTTAAAGAAGAATTTTGAACACCTTTCACCATCTTTTAGCCAACTAACTTTGGCTCGTTATTCTGTAAGGTTGTTATGATCCCTGGCTTTTGATAAGTAAGACATCAAAAGAGTCTTCTTAGTACTCAATAAGATATAATTGCTTCCAGATCTTCTTTAGCTTTAGCAAGAACTTGTTGTGTGGACGAAGATCTTCTACTCATTAGGTTTTTCATCTCCCTTTTGATAGCTTTAAGCTTTTGAATACAAATGAATTATTGTGTTCCTTCAACCGTAACCTCCAAAACCTTTTAGAGAGCCTTGAAAAATCCATCATCATTAAGCAAAAGATTGTTAAACCTGCACGGACCTCTTCTACCCTAGTTTTGAAGGAGATTCTCTAGTTGCATTGGCGTATGATTATTGGGGTTATGTAAATATAATGCCCTAGAAAGCAAGTTTATTTATATATAACTTAATCTTCTTCCAGTTACATTTTTGTAATAAAAATATTTATTATTAATAAAACAAAAGAGTTTGGTTTTATTTGTATGAGCATAATATAACTAGTCATAAGGTACCAAGATTCTTTTGTATGTAATATACATATACATGGAGATGTATGGGAAACATGTATATTATTAGAGTCTAAATTAATTGATTCACTGTTGAATAATTACGTTGGTCGCTTGATTATAGTTTAGACGGTAGTGTTAAGATTTATTTCCATGTAAGTAAAGGAGTTTACTTCAAGGGAACGATGAGTTTTATATCATGATAGTAGTTAACTATCGATAATGGCACTATTAAATAAATCTGGAATCACGTATATTTTTAAAGAATAAAGTAGATCGTTTTTTAATCTTAAAACTTACATTTTAGCATTTGTTTATTATGGACCACAATATTGATGAGTGGTGAACTAATATATGTTTCATTATAATTTTTGATATGATCGGAATGATTTTTTTATAGAATATCAATCCAGTGTCTGCATGGTGGAATTATGAATTGAAACATGTATCAAGGAACATTCACTCAAATAAAGAATTTATAGTGATATCATCACTTTTAGATGTTTTACGAAGATTGTGATCAAACTAGCGCCACTAGTTTGATGGACTAGCTATCCATCAAGTCTTAACACCAAGATGAGATCTTATGTGATAATCACCATATAGAGTAAAACAGGAGATCTATAAGGAAAAATCAACGTAAGCACAAAACGGTAATTTTACCCTTTATTTTGCGGATAGCTATAATATGGTTCTTAATAGAGTTTGCAATTAGACATCTAATTAGAAACATGTATCTCATAATATTTAGTAATTCAAGAGTTCAACTAATTATTTTTAATGGAATAACATTTGGTTAATAAGTTGGACTTAATTATAATGAGATTAAATTAATTCTGGGCTTATTGGAGCTTCAATTATATATGTCCAATTATATTCCTCACTTGTCTTTTAGGAAAGTTATCAAGGAAAGTAAGAAAAATAAATAGAGGTTTCCAGAAAGAAAAATAAGACAGAAAAAAGTGACTGAATTAGATTCGGAATACAAAAACTAGAACAATTTAATTAAGAATTAATTAAATTGAGTTTGAAAGCCTATGATTAAATGTTGGGCTTACACTAATTAATTGTTAATTAAAAACCCATATGAATATTTAATAGTGGACTGGACTTTAGTTTGATTTGATTAATTAGATTAATTAAATTGAAACAAAGTTATCAAAGATAAAAGGAGGGCAAATTTCGGTTAAATGGACTAAATGGACAGCTGCACATTTAAGGTGGGATTTTATCATGCTTCATCATTATTAAATAGATTAATGGTGTCATCATTAAATGGAGTAATGATCTTATCATTAAATGCTTTAATGGTTGTCTTTTAATGATGACATGTAAACTTTTAGCATTCATTTGATTAAAGAAGGAAGAGGTGCATTTGATGTACTCTCTCCCTTCCTTCATCTTATGACCGAAAATGAGAGGATCTCATAAATTATTTGTCTTTTCATATAACCATCTTAAACAAATGAGAGTGTCTCATTTATTGGTTTCTTTATTTTTAATTAAAGAATGAAGCGATGCATTGGATGCACATCACTCTCTTCTTTCATCTTTAATCGAAATTGAGAGGTTCCATTTTGTTTTTTTTTCTTTTCATCTAGCCATATTAAAACAAATGAGAATGTCTCGTTTATTGGCTTCTTCTTCATTTTTGAAAAAACAGAAGAAGGTGTTGCATTTTTTGACTCGCTCTCTCCTCTCTTTCATAAGCTAGCCGAAACTTGTAATGAGATTGTCTCATTTTGGTTCTTTCAACTAGTTGATCATAAAAGGTAAACCTCTTTAATATTTCTTCTCCTTTCCTACCAAAGGATCTTGTTAATCAAGTTGACCAAGGAGAACAAGTGATACATCGAATTAGTTGAGGATACAATAACGAGGAAAGGATATATATAACATCTCGTTACCTAAGTGGAGGCTATAATAGTAAATATGAGAGAATAGAAACGTATTTCATGCTCATGCATAGTATGATATACACATACAAGTGAATCTTGAATTTTTGTACATGAAAATAATTGTACATGCATTCATTGATAATTTCGGGTATAATTGAATTGTGTTATGGTATGATTTCGAATTTCGAATTTGTTGTATTAAAAATTTATTTGGAGAGTGTAACTGTTAATTTTGAATTTTGGTGAATTTTAGGAATAATTTTAAAAAATGTTGGATATTATTGTACTAAAAAAATGCCACTTGGCAAGTAATTTGATGTATGAAAAATAGAAATGAGTGTAATGATATTGAAGAACCTTGTAAGAAGATGACGTTGAAAACTTTGGAGATAATTGGAATGAAAGGATAAGAGTTAGGGAACTAGTTCAATAAGAACTAGTTAGTTAGGAAAGTAGCTAAGGTCTTAAGAAATGGACAACTGTTCAAGTTTAAAGTTAAGTCTTCTTAACGTTGAAAGACTAAGCACTATTGTTCTTATCCTAATTCTCTTTCTCGTAGCTTCTTCCTCAAGTTTTTTTTAACATAGAGTTTTTCATCAAATCTTCACCAAAGAAAAACCTTGTTCTCATCTATCTTTTGCTACTCCCAACGTAGGTTTTCTTTCATTTTCCTCAAGAACAACCAAAATTCTAACCTCTACAATGGTGTATGAGAGTTGCATGAAAATTCGGGCTTCTTGATATTTGAAGATTTTGGAGTTTTAATAAGTATCTTGTAAATCCTTACGAGTTATTAGTTTATGAGACAAATTTGGTGATTTTTTTTGTCATTAAATGATCATGTGAAAATGGACATTTTCATGTATACCGTAGGCATAGGATGGAAATGCAAATTTTGTTAACTTTTGGTTTTGATGATAAAAATTTCATAAAATAGTGTAGAAATGATTTTTGGAGTTGAAAGATCAATAAAAGTGTATATAAGTTCAGTGCAGAAATTTATGAAAGTTGCTTTCATATTCATATATGCTCTGTTTTCTTTTCTTACGGTTGTTCATATGAATTTTTGAGTGTTATTAGAAATGAACAAACATAGATTTAGAGTTAAGGGATAGGTGTAAGGTGATTCCTAGAGATGAGTAAGAATGATTAAAGTGATAGCTGGAGGGAAAAAATGAGGAGAATGCAGAAAACGAAAATGCAAAAAAATGACAGTGAAGAAATATCGAAAATGGTGGTATACATGAATGAGGTTCTGTTTTGATCTTTGTGTGTGATCATGGTTTTTGATATGTTTGTGAATATGTTGAACTGAAGGGGAGTTGAAATGGTGAAATGACAATGTTGAATGTGCATAAAAGGAAAGTGCAGGAGAATGAAAGAAAAAATACAGAGAATGAAGGAAATGAGTGAATGAATTTTGTGTTTTTGATGTATGTGTTTTAATCTAGAATTTGGAGTTGTTTGTGAATGATTTTATTTAAATTGGAGTCAAAAATGGGGTTGAGAGGAGTTAGGGAAGTTGGTTTGAAAGAAAAGTAAGAATTTAATTTAGAGAAGTTGAATAAAAATAAAAGAACAAGAAAAAGTGCAAAGGTTCGGAGTGTTTTTAGAAGAGAGAATAGGAAAGCGCGATTGTGCTTCAACACGATTGTGACTTTCCTTTAAAGGTTTAAGACTTGCGATTATGTTGAAGCACGATCGCGACTTCGTAAGTTTATAGCGAATGAGCACGATTGCAACTTCAAAGGTTGGAGGTTGACACAACATCCTTTGATCTTTTGACTATATCTCATTCTTCTGACCTCCAAATAACATGGAACTTAAACCATTGGACTCGTAACACAATAATCTATATCCTCACCAAAAATCTCAGCCATCTGAAATCATTTGGGAGAGATTGAGTGAAAACATCTGGATTGGTATGATAAGGTGTGCATGGCTGTATGTTGAGTTCTCACGGTCATGATTTATTTTTGTTGGTGTGCACGGGCATAAGTTTTTGTTGCAACCCCATGACTCTCGCACAGCTGTGCGTTGATGATGCACAGCTGTGACTTAATTTATTTAGTGGGTTTAATGAATTTTGGGATGAAAATGTTGAGAAGTACTAGAATATGATTATTGGTATGGTTTCACTGAATATTCTTTGGTATTTCGACTATATCTTGATCTATAGATTTCCAAATGAGATTATTTTTTATTTTGAGTAAATTAGGTGCATAGGGCTACAAATTATCTGAAGAAATCTAATTTTATTTTAGTCTCTATGATTTTCAATTTCTTGATAGAAGTTGAGTATAGGGTGTTGTTTCAGAATAAGAATAGTCTGAAAATATTTGGGGTATAATTTTCATATTTCTGAACCAAATTGAACAATCTTAATGTCATTAGAAACTTAAGATATAGGGGAACATTTTTATAGAAGAGAGTATTGTCAAATTACTTCATTTTCATTGTCTAAATGATCAAGAACAATAGAACCGAAAGTCAATTTTTGGAAAAATCTGAAATGATTCAATGAGTTATGAATTATGATTTTTAATGGTTTTATTGAGGTATAAGCCTAAATACAAATTATACTTAGGTGAGGTTTGATATATGAATGTTACATGACAAGAATAATAGAGCGATACCTGGGATTGTTATAAACATGCATTGTGCATATTTCATATACATGCATGTGCATTATAAAACACTTACAATTGTGCCAAATTGTGATATGTGTATATTGCTTGTTATAGAGGAGCAATTAGAACGTCAACCTCCAGACATTGTCGGAACTTAAAGGCATTATCTTCGGAAGTGATTTGTGAGTAACTTCGACGGTCTCACTTAATTAATTGTTTGTTGTATATTATGTTTGACTTATTAAATAATTGTGAATTGATTATGTTGATTCTGGAAAATGAAGGCCTGATGATTATGATGTATGAATGAGTTATTGAAGTGCTACTTGTATATGAATGTAACGACATAAATGTTACTCAACAATGATGTTGAATGTCAGACCTTAGGTTCGATGATAATTGTGATTTGAATGTGAATGTGCAAGCAAGTGATTGATTGAGAATATGAGAATGTGAAGCATTCCATTATATGAATGCATGTAAGATAAAGGAAGTTGTAACCGGAGTTGCCAATATAAGAGCTTAAAGCTCAGATTGTAATCAGAGCCTCAGGATCGGTTGTGAATGTACTCGATATCCACTAAGGGATATGGGACATAATTTAACACAGCTTGGTATCCACTAAGCGATATGAGTTAGTGAAAAAAAAGGCATTTTGTCATAATGACAATAATACATGAAAGTGAGTCTCACGTGCATTACATTTATACTTGATAGATGTACCTTACCTGATTGAAATGATTATGATGATTGTTCTGAAAGTGAAATGTGATATTTTATGAATAAGCAAAAAAATGTGAATAATATGTTACGTGGATTGATGTAATGCATGAATTGAGTGAACCATTGATGATGGTTACCTCATTATGTTCGCAAAACTTATCAAAATTGTAACATTGACTTTTAGGATCGAGAGACGATATTAGCTACTGAGGGATGCTACAAGCAGTGTAGACTTGTACTTTTGGGAAAGAGAAGAAATGTCTCAAAGGTCGGTCAGCTAGGTTTGGACAAACTAGATAGATTTTTATGTATTTCCTCTCTCATATATCACTTTTTGTATTCAGCTATGATGTTGTATAAGTATGAATGTTGAAGGATACATTATAGACATTCGGTTTTTATGAAATGAAATGAGAAAATTTGGTTTTAAAATATTGTGACTTTTCTTATGATTTTTTATAAGAGAATAAAGATAGATGATGCCTTGCTAAGTGAATGCTGTGATTAAACGTAGCACATCATTATTGTAAGTTATGTACTAGAATGTCCTCCGGACATCTTGGTATGTATCCTAGGATAAGAGGGCACTACAATACATTAACAAGGAGAGGATATAAAAGCGAGGAGTCCAAGATGTAGTAAAGAGTCGGTACAATTTCCATCTTGTTCTTATTTTAGTTATTTTCCTTATATCGTATCATCTGTGGATGAAAACATGTTGATTTGGTTTTTATGCTTCCACTACAATTTGGTTTTGGAAAAAGTTTTTGAAATTTACCATTCAACCAAATCTAGTATGCTTTTATTTTTCGATCCAATAATTAATATCAAAGACATTTTATTATGCAAGATTTCGGTTCGTGTATGTGATGCATGGGTTGGCAATTAAAATTTGCAAATTGCATATGTTTATGTGATAGAAATATAAGTTTTCTTCATTTGGTTTGTAACAAGGTGGGTGGACTATCATCGCCATGTTCCTCTTTGGCTTCATTTTTATGTGTTCTTTGATTTTGTAATGCACAAATTTTTGTACTACTGAAGATGGAGTAACCATGGATCGAAGAAAAGGATAGGTAATGGTTTTGATTTTTTGTTTTGGTGTAATGACTTTTTCGGTTTTGTAAGTTTTTCAAATGCTAGAATTTTATATTCCTATTGACAATTTCAATTTTGTAAGTTTTACAAATGCTGGAATTTTGTATTCCTATTGACAAATTTGTTTTTGTGAGGTTTACAAATGCTGGATTTTTTGTTTTCCTAGTAACAAAATTTGGTTTTATGAAAAACAAAACTTATTGAAATATAAATGCCATTAACACTTGTTTACATATTGGGCAGGGTCATGTGAGCGAAGAGTTCGAAGTGGAAGATCCAAGTCCAAGAAGAAATTTTTGGGCCTAAAATCCTAGTAATTTTATTTATGTTCTAGGATGGATAATCAAAAATGACTTATTAGTTCATGAGATGAATGGATAAATGGATGCAAATAATATGCGATATTGTGTGATTGTATGCCATTTAGAAAATTGTCAACCCCACGCTTTATCATGCATTGATTATGTATGAGATATCTAATGAAACAATATAGGATGAATAATAAATTGCATCTAGACAAGAT
>JANTPM010000009.1:25148327-25166037 GCA_025434745.1 Erythroxylum divaricatum
TATATCCATAAATTTCAGTACCTATTTTCAATCATTTTCTTATGAATTCATGCATTAAAACCATAAGTAAAACATAAGCATAAACATCATCTTACCTAATCAAGCTTTAACTCTTCACTTTCTTCAACTAATCCACCAATCCTCTATTTCTCAACACCATACACGATCATCACCTTCTCAAAAAGGGGTGAGGTTTAAGTCAAGCTCTTTAGGTGAACTAAAAGAGGGGAAAGCAAAGTAGAGGGAAGTAGGAAAGATGGACAAAATTTTCCAAGTAGCAAAGGAGGAAGAAGCTACGTGAATGAAGGAAGGGAGCATGAAGACAACCTCATTTGGCCTTTTGGAAAAGCAAGTGTCGTGGAAGGTTGGAGAACTACCACCATAAAAAATCAATTTATGATGAGTCATTGGACACTTGTCCAATTAGGAGAAAAGACAAAAGAAGGATAAAACAAAACATGTAATAGGATTTATTATAAAAATCCTAATGAAATTTGACTCATTCAATGCCAATGGCCCTAATTTCAATCCCAAAATCATGTACCCAATATTACAGTGCCATTGGATAGAAATTTTCACTACCGAAAATCAACCGATTCGCCACTTGGCGATTTTTTTTCGGTATGGGAATTTTCTCCGGAAAATTTCAAAAAAATTCCTGAAAATCTCTTAAAATATAAAACATTCAATGGCTCACTCAAAATAATTTTTCAAACCCAATAACCATGTTAATCATAATAAAATTACATTAGGCACGAAAATCGGGAATGTCATGTATGCATGTACAGTACTTTCATGTACACAAATGATATTGTGTACCAATCCTATTATGCACGAACAGTCCTAAGTCATCCGATCTATCTCATCCTATGCCAAATTTACGATTTTACCCTTTCAGTAGGGGGTGGGATGTTACAATTGGTGTCAAGTTGGATTGGTTTCTTCTCCATCTCCAACTTGAGGGGGCAGTGTGAAAGTAAAGTAGCTGTATAGTTAGCTAGTTGACAATTAATAGTGTAACTGCTCTATTTGTTTTCCTCTGTTAATGTATATATACTTGCAACTGGGTTTGTAAATAATATACACATTTTTTTCTTCACTCTAAAAGCGGTTACCAAATAGTTCATTTTCTGTCATTATATGCCTACTTTTTATCTTTATTGCTTTATTCGGTTGTATAACTTAGATTTTGTTTATCTTAATTATTTATCTTTATTTCTTTCATTAATTTGTTTGAGTGGTTTGATGAAAAAATTACTCCAAAAAATATAGATGTCATGAATAAATTAAGAGAGAAGAACATGGATTTTAATGAATAAAAGGGAGATGGTAAACTTAGTTAGGTCTGGAGTTTGATGATATTGTCATAAATTATGTCTAGTGCAACAATTAGTATTTGTATGCACAAGCAATGAGGATGAGATGAGTTATACCTTTATTACATTATGCATTATATAATGTTTTTAAATTATGAAACTTTGTATGATATTTTGTATTAAATTAATGAAAAAGATGTGATTTTAATTTCCTCTAACACATGCCTTTAAATTCAAATCAAAAGATCAACAAAATGATTCTCTATACATGGTATTGTAATTACATATAAATGAGTAAGTTTATATAATTAAAAGTAGTCAATAAATTTAAAAGATCAACAAAATAATTTCTTGCGCATGGTGTTGTAATTATATATACATGATTCAACATATAACATCAACAATAATATAAAAGTGAGATGTCCATAATTATATAAGACCACATAAGCTATCCATAAAATAAAAAGTGAGGTATCTATAATTATAAACCAAAAAGTCCACATTAGTTACCCATAAATACAAAGATCATAAATTATGCACTTCCTTTACTCCTTGTTCTTTTTATTGGTCCAACGTCTTCTTTGGCACTTAACTTTATTAAGATATAAAATCTTCTAATTTTGGTTGCTTTCTTCTTTATTCTAGTTTCTTGAATATATTTTTCCCTTACTTTGTGATGCATTTAGTACAACGCTTTCTTAGGAAGATATTTGCTATTGACCTAAGAGAAAGAAATAAGATTAACTTTTTATATTATATATTCTAATTATTTGTTCAACATGAAATAAATAAGCTTACCATCATTTATCTACTAGAAATAGGCTTAGGTGTTGGCATCTTGCAAGTTTTGAAATTATATCCAACTTGTTTACATTTCTTGCATGTGACATGTCTTATAGTTCTTGTTAAAACAATACCTTCCCTTTTTTCCCCCACCACCCTTATTTTATTTTTCTTTTTCCTCCTACCTTTTTATCATTGGCATGATGATTTATCTTCTATCTATGTTCTTCCCCAAGTATTAGCTAAAATTGTTCACCTGGTAATGGATTTGTTAAATCCTTTGTCTTTCATTAGTTAGATATGCCAATATATAAATAACCTACTTGCTACTTGTGTTATTCATTCATGGCAATTATAGATCATTAGACTTATGGATAGTAATAGAGTAATCAATACAAAATTAATTTATTAGATCGTTCAATATTAATTACTCATAAATAAATTAGAATAATAAGAAATTTAAAAATACTTAAATTAAAATAAAATCCAATTTAGAACAAAACCTCGAAAAGCTAGAAGTAGATTTTCGATTCCCTTTAAATAAAAAAAATCAGATTTAGCCACTCATTACTATTCTATATCAAAGATAGAATAAAGAAGACAAAAGAAATAGAGAATAACATGTTCTTCCTTTTCCAAAATTGTAGTCTATGAATATTCCATAGATGACGCTCGGAACAAATCAAAATCCTTATATAATAGGACTGAAAATAAAGTCTCCTAATTAGACTAAACTTCTTAGAGTGAATTTGGCTCTAAGTACAATCTTATTTTATCAGTTTCAACAATTTGTCATCGTTTACTTCATCGTCTTGAAATTTTTGGCTTTTCCAAATGATGCTTCAATTAGATATTTCAAGTCAAATTTGGTATAATCTCCATTTGTCACCACCTAAAATAAAATAAACAATGATTTTACTAATTAAACATTAAAATCATAAACAAAAGAGATAAGTCTAATGAATATGATCTAATCACATCTTATCACGAACTATCCATATAGACCTCTACTGTCTTCAATTTTCTTTCTTTAATTGCAACTATCAAGTTTCTCACATCATTATCATTCTATAATGGTCTCAAAACCATCCTCAAATAACTCAAGTGGTGATTTATAGGTAAAATTCTACGCCTCTCTATACCTTAATCTCTTATCATTAAGTATAAAATCAACCAATGTAATCTCATCTACCTTACAACTAAAAAAATCTTTCTCCACTCCTTATATATTATTTCTGGTTTGAATTTGAAGAATCAACCATAGAATTACTCAAACCTCACTCTTAGGTTTATGGTCAATGATTGAGTAGTACACATCTTTTGTTACTAAAGGCAAACATTTTTTTTGGTTAATATATAACATATCTACTCCACATTGAATAGAGAAAATGTTATTTTAGGCTAAGCTATAGGAAGGTAAATGGCCTTGATCTAGCATAGCGAATTTTGATACAGACATAAGAGACTTTCAAAAATCACTTTATCTTTAAAGGCAATTTATAGAAAAATCCTGATATTTCTCAATGTTTGTAGCAACACACAAAGAATGTTGTGTGCAATTAAAATTAATGGCGATATAAAAACATCAAAAAGGGAAATTCTACAATAATTCAAAATGGGGATAACAATTAAACGTGCTCACCAGTAAACTCGTATTCTCTGTGGTGATTTCTCCTCTCTAATGATTGAATTAAGGAACTTTAGCTTTTTCCCCAATTATATTTCAATGGATTTCTCCTCTCTAATAAATCAATCGACAAACCCTAGTTATATCCTTTGTCTTTGATATTCATCCAATACTTCATAATATTTCATTGTTTCTACTTCAAGTCGTGCTAAACGTTATGTAGCTTAAACTCAAACGCGCGACATCAATAGTTAGATGGCATAGTAGTGTTACCTATACTGTTACATTAAAAATTTACAACATTTTTGTGTGGGAAGTTAGGGTTTTTAACAGATATTTGACGATAAGTGAAATATGTGTTAGAGATAAAAAAAATTCAGGGGCTTTTGATAAGTTTTAAAAGTTGGGGCATACTGTGACAGCTTGTCAAATCATAAGGAATCCTATAAATTTAATTAGATTTTATTAATAATTTGAAATAAAAATTAAAAATAACTTAAATCTGACTCGTAGATCCATCATATCATACGAATACCATTTAATATATGCTACATCAGTGTCGATATGATAAAAAAACAATTTTTTTTTTCAATTTTTCGTCTACTTAGAATTTTTTTTGAACAATTTGTAAACGTTATGATTTATTTTGAACATTTCAAAATGTTAAGGCTAAGTTTATATTTTGGTAAAACAGTTAGTGTCTAATTTAAACTTTTTGCTTTTAAACATTCAAAAGTGTTAGATTTTGAAAATCTTATGATAAAAAAAAATGTAATGTACTTTTGTTTTAAAATATACGATTTATGAAATTCTAATTAAATAAATAACGAATTAATTGCTTCATTTATCAAATAAAACTAAGTCGTTTTAATAAATTGAGCTGTATTGTTTCAACCAAGTGGGTCGGATTGTGAAGACCAAACAAAAACAAAATTTGCCTATCGATCTTAAATCAGAGTTTCTTCCTCCCCCGTAGATTCTTATACGAAGAGTACATGTTATTTGATTTGCAAATTATAGTTTTATTATGTTTGTGCTTCAATTCAAATCTATTGTTGATACCGACAACCAGGTTTGGCTTGTCCTATAGTTGGCCTTTTGACTACTCTATCTCCATTTTTCCACGGGTAGAAAATTACAAGAGACGTGGGCTTACCAAGAATTGCCAATATTGTACGTACGTCTTGGATTCAAAGTCTATTGCTAATATGGATTCAAAGTATAAGCATGGCATAATCGAATCGACATCAGAAATTCCACTCTACACGACGTGGGGTTTTGACAATTTAATGAGACGTGGGGATGGTTCGTTGATGCTCTTCTTCAATCATATGATTACGTCTTGTTGGGCAGCAATTGAGTTTTGGCATTCAATTTACCGTTGACCTTGCTTCATATTTAGGTAACATATTATTGCAAATTAATTGAGCCTAGTAATTTTCACCTTAGCAAAAATGTTAAAAAAAAACTAATTTATAAGATTTGATTTTCAATGAAGTGATTAAATATTTCTTCAATCACAAGAAAGCACATGGCTTTAACTCAAGTCAAGTCTCTTTCTTTCGACCTTAAATTATTATATTATATTCACTTTTTATTAACTACCAAATTATCATTGCAGAGGAGTCATCGTAAAGAACAATGATAACCTCAGTCAATGCAGTGGGAAGATAGGTTGAACCTGAGGTGACAATTCATGTAAGTTCCAGGAAGCGTGACAGTTATTGAAACCTGTAAACAAAACATGCATGTGTTAGAGAGCATAGATACCGGAGCTCAGTCTAATTTGTATATCAAATCAAATACTAAAATATTCAAGACAATGCACAGGTACCCTCAAGTTGAGCAGAGGCATGGCTGCCCACGTGAAGGAGATACTTGAGAACTTTTCTTTATGCAAGAAAAAGGAAGCAACTAACTGCATCTCACAAGACTTCAGTTCACGATGAGAACAGTTTTGACTGTAATGTAGGATTATAGATGTTGATATGTGATTGTACAACTAAAACAACCCATAAAACAGCCTGGAGCTATGCTAATTTTTATAAGTTCATTCTGGTCCTCTGACTGCTCTCTTCTTCTTTCCCATTTCAATATGGTCATGAGACAAACTTCTTACTCTTCTTCTTCTTCTTGTTTTTTTTTTTAAAATTCCAGTGTTTCTTCCATATTCCACGATTTTGATTTCTTCTCTTATGGCTTGTGTCCTACAGATTCAGTTAAGTTGTGCATATTCTGAAAGAAGTATATAGATAGTCCATTTTACTATCTCCAAGTGCACGCCATGGCCAAGGGGATGGATAATACAGCCTCATCTTCCAAAGGAAAAGAGCATAAGAGAAGCTCAGACTTGAATAGTGACAAAGAAGAGCCTGTGAAGAGAAATACAATTCCCTTTCTGAAGCTGTTTTCCTTCGCGGATTCAACGGACACCATGCTCATGATCATTGGAACAGTTGGTGCAATTGGAAATGGTTTGTCTCTTCCAATAATGACTTTGATTCTTGGGGAAATAGTTAATTCTTTTGGGGAAACCCAGACAAACATCGTCCACAAAGTTTCCAAGGTAAAGACATTATGATGCTTGAGATTAGATTACCAATGTCCTGTCTCTTGTAAATCTTTCGAATTGTTGATAGCTGGAAGTTGCTAAGTTTGTCTAGACAAACGTAGGTTTCTCTGAAATACGTTTACTTGGGAGTGGGAGCTGGAGTAGCTGCCATGCTTCGTAAGTACATCTCATATTCAAAAATCAACTAATTTGTCAAAAATTTTGCGATATAAAAGACTCAGACCAATCCATTCTTTGTCAGAGGTTGTCTGCTGGATGATCACAGGGGAGAGACAGGCAGCACGAATAAGGTATATCTACTTGAAGACAATATTGAGACAAGATATTGGTTTCTTTGACAAGGATACAAGCACTGGTGAGGTTATTGGCAGAATGTCTGGTGATACAGTTCTCATACAAGATGCAATAGGTGAAAAGGTACTTGCTATAAACCAGCAATCATCAAATACATGTGGAATATGAAGAGACAACGTTAGACAAACCTGTTGAATTTTTGCAGGTTGGAAAATTTCTGCAGCTAATTGCAACATTCCTGAGCGGCTTCATTATAGCGTTTCTTAAAGGGTGGTCCCTTACCCTGGTGATGTTATCTTCGATCCCCTTTTTAGTGCTAGCTGGAGCAACAATGTCCATTTTCATATCCAGAACGGCAACTCGTGGCCAAAAAGCTTATGCAGAAGCTGCAACTGTAGTAGAACAAACCATTGGCTCAATCAGAACTGTATGTCATGTCGTCAGAGCCAATGGAATTCATATTGAAAATTTACATTCTTTAACAAGCATAACAATAGTTTGATATTTTCAGGTAGCATCATTCACTGGGGAAAAGAGAGCAATCAATGCTTACAACAAATTTCTGTTTAACGCTTACAAGTCCGGGGTTCATGAAGGGTTGGTTGCCGGAATCGGTCTTGGCGCAATTATGTTCATAGTGTTCAGTACTTATTCCCTGGCAGTGTGGTATGGTAGCAGATTAATATCGCAAAATGGGTATAAGGGGGGCCAAGTCATTAATGTGATTGTTGCTGTATTGACTGCGTCTATGTGAGTTCCATTTTGATTCTTACTGCTGGTTAAATACTGCGCACACATGCACATATTTCAAAGATCAGGGAATTTAAATAAACTTTTGGCGTGGAATTTGCAGGTCCTTGGGACAGGCATCTCCCTGTATGAGTGCCTTTAGTGCTGGTCAAGCTGCAGGATATAAGATGTTTGAGACTATCAACAGGAAGCCGAAGATAGATGCTTATGACACAAGTGGAAGAATATTGGATGACTTACATGGAGATATAGAGTTGAAGGACGTTTATTTTACTTATCCTACCCGACCGGATGAGCAAATATTTTGCGGTTTTTCTCTTTTCATCCCAAGTGGTACAACTGCAGCTTTGGTTGGGCACAGTGGAAGTGGGAAATCAACAGTGATCAGTCTGATAGAGAGATTTTATGATCCACAGGCTGGCGAGATACTCATAGATGGAGTTAACCTCAAAGACTTGCAGCTTAAATGGATTAGGGGACAAATAGGTCTAGTAAGCCAAGAACCTGTGCTGTTTACATCCAGTATCAAGGATAACATTGCATATGGGAAAGAGGGTGCGACTGTTGAAGAAATAAGAGCAGCGGCTGAACTAGCCAATGCTGCTAAGTTCATCGACAAACTACCACAGGTTCTATGGCTTCTTCATTTCTACAATTTTGTTCCCGAGTACTGTCTTCATTTTATGATTCTATCTAGTGTATTTGCATTCACTTAGGGGCTTGACACTATGGTTGGCGAGCATGGCACTCAGCTTTCTGGTGGACAGAAGCAAAGAATTGCAATAGCCAGAGCAATCCTGAAGGAGCCTCGGATTTTACTTTTGGATGAAGCTACAAGTGCACTTGATGCAGAATCTGAGAAGATAGTACAAGAGGCATTAGATAGAATAATGGTCGATCGAACTACAGTTATTGTTGCCCATCGTTTGACCACTGTGAGAAATGCTGATATGATTGCAGTTATTCATCAAGGAAAGATAGTTGAAATAGGTAATCTTGTACAACTTTATATATCCAAAAGTTTGCTTTCTGAAGAAAGAAAATCTCATCTAAACATGCTAATTCTATTGATCAATTAAACAGGCTCACATTCAGAACTTCTTGAGGACCATGATGGAGCATATGCCCAGCTTATACGATTACAGGAAGTAAACAAAGCGTCAGAAAACCAAAAATCTGAGATCACCAGAGAATCATTTAGAATGTCAAGCCAAAGAAGGTCACTAATGCGATCCATTAGTCGTGGATCCTCGAGAAATAGCAGTAGTAGGCACTCCTTTTCAGTCTCATTCGGTATACCTACAGGACTTGAAGCCCCTGATAACCACTTGGACGATTTAGAAAGTTCTCCACCTAGTATAAAACCCCCGGAGGTTCCAATCCGACGTCTTGCCTCTCTGAACAAGCCAGAACTTCCTTTTCTTATACTTGGTGCTATTATAGCTTCTGTGAATGGAACAATATTGCCAATTTATGGTGTATTGGTGTCCAAAGCAATAAAAACATTCTTTGAACCACCTCAGGAGTTGAGAAAGGATTCAAGGTTCTGGGCACTGATGTTTGTGATCCTTGGCCTAGCTACACTTGTCCTCAGTCCAACCAGAACATACTTATTTTCAATAGCTGGGAATAAGTTAATTCAACGGATCAGATCAATATGCTTTGAGAAGGTGGTTAACATGGAGATTGGTTGGTTCGATGAGCCTGAACATTCAAGTGGGGCAATTGGCGCGAGGCTCTCAGCAGATGCAGCAACTGTTCGTGGCCTTGTTGGAGACGCACTAGCCCAAACGGTTCAAAGCATTGCTACGGCTATAGCAGCTTTGATCATTGCCTTCACTGCAAGTTGGCAACTAGCACTAATAATCCTGGCTATAGTCCCCTTGGTAGGCATCAACGGCCTTGTGCAAATAAAGTTCTTGAAAGGATTCAGTGCAGATGCAAAGGTATGCCTTAAAAGTTTTTTTTTTTCTAGGGCAAGTATAAGTACGGAATAATTTCATTCATGATCTATATTATTACCTGCAGAAATTGTACGAGGAAGCAAGTCAAGTAGCAAATGATGCAGTTGGTAGTATAAGAACTGTTTCCTCTTTCTGCGCAGAGGAGAAGGTAATGCAATTATATGAAAAGAAATGTGAAGGCCCCATGAAGACAGGAGTGAGGATGGGATTGATCAGTGGCAGTGGATTTGGATTATCATCATTCTTTCTTTTTGCTTTCTACGCAACAAGCTTCTATGCCGGAGCACGACTAGTACAGAGTGGGCACACAACATTCTCAGATGTTTTCCAAGTGAGCAAATATAAATCTGACATATCAAAATCCTCATCTTCAAAGATTTGAATTGCCCTGTTAAAATTAGTAATGCTATAATTATTTTGCAGGTGTTCTTTTCTTTAACGATGGCAGCCATAGGAGTGTCCCAAACTAGTAACTTTGCTCCCGATTCTTCCAAGGCGAAGGCTGCGACTGCTTCTGTTTTTTCATTCATAGACCGAAAGTCAGAAATAGACCCAAGCAATGAGTCAGGACTGACACCGGAAAATGTTACTGGAGAAATCGAGATTCGACATGTGAGTTTTAGTTATCCATCTCGACCAGATGTTCAAATTTTCCGAGACATCAACTTGAGCATTCTTTCCGGAAAGGTATGTCTCTGATATGCCATCGTTGGGAGAAGTGACAAAGCAGGAATCAAATTAACATGACATTCTAATACCATTTTCCTATTTTTCCTAGACTGTGGCTCTTGTTGGGGAAAGTGGGAGTGGAAAATCAACAGTAATTGCATTGCTGCAAAGATTTTATGATCCAAATTCAGGTACTATCACACTTGACGGAACGGACATTCAGGGGCTTCAACTAAGATGGTTAAGGCAACAAATGGGACTAGTAAGCCAAGAACCTGCTTTATTCAATGACACCATACGTGCTAACATTGCTTATGGAAAAGGAGGAAATGCAACTGAAGCAGAAATCATAGCTGCAGCAGAATTAGCCAATGCTCACAAGTTCATTTCTGGTTTACAACAGGTAAGATAGCTATATATTGAAGTCAAATACATTCTTACATTATTTCTAGTATACTTAAAACAATGTTATTGAAACCACACTTATTTCAGGGCTATGATACAATAGTAGGAGAGAGGGGAATCCAATTATCAGGTGGACAGAAGCAAAGAGTAGCCATTGCTCGTGCCATCGTTAAAAATCCAAAGATACTATTACTGGATGAAGCTACCAGTGCATTAGATGCTGAATCAGAGAGGGTGGTTCAAGATGCTCTTGATAGAGTCATGGTCAACAGGACAACAGTAGTTGTAGCACATAGACTGTCCACCATCAGGAATGCAGATTTAATTGCTGTAGTGAAAAATGGGGTCATTGCAGAAAAGGGCAGCCATGATACCTTAATCAACATCCCCGACGGTATCTATGCTTCCTTGGTCGCATTACACGCTAGTGCTAAAACTGTATAAGCTACTACTGCTTCTGATCCTGGAAAAGAAGCAATCTTGTTGCAAATTGATATATAATATGAGCATAAGATATTTTTTCAATATTGTTAATATTTTTTGTTTGCATATTACCCTCGTAAATGAATTTACATAAATTTTTATGGTGCTTATATTTTTTAATTTAAACATTGATGTCTTTAATTATATATCATACTTGTGATATTTGCTAAAAATATTTGGTTATCGAATAATCAAATAAATTATATAATTTCGTAATCAATCAATACGTAACTTTACTTTTAAAATAAAATATTAAATTTTTTTACTCATATTAGATAATATTAATAGAAAAACATATCAGTAATATTTTAAAATGCTTAAATACTTATGCTATAAAGTAATATATATTACTATCTCATTTAAGGCGGCTTGATAGAAAATCAGTTTTGTTTTACTCCAATCTTTTTTCGTCTTCGTTCTCACCTATAGTTCTAATACCATGTGTTCTCTAGATCTATATTGGCTAAACATGTTTTTTTTTGGGTTAACCTTAAAAAGAGTAGAAAAGAGATAATGCAGGAGATAATTTATTAATGAGTACTGTTTATATTGACGTTGAATGCCTAAATACGTAGGCAATGAAATAATAAACTTAGCTCATATCTCGGTAAAGATTAACAAAAAAATAAAAATTTAAAAGTTTAAATACCATAGATAAAGGAAACAATCTAAACAAATTCAGATAACTTAGAAAAAATAGGACCACATTTTAAACAACTTTGAATTAATCATTCTCCAATATTCCCTCTTGTTTCAAGGTTGTAAGAAATCTTGAACTTGATGATGTACTTCTACTACAAGAAAAGCAAGAATTAGCGACGAAAAATTATTGATGAAAAATATACCGTTGCAAAATTACCGACAAAAAACCCATTTACGTTGGTAAAGTTGACAGAAAAATTTTCATTTAACAACGGTACTAATATTCGCTACTAAATATGTAGGGAAATCATCCTAACAAATTTTGCAATGGATTTTAACGATGGTATAAGATACCCGTCGGTAAAAAAGGCGACTTTAGCGACGGTATAAGATATCCATCGATAAAAACGAGGGAATTGTTGGTGGAATAATTTTTTTTATTTTAATTACTTACGGAAGTGTTTCGTTGGTAAATTCTGTCTGTAAATTCTGTCGGTAAATTTAAACCAAACAACATCGTTTCTTTTAACTTTCCACCTGCGTCTTCTTCTTCCTTCTTCCTACTGCGTCTCCTCTTCAGTTTTCTTCTCTCTAGTTTCTCTGTTGTGAACTCCTCTTCTGCTCGTTGACATTGTCTCCTCCGGCCATTGTCATCGTGTACTTTGGTGGAGGTATTTTTGCAACTACTGTCATTTGTTTTTTATATATTGGATGAAAGTTAATTTGAGTATTTGATTAATTTCGTTTATTTGTGTATTTTGTGATTGAAAAACAACTTTAAGGTATAAATGTAAGTAATAGAAGGGACAAGACGTGATTTTAATTGTGATATTGGGATGAATTTTTTGATGCATGTAAGGTGTTTGATGAAATGTCTGTTCTTTGAAAAAATGATTTCAGTTCTTTATTTTCAGTTCTTTTTTAGTATGAATTTCATAATTTTAGTTCTTTTACTTGAAATATGATATAACTTATATTGATATTTTTGTAACACATTTTGTTTAGTTTATAATATAATATGATATGCTTAGATTATATTATAATGTGATTATAGTATAAAATGGATAATTATTTATGAGACATCTAGGTTAGTTTAGTATGAAAGTTTGATTAGAGATAAGGAACAGCTTGATTATGAGGCCAGAAAGCTTCAAAACTATGTAAGGAGAAATCCTTCGGCTAGCCCCAAAAATAAAGCTGAAGGACAAGAGTATAGGAAATGGGTTAACGCTAAAAGAAAAGCACAAGACATGTATATTATAGAATTAAGGAAAATTTCAACTCCAACAGAGATTTTCTTTGCCTTCCTCTCCAAGCCTTATAAGTCTAACCTTGCAAGTATGGGAATATGGTCAGAAATAATCGGTTTCCCAATCACCAACATCATCTCCAAGCATAAATTTCTAAACTCTATTGTGGCTTTAAAATCTTCCTATTCTTTTAACGTACGTCCTCACAAAATGCTTTTGAGGGCATTCATGCTTCTCATAAAAGCCAATTGACCAATATCTGTAGGTTGTCCAATCTTACGATAAACATGCCTTATAGTCTTCTTAATCTTTTGTTTTCTCATACCATAACAAGCATCAATGTTTTTGTTATTTAAAATTTTGGGAACAAAGACCTTGCGCATCTTTATCCATTCAGAACCATAGGGGCTCCAAGCTATGTCATTTGCACCCAAAGAGTTGATTCTAGCAATAAGAGGTGGGTTATAGTTCACAAGGATTTTGTCTTAATCTCGAACAACTTCTCTGACTAGGTTCGGGGAGCTAGCCATGAGACACAGTTTATTACTAAGACAAAGATTATAGATGGGTCCATAGACACTAGCCAATTTAGTGAAATCTCGATGAATGTCTTAGCCAAGAAATGGAAGGTATCTAACTATTGGCAATCCCCAAGGACCTGGTGGCAGTGGAGCCACATCTTTCTTTATTTTCTTAACTTTCCACTAGAACCAGAATATAACAAGTGTGGTAATTGGTACGAAGAGATTTAACAAAGTTCTCTCCATGGTGACTTCTAAGGAAACTGAACATTTTGCAAGTAAATTTTAAAAAATATTTTTATCCAATTTACCGAAAAAAAAAGTTCTTCAATAAAATATATTCGATTTACTGACAAAAAAAACCATTGGTAATTACCAATAAAATAATTAAATTTGATAGTAATTTTTCTAACAAAAAAATCTTCTCCTTAGGTAAATTTACCGACCGAACATAATAATTGTCAGTATATTAGTTGACGGTACACAAAATTTTCGTCAGTAAATTTACTTACGCTCGTATCTTCAATACCTTTATCAGTTAGTAAATTCCATCGCTAAATAAGCTTTCTAACGGAATGTGTACAAATTTCATCTATAATTTTTGTTACTAAACTTTATTTTTCTTGTAGTGTTCCTATCACCCTTCAATGGGTGGATCACTTCTCTCCAAAAGCTACTTCTTGATACAATTCTCACCAATATTAAAACAAAATTTCTTCTTCTTCAATATGTGCCAAACTGACACTTTCTTTAGTCTTATTTTTGCAATTCCTTAGTATATGCCCGAACTTTTTGCACTTAAAATACTGAGACTTTCCCTTGTGCCAACAATTATCTTCATCATGACTAGACTTCTTGCAAATACCATATTGAAATTGAGTTTTTCTTTTTAAAGATAAGGCATTTTTTAGATAAGCTTCCTCAACTACCTTTTGAGTTCCTTTTTTTGTCAACATTCTTTTTTTCTCCTGAGCATGTAGGGCATTGATTAATTCAAGCAAGGTAATTTGATTGACATCTCTTGAATCTTTAAAGATGAAATTTTTGCCTCAAATCTTTTGGACAAGCTTACAAATACTTTCTCTACGATTCTGCTATCAAGCAGCTCTTCTCCCATCAATCTAATTTTGTTTACCATAATTATTATCTTGTCATAAAACTCTTATAAAGTCTCATTTTCTTTCATCCTTAGAATTTCAAAATCTCTTTTGAGATTTAACACTTGCATTCGTCTTGTTCTATCATTGCCATAATAGAGTTCTTTCAGTGTGCTCCAAGCTTCCTTGGCTATTTTATAACTCATAATTCTTGGAAAAATTGATTAAGAGACAACAATATGAATTTAAGATAAGGCTCAACTTTGACTTCTTCATCTTTGTGAACCCTAATTTGATTGAGTGTTGGGTAATTTCCTCGAGGTGGTATTTGCTTTTCACTTTCAACCCACTGCTTCAAGCTAATATCTCTTAAGTGATCTCTCATTTTGATTTTCCAAACTTGATAATTCTCACCATTAAAAATTGGAAGTGAAAGAGCTGATGTATTATTGGACGTCATGTCGCTACCATCTCTCGAACACGCACAAGCCCCTTAAGATCATAAGGAGCTCTAATACCATGTTAGGTTTTAGAGCTAGAAATTAACCAAACAAAAAAATAGACTAGAAAAGAGATAATGTAAGAGGCAATTTATTGATCGGTGCCGTTTATATGAAGGCCTAAATATATAAGCATTGAAATAACAAACTTAGCTAATATCTCGGTAAAGATTAACCAAACAAATCAAAAGTTTAAAAATTTAAATACCTAAGATAAAGGAAACAATCTAAACAAACTTGGATAACATAGAAAAAATAGGACCACATATTAAACAACTTTAAATCATTTTCCAACTTTTTAAATATGTTTTTATTATTCCAAATTACTTAAGAAATAATTTGTAGTATTGTATTATGTATAGTCTTTCTAATTTAATTTTAATTGTAATTTTGCTAAAATAATTTAAAATATCTTTTTATATTTTCAATATCATAAAAATTTAAATAATTTTGATTAAAATACGTGTAAAAAAATTTATTTCTTTAAACTTTTATAACAATATAGATAGGTATGTGTCTGACTTATACCTTATCAAGTTAGTATTTCTTTACTTGGTTACAAGGAAAGGAATAGTCTTTATCTAAGTGAAAATGGAAGAAACAGTAGGATTTCAGGTTCCTAATGTGCATTTCTAGGAACGGTTTCATTTGCAAGACCAATTAAAATTTAACTTTGTCAACGCAACTATGTAAACAAGGTAGTGTCCAATAGTATAGCAAACCATGCTCTTTGTATTTCTAGTTTTGGTTCTTGGTACTTAAACCACTATTTGGCCTACCAAATTATTGGGTTAAATTGATATTAACAGGGGAGTAGAGGTAGAGATAATGAATTTCTATATGAATCTTAATTTATAAAGAAAACATTACATTCGAAACTTACTATCTTTATAATCCACCATTTTTGTATGTTCTAATAAGAAATTGAATAAAATAATCTCCTTGTTTACTTGACGACCATAGTTTTGTTTTTTGAAAAATAAATATTACATTATCTATAGACAAAACTAATAAAAAATTACAACGAATTCAAGTCGAATATTCTACATAAAAGTAAAATAAATTAAGAAAATTAACTAATTATAACATCATGATAATTCGCATTAAAGATTCCATCTACGTTTCATGTCAGGAGAGAGATTAAACTGTAGATTTTTGGAAATTAAGGCTAACCTAATCTAGTTAATGATCCTATCAGCTAACTGGTATTTTCCTTCTTCAAGGTTGGTAAGCCTATAAGAGTTTCGCTCCTTCCAAAGGGAGTAAATGGCAATGGTGAATGCAACTTTGTAGAGACTGCATTAGTCATAACTTTCTTTGAATTTCAAATAGCACAACTCAAAGATTGTTCCCAAGTATAAGTATAGCCATTACTAGGTATCATGTGCAATATTCTCCTTTGGATTGCTTTCAAGAATTTACAAGAAAAAAGAGTTGGTCCCTATCCTCCACTTCCATTTCACATAAAAGACAAGTTGTATCCACAGTGCCATGCTATTAGCTTTTAGTCTTGAGTTTATTTTTAATTGAAAGCCAAGATATGAAAGAGGCTTTCGGGTGATTCGAATTTTTCCATAAAAGTGAAAACCATGGTACCTCAATTAATCCCCTTTCTAGGATCTAAGGACATGATTTGTTGGAGAATTTACCACTCATGTCTAGAAACCAAATGATAGAATCATCAATATGCTCTTTAACCAATTGAGGGAAGAATTGAGCCAGAGTATCAAAACCTTTGAAATTCCCTCTCCATTGACCATTGCAGATCAAAGATGATACTTTAAGATTAAGAGGAATTATGTTTCTCAGGTGATGAACTTGAGGATTGAGAATAATAGGACTCAAGTCTAACCAGTTATCATACCAAAACGATGTTTTATATCTATTGCCAATCTTGTATTTAATACAAAGATAAATAAAGTCACGCAGCTTCATCATTTGGAGAAGAATCCACGAGAACTCCCTAGTACAAGAAGCCTGCCAAAAATTCATATTTTGTAGGTGATCCTCATGTATCCACTTGACTCAGAGTGCATCATGATCAGTGTATAACCGCCAAAGCCTTTTGGACATTCAGACTTTTTACATGGTAGAAATAAAAATGATCTCGATGCCTCCAATTTTCTTCAGAGTGGCAACCTCACTGCATTTTATCTTTACATTCTATAAGTTTTTAGTTATGCTAGACTGTAGGAATGCTTTCACTATTTTGCCAAATCCTTTAAGGACTTTCCTTGGTAATGCAACGTGAGTAGTCTAGTATAGATGTAAGCTGCTTAATACAGAGATAATAAGGGTTAGCTTAGTAGAATAGGAAAGAAACTTGCTTTGCCAAGCATTCACTTTTGACTTTATTCTTTCTATAAGGAGTAAACAATCATTAGACGTTGGTTCAGAAGAAGTGACCGAGACTCCCAAATCATATAAAAGACTAGAATGCACATTTAGCCTAACAATTCTCTGTACTTCAATAATATTTCTCACATTAACTAAGAGATAAAGACAACTCTTCTTAAAATTATGCTTTAAACCTAACCATTTAGCAAATAATTCTAGAGCATGCATCATCATGATAATAGAGTGAGGATCAATTCCAAAGAGGATCAGAAGATCATCAACATATATAAGGTGAGTGAGATTAAGAGCATTACATTTGTAGTGATCTTAAAAACTCCTGTTACAAGAGATTAGCTTGCTTGTTAATTGACAAACTCATTTATTCAAATATAATTTTATATCTTTTGGATGAGTTTTTGTCACTAAAATGATCTTTATGGCTTTATTTGAATATTATTTGAATTATTGTGCTTTACATTTAATTTGTGTTTATAAGGACA
>JANTPM010000009.1:25332955-25345478 GCA_025434745.1 Erythroxylum divaricatum
ATTAATAAGGGTATATCTATAATTTTATTAGCTTTCTTAATAAACGTGTATTTTTCTAAAACAACTCTTATTATGAAACGGAGGGAGTATATTTTAAAGAACCGTATTTTTATTTTATTTGTTTCATTTTTATATATTAAAAAAATATAATATTAAAAAATTAAATATATTTTCTAAAACAAAGGACTGGCACTAGATGAATTTACAAACCTAGCACCAAGGAATATAGCATCGGTCAAGTTTCGAGGTCAAAGGGTATTATTGTCCATATAAATATTAGTATCTCATTTTAACCGTTTTCATTCTCAGGCAACGAATATCGGGATTAGAGCTGGTTTGCTTAACCGTTACTATCGGTGACTGTAACTTTTCTCGGTCGAACTCAAACGGCACCGTTTCTTATTTGGAATAAACTACCGAAGTTTTATTATCCAGGCTGTTCTTGTTGTTGATTTACTTAGAAAGATTACTTTTTTATAATTAAAAAGTCACGAATTAAATCATATGAAGAGAAAGTTTCGAAACATGCAAATTCATAAATTCTGAAAATATAAATTGATGAAACAGCAAAAGTAGTTTTTTTCTTTACCATTTGGATTTTGTTTAGTTTTGTCTGTAATAATGCTAAGCTGGTTTCCTTTCTCTAATGATTTTCCAACATAGGAAATTAGTTGTGATGGTGATTGAGACTTGATAAGAAGGGAGGTCTCGTTCCATGCAAACCTTAATCAACAAATATCTCTACACATTCACATTCAATCTTTCACTGTGTCTTCTCTTTCTTTCTCTTGCTTTATAGGAAAGATCCAATCTTTGCAGCTGTCAGTGGTAACTCTCAACACAGAATCAAACAAATTGAGTAACCGAGGGCACACCATCCTTGAGCTAAGCAGCACATACACGCACATCGAGTGTTTTGCGCTGCTTACTTTTCTGGGTCTTTCACGTTTTTCTGTTTCCTTGAAGAAGGCTTAGTGTATGTGTATGTGTCTGTGTCTGTGTCTGTGTCTGTGAGCTGTGATTACTAAGAGAGAGAGAGAGAGAGACAGCGAGAGGGGTTGCAATGGAGTAGCTGCTGAAGAAACAAGAGGGACCTACTGCTTGATTGTTGGCGAGCAGCGACGGTCATTGTCAATGATTCTTCCTTTTTTCTTGTTCCTTTTTTCTGCTTTGGTGGTGTTGGTGATTCTCTCGATATCTTATCAGTAATCACACTAACATAACACTCGCTTGATGATAAGGGATAGATCTTGATCATCAAGATCTCTTCCCCAATACTTATCAAGCTCCATTTTATTTTTGTGGGAATTCGTTGGTGGATGTTGTTGTTCTTCCGAAGATGTTGAAAAAATTTAGCTGCTTTCTTCAGGCGTTTGCTAGGGGAGCAGAAGATCTTAGTCATATGAGGAGATCTTTCATTGTGAGTTGCTTAATTTCCCTCTTTTGGTTATCTTCTCGTGAATTAGCCTAATTCTGCTATGACATTGCTATACAAGAACGTTAATGAAACAATTTTGTCGGGATCCGATTAAACTCCTGAACACAATTTGCTTTTTCTATGATTTCTCTGTTATCAAGTGGGAAAAGGAACTGAGTTTCTAAGTATGTGTTAGCTTTTTGGTAAAATGTAGCTGGGAAGTGAGCTTGCTATTCATCAATGAGTAATAAAACGAGATATCTCTGAGCTACATAATCGACATCTTCACATCTTTTGAGTTATTTTTATCAACATGATTCAGTTTCACTTTTCATTTGACTAATGGGTTTCGCCCTTTGGTTTGCTTGCGTTGCCTATTTGAGGTTGTTTAACTATAAAGTTTGTAACAATTTTTAGATGCATGTATGATTAATAATTACCTTCCATCATGAACACTTGCAAGACCAATAAAAAAGAAGACAAGATGGTTCGTATATGGATCATTGATCCGTATAAGGTACATCACATACAGGTTTCTTGACTGAATTTTTTTTTTCAGATGCTGAATGTGCTTCTGGTACTTGTATTGTTCACTGATGGTCCATGGGCTATCAGGGCCAGCTCACATTGCAAGCAGACCAACCAAGCAGACTTTCGGCCTCACAGTGTCAGTATTACTGAATTCGGAGCAGTAGGGGACGGTGTCACTCTTAACACAAAAGCATTTCAGAATGCCATTTTCTACCTCAACTCCTTTGCTGATAAAGGTGGGGCCAAGCTTTTTGTTCCTGCTGGCAGGTGGTTGACCGGAAGCTTTGATCTCATCAGTCATCTGACTTTGTGGTTAGATAGGGACGCAGTGATTCTTGGATCGACTGTAAGTACTCAATTCCATGCCTGAGTGTACATGCAAATAAGATATCTAATTTGAGTTTGGTACCATATATTTGATATATGGATGGTAATAATATTCAACTCAACATGCCATTTCAGAACTCTGTTGATTGGCCAGTTGTTGATCCTCTCCCATCGTATGGCCGAGGGAGGGAGTTACCTGGTGGGAGGCATCGGAGCCTTATTTTTGGTCAAAATTTGACAGATGTTATTATAACAGGTTAGTGATATTGATGAAGTATTATTTTAGATATGTATTTCATTTGTTTCATAAGGATTGATTTTTTCATGCAGGTGATAATGGAACTATAGATGGTCAAGGTAGTATCTGGTGGAGCTGGTTCCGAAATAAAACTCTGAACTATACCCGGCCCCATCTAGTTGAGTTCATTAATTCAACTGGCGTAGTCATCTCAAACCTGACTTTCTTAGATTCACCATTTTGGACCATCCACCCTGTGTATTGCAGGTTTGTCCCCCATCAGGAATCCACTACTCTTTAGCTTTTTCTTGAATTTTCTGCTTGACCTTTTAACTTGGGGGAGAGCTTTGAGACAGTTTTTCTGGATGAACAGCAATGTAATAGTTCAGAATGTAACAATCCTTGCCCCTTTTCATTCTCCAAATACAGATGGGATTGATCCAGGTGAGATTTCATCTGCCACTCAAGATCTATTCCTATTGCTAGTTTTATAAGATCAATATCACTAGACAGAGGTCTAATTTTCTAGGAAGAGAAAATTGCTTTTGCTATGTATTCAAATACATGAGATAGGTCTTTGCCGAGTTACATTTGAGTATTCTCCTTCAATATTCGATTCTTCATCTTCAAAGCAAGACTTGTAACTTCTTTTGTCCAACGATGAAATTCCCCTGCTCTAAACTCTCTTGAAGCCTCCTCACCAAATTTCTTTATAATGTTTTCAGATTCTTCTGATGATGTTTGCATTGAAGACTGTCACATTAGCACTGGTGATGATCTAATTGCAATCAAAAGTGGGTGGGATGAATATGGCATTACTTACGGTCGTCCTAGCAAAAACATCATTATTCGCCGGCTGAGTGGACAGACTCCAAGTGCAGGGATTGCAATTGGGAGTGAGATGTCTGGAGGTGTATCTGAAGTGCATGCAGAAGATCTGCAATTCTACAACTCAAACAATGGTATAAGGATAAAAACATCTCCAGGGAGGGGTGGTTATGTGAAGAACGTCCATATATCAAACATGAGATTATCAAATGTAAATGTCTCTATAAGATTTACCGGTCAGTATGGGGAGCACCCTGATGCGCATTATGATCAACATGCTCTGCCTATAATAGAACGGGTGACTATGGAAAATATTATTGGAGAAAACATAACGTATGCCGGCCTTCTAGAGGGTATAGAAGGAGACACTTTCCATGACATTTGCTTGTTGAACATTACTCTCAACGTAAACTCAACATGTTCTTGGAATTGCTCGAATGTGCAAGGTTATTCTGACTTAGTTTCACCAGAAACTTGTCGGCCTCTCAGGGAGAAAATTTTTCCTGAGCATTGCTCCAATTGTTATCGTCTTTCAAGTCACTTAAAGAATTCAGGTAATCAAAACAGAGGTGCCTGGTTGCTTTCTTGGTAAATTATAAAATCCATATCTTTTACTTGGTGGTCAACTTACCTTCATTAGTGATTTTTCCATAATTCAATATCTGACTCTTGCCATTTCTCAACATGAGCTACTCATTGCCTTGCAGAGGAATGAATGATCAACTGACATGTAAAGTTGAGTGGGATTTTTGCGGATCTGTGATTGTTGACTTGTGAGATAGGGTTGAAATTTTTTATTTTTCGTGTAACTTGTGTGCAGAAAGAATAATGGAGTGAATTTTCAGAAAGTGGAAATACAATTCACATTTTAAAAGTTCTCCCCACATCTTTCTCCCTCACTTGCTTTTGTGTCTCTCCTTTTCCTTTTATCATCATTTTCTGCAGGATCAAATAGGAAAATGAATTATCCTTACCGAAAACGTAGTCTTGGAGGTCGTGGAATGGAGGAAAAAAGTGTGGTAGTCGCCAGAACTACCAAAATTGAAACATTGAATGGAAAAGACAGGCTGGTCTCTGTGGAGATTGTCTTTTCAAAAGTTGCAACATTGAAATGACTTTTTTGGGATGTCTAACTAAAAAAAACCTAAATTTTAGAAGGGAAAAAACAGATCAAAGCGTAATCATGATGAAGATAGTTCTGTTTGTAACATTTATTAGCAACAATCTTCAAGTTTCCATGATAACCTGTGCAGCCATATAGCTGAACTTTGCTTTCTATCAACATTCTCCATGGAAGAAGTTCACTGTGCTAGATAAATTGATTGAATCTGCAATTTTTTTTTCTTCATATACATGTGGCTGATATGGAGTTGCAATCTCATTTCAAACAAACTTGCGTTCGTCTTCCGCAATCAGTCGATTAAAATTTCTCAAAGGCTGAGAATTCAGCTCTTTATCTAGGAGATGCTTCAGATACATTCTTCTTTATGACACAACACAAAACCTGTCGTGAAATGTAGATTTCGAGTTCCTTGGAAACCTCTGTCAACTTCAAGTCAAAACTGTTTCTATATTTATTCTTCGGCGATGGTACTGCACCAGAAATCATAGGTAAGGTTCAGAACCTGAAAATCGTCTTCTGGGACTTGAAAACCTTCCTGGTGACCCTGGAACCTTTCCTTTAGTAATAAGAGGTGCTGAACCTGATTCCAAATTATTCATATCTCTGTCTTGGTTCAATAATGGACCACATTTTGTCTCCAGTGGTAGCGGCTTTAAGGAATCTTGTTCCTCCGGTGTTCTCTGCTTCAGCAGCCTTTCTCTGGCCTTCTCAGCTGCAAGTAGAGCTTTATCTCTGCTCAGCTTTATCAATTTCCAGGGGTTGATGCTTACCTGGAATCCTTGTTTCTTTGTTACAAAGGTAGGCTCTGGGTCCTTTTCGATCTTTACAGACAGTTTTACCGGGCTCTGAAATCGAATGAGCCATCTTAATGAGGCTGATGTGTTCTTGAACCGCAATACTAAAATAGGTTTGTTCTGCATACCTGGTTTCCTCTATGCCCACAAATATACCGTGAAACAAGGCTTCGCCTTTCTGGTGATTCAAAATCGGAGTCTGTAGAAAAATCTGAATCTTCAAATTGGTCTATTTCCATTGATTGGTTCTCCTCTTTCATGGCCAAGATATAATCATACGTTCTCATCCCCTACAGTGACTGGAATCAGTATACTAACTAGACTAAGTGAAGAAACAACGGCCAAATCCAATGACATTTCTAGTGTCTATATGATCATATTGTGAAATAGAATGAAAATGATGATAATTCTCCTCTTTCACATGTAATCATAATTTCTCTTCCCCTGCAGCAAATGGAATCAATAGACTAACCGCAGTAAGTGAAGAAAAAGATGGACAAGACACAAGAACATATTGTTTAATGAAGATAGTGAACATCCTAATCCTACTATTCATGGGACAACAACAATGCTTCCCGATTCTTTGTCAGTGAAAGAGGTAATCCTTGACAAAATTAAGCACCAACCCAACAACAACTGCATTATGGTTGTGATTGCTTCCTCTACAGCAGAAATGACCAGGGATGTTCGGTTAGTGCTTAATGTTTCTTTATAAATTCTCTTTAGCTCAATAGACAAAACATCATAATATCATCCTGACGTCAAATAGCCACTACGACAATTACCTTGCGCATGAGAACCACGTGGAAGAAGAAAAGTTGCCCCATGGCTGCTGAACTATAGGCTATCATTAAAACCAACAGAACCTGAAAATTTTTGTTAGTTTGAATGAGCTGATTGACTAACAAAATTCCTATTACGATTCCCCATACGAACCAACCGCCCTTTGACTTTAGACATACTTGATAGAAGTCCTGATAAAGAAATGCAAGTATATTTACCGATAGAGTGGCAAGAACACCTCTTGGGAAATCGATGGATAGTTTCTTGACTTCTTCTTTAGCTCTGCTTCTACTGCATTTTTATCTGCGAAGCACCTGATAAATACTACAATTACAATCGCTCCTTCCATGATTAACTGTAGAATCCAGCAACTACTTCCATGATTAACTCTTTTTTATCGTTAATCGTGTCTAACAAGTCAAAGCAGCATAACTACTAACCGTCAACAAGATGAACGCCATTAACAGAAAGAATGTAGTGTAGTTTCTTTTGCCAACACAGTTGTTTAGCCACTATGCACAAGCAAAGAACTTGATGTAAACCTCACCTCCAAATTCACTAAAAGAACAAGTAATAAACGAAAAAGAAAGCTTCAATATCTTACCCTGCAATGGTGGTCAAACCCTTCAACGCACCTGTTACAGGTCCTGCAGTGCTTGCTGTGCTTCTTCACCTGAGACACGCATTCAATCATCAGCATATTTCAGGTTCTTGTATCATACCCCAAGAAAATATTAACAATTATGGTTCATGTCTCCAGTGTTCTTTTAATACTAGGTCTTAACACCCATAATTCTAGATCACAAGGCCTACTTATATCTTGAATGAACGATCTCCAACCTCAAAATCACATAGCGAGCAATAAGATATCTCATCATCTTTTGAGTAAGGTTCAACATTGTCATCCTTCAGCAACAAGGGAAAAGGTAGAAGGGGTTCCATTTGAGAAGTGACTTTCAATAGAGAATCCAACACAATGGGCTGGATAAACCATGGAGAGTAGTCGCCCAGCTACTGCAATGTTTTTATTTTCTTCTGTTATCTATTTTGTCCTATTATCTTTTTTTTTTTTGTCTTTTCCTCCAAGTATAACACCTTAGCAATTTCCCTGCAAATAGTTAGTTAGAATCTTTTCTTTCTAACAAATAGTTTGTTAGACAAAGTATTATAAATAAATCCTTACATACTTTACAAAGTGAATAGAATTATTCCCTCGATTTACCTCAAGGCATATACTTGCCTCTGTTTTTTCCTATTTTCATGGTATCAGAGTCACACCTTTGATTTTCACCCGTAAACCAATCTATGTATCATACTCTTGATAACAGTGGCTCCAGTGCCACAGACTTACCTACAGCAAATGAATATGAGACATGTTCAATCACCAACACAGAAAACCTCGGTGCTATTCTTGTCCCTACATCCTTTAGTGACAATAACTTTATTACCTGGAGCAAGTCCATGACTATTGCCTTATGTGCCAAGGACAAGCTATCTTTCATCGATGAGACCTGCACCATGCCAACAGAAGATGCAGCACTGTTAGCAAAATGGAAGAGAGCAGATAGCATGGTCAAATCTTGGATACTCAATGCTATGATTAAAGAGTTAAGTGATGCCTTTTTATCCTTTTCTACAGCTAAGGAACTTTGGGTAGAACTACAAGAGAGATTTGGTGAAGCAAATGGGCCCTTGCTATATCAAATAGAGAGGGAGATAAGCTCTCTTAAACAAGGTACTTTAACCGTGTCTGCTTACTACACTAAGTTAAAAAAATTATGGGATGATCTCTCTAGCCTAAGTCTCATTCCCATGTGCACTTGTGATGCCTTAAGGGCCATCACTGTTAAAGAGAATACCCACAAGCTTGTTCAATTTTTAATGGGCCTTAATGACGGGTTTGAGCATGTAGTTAACCAGATTATGCTAATGGAACCACTGCCAACTGTGAATAAAGCCTTTTCTATGTTGCAAACGGTTGAAAGACAAAGAATGGTAAATGCTTCTACAGACAGTAGTCCTAACATGGCAATGCTAGCAAAACAAGCTAATACCTTAAGGAAAAGCAGCAGAAACAACAACAGTTATGGTAAGGGGGCTTACCTCAAGAAGGAAGACAAGTACTGTGACAAATGCAAGAAGAGTGGGCATACTTTGGAGACTTGCTTCAAGATCCATGGGATTCCAGACTGGTACAAAGATCTTACTGCACAAAGGAAGAAAGGAAAAGCTAATATGGTTCAGATGGATGACAGTCCAGCAGAAACAACACAAGAGCAAAGTGAAGAAAAACAGTGGAATGCACAAATATCACCTAATATTGCTAATTTCATTCAACAAGAAATAGGCAAAGCGCTGAAAGGCAAAACAGCAGCAGAGGTAAAGTTTTCAGGATACCACAATTATGCAGGTAATGTCACTCACTCTGTGGGCACTACATACAAATGCACTGACTCATGGCTTGTTGATTCGGGTGCCTCTACCCATATGACATCAGATATCTCTCAATGCACTAGTTACAAAATTAACAATGCATACGATCCAGTGACTCTCCCAGATGGGACCAAGCAAGAAGTTGCTCATATTGGGCAGTCAAATTTGGGGGATAAAATTTCCCTAACTGATGTTCTACATATTCCCAATTTCTTCAAGAATTTGTTGTCTATTAATAAACTTACTACTCAGAATGAAGTTGCTGCCATTTTCATCTCTAACAAGTTGTTTTTGCAGGACCTTCAGACTAATGATGTTATAGCTATTGTTAAGGCGGTAAATGGATTATATGAGTTGAGCACAGAGGATCTCTCAACCCCAAACAACCTAAAAGGTCCTAGAGTTCTACAAAGCTGAAAACGATGTTTTTAGTGTTTCTGTTTCTTATGATCTATGGCATTCTAGACTAGGGCATGTATCCAAGGAAAAACTACAACACATCAATGAAATTAATGTTTCTGTCCCTACTCAGTATGAATGTCATGTTTGTCCTTTAGCCAAGCAGCACAGAAAACCTTTCCCTAAGCACAAAATACATTCAACCAAACCATTTGAAATCATTCACATGGATTTATGGGGACCATACAGTGTATCTACCATGGGGGGTTCACACTATTTCCTTACAATAGTGGATGATTTTACTAGAGTCACTTGGACTTTCATCCTAAAACACAAGTACCAAACCACTCAAACCATTGTGCAATTCCTTAGAAACATTGAGAGACAATTTGACACAAAAGTGTTAAGAATACAGACTAACAATGGGAAGGAATTTATTAATCAAGAGTGCACCAAAACCTTCACAGAAATGGGAATTCATCACCAAAAGAGCACCCCCTATACACCACAACAAAATGGCGTTGTGGAAATCAAACATAAACATTTGCTGCAAATTACTAGAGCCCTTCTTTTCAAGGCAAAATTACCTAAGGGATACTGGGGAGAGGCCTTATTAACTGCCACATACCTGCTTAACCGAATTCCTACTAAAATTCTAGGTTGGACAAGCCCTTTTGAAAAACTCCATAACAGAAAGCCTAAGTATGAACACCGAAAAACCTTCGGTTGTCTTTGTTTTGCCTTAGACAAAACTCCAAATAGAACCAAATTAGATCCTAGGCCAAAATAATGTGTTTTCCTTGGGTACCTACCGGATTACAAAGCTTATAGAGTTATGGACCTAGCTACCAAGACAGTATATGTGTCAAGGGATGTGGTTTTCTATGAGAATGTTTTTCCTTTTGAAAAGGTTATAAACCCTGCACAAAGACCAGAACCTTTATTCACCAGTTCCTTAACCAATACAAACACAGATTACCCTATACAGACACCTACCACAACAACCATACCGCATAGTGATTCAATTGATAACAATCCAGACCAAAGTTCCTACACACTTGACAATGACTCACCAACAGACCCACCAAACACCATCACAATACCTACAGTTCCTACACAAAGGAAGAGCAACAGAACTCACATACCTCCCAAATACTTGCAAGATTATGTCCTCCAGGCTTCAGCAAAACCATCCATTTATTCCCTTGAGAATAATATAGCATTACAAGTTTGTTGTCCTGCAGGAACAAATGAAGATAGTTTGAGAGAATTCCACATCAAACACAGCAATGCCTACAGTAATTTCATAGGTAATGTATCTGGAATTTTTGAGCCTTTATCCTATGACTCTGCATGCCAGGATAAAAGATGGGTGGACTCCATGAATGAGCAGCTGTCAACACTAGAAAAAAACAAAACTTGGATACTAACAGACCTACCTAAAGGAAAGAAGGCTATAGCATCAAAATGGGTATTTAAAGTCAAGCACAATTCAGATGGTACACTAAACAAGCTGAAATCCAGACTTGTGGCAAAGGGTTTTAGCCAAAGGGAAGGTGCTGACTATTCTGAAGTTTTCTCTCTAGTAGCAAAAGTGGTGACTATAAGAGTGTTTTTGGCCCTTGCTGCCTCCAAACAATGGCCAATACACCAGTGCGACATCAATGATGCCTTTTTGCATGGCCACCTAGATGAGGAATTGTATATGTTGCCCCCCCGTGGCTACACTAAGGCTAAGGAAGGACAGGTATGTAGACTAATCAAGTCTATTTATAGTTTAAAACAGGCTGGTAGACAGTGAAATATAGCAATATCTTCAAAATTACACTCAATTCGATTCAATAGATCCGAAGCAGATCACTGCCTATACACAAAGGGGACGGAAAGCAATTTTATGGCAATTATCATCTATGTTGATGATATTTTGATTACAGGAGCTAATGAAGAACAAATAGAATCAGTCAAGAAAGTTTTGAATGCAGAATTCACAATAAAGGATTTGGGCTATGCAAAATTTTTCTTGGGAATAGAAATAGCAAGGGGAGAGAATGGGATGCTACTTACCCAGAGCAAATACATCAGGGATATTCTTCAAGAAACCCACTTGTTGGACTGTACTCCCTGCACAACACCTATCGTTCCTGGAACAAAGTTAACCATTGACGAAGGTGAGTTAATGAAGGAACCAGAGATATACAGAAGAATAGTCGGAAGATTACAATATCTAGGGTTTACTAGACCAGACATTACGTACGTAACCCAACAGTTAAGTCAATTCATGGGTAATCCTCAACTACCCCACTGGGAAGCAGCAAAGCGTGTACTAAAATACCTAAAAGGAACCCAAAATTTGGGGATTTTTTATGCAAAAAATGAAAGCCCTCACCTTGTAGCCTTTTCGGATTCGGATTGGGGAAGCTGTCTGTTTTCCAGACGCTCGTTAACTGGCTTCTGCATCTTTCTCGGTGGGTCACCGATCTCCTGGAAAACGAAGAAACAAACTACGGTGAGCCGATCATCTGCTGAATCGGAGTACCGAAGCTTAGCCTCAACCACTTGTGAAATAAAATGGATCTTACAACTACTTCAAGCTTTTAGGGTTAACGTTCGAGAACCCTTACCTCTGTACTGCGACAATCAGGCTGCTATTTACATCTCAAAGAACCCAGTCTTTCACGAACGAACAAAACATCTTGAGATTGATCTTCATTTGGTCCGAGACTGCGTGAATCTAAGGTTACTCGAGCTGCGACATGTGAACACCAAGGAGCAGATCGCGGACTTGTTTACCAAAGCTCTGTCCACAAGTGTGTTTTCGAGTTTACTTCGCAAGTTCGGAGTCGTTTCTCAAGCCTCCGACTTGAGGGGCGGCTGATAGAATACCCAACACAATGGGCCGAATAAATCATGGAGAGTAGTGGCCCAGCTGCTACAACGATTTTACGCTTTTACTTCTTTCTGTTGTCTATTTTGTCCTATTCTCTATTTTGTCTTTTCTCACAACACTGTTAGCAATTCCCCTGCAAATAGTTAGAATCTTTTCTTTCCAACAATAGTTTGTTAGACAAAGTAGTATAAATAAATTCATGTACATACTCTACAAGGTGAATAGAATCATTCCCTCGATTTACCTCAAGGCACGTACCTGCCTCTGCTCTTCTTCTTTTCATGGTATCAGAGCCACACCCTTGATTTTCACCCGTACACCAATCTATGTCTTATACTCCTGATAACAGTGGCTCCAATGCCACAGACTTACCTACAGCAAATGAATATGAAACATATTCAATCACCAACACAGAAAACTCCGGTGCTATCCTTGTCACTACACCCTTTAGTGGCAGTAACTTTATTACCTGGAGCAAATCCATGGCTATTGCCCTATGTGCCAAGGACAAGCTATCTTTCATAGATGGGACCTGTACCATGCCAACAGAAGATGTAGTACTGTTAGCAAAATGGAAGATAGCAGATAGCATGGTCAAATCTTGAATACTTAATGCTATGATTAAAGAGTTAAGTGATGCTTTTTTATCCTTTGCTACAGCTAGGGAACTTTGGTTAGAACTACAGGAGAGATTTGGTGAAGCAAATGGGCCCTTGCTATATCAAATAGAGAGGGAGATAAGCTCTCTTAAACAAGGTACTTT
>JANTPM010000009.1:25356183-25375901 GCA_025434745.1 Erythroxylum divaricatum
AAATCAAAGTGAGTTCCTCTTCTCCAAAGCTAGAGTGTTCTTGTTCTCTCTATTCTCTTGTTTGTTTTCTAACAAAGAGAGCCAACAAGTGCAGATACTCCATTGTTGTTGGCCCCATCGCTGCTTCTAGGTGCACCAATAATCGAAGAGATAGCTGCTGCTAAAGCTTCGTTAAATTTTGGGTCAGAAGCAATCGCTGCAGTGACTGTCTCCATGATAGAAGCATGCCTTTGCCCTAATGGCAATGTTGAGATTGCCTGTGGCTTTGGAGAGACATACATGGGATGGCCCAGAAATTGAGAGCATCCGTGCAAAGGAAGAGGAAATGTGGCCGGTGATTGTGGGACTCTAAGGAAGGGCATTGAATTCGGGCCGTGAGTTAAGTCGAGTGTTATGGTGGGGAATGGTGCCGACGCCGATAGAGTGGCCATCGTCGTCGCATAGGGCAAAGAATTAGAGAAGAAGTTGCTGTGTGGTGATAGAGATTCTTTGCTTGTAGTTGAACCTGAGAGAAGCATTGCTGCTGCAGCTGAGGTAGTGTTGGCCATTGCTGTGGCAGTTGGTGGAAGAGGGTGGTTGTGGTTGCCTTCGTATGTTGTAATGAGAATGCTCTTGTCGTCGGCGCATCTTTGAACCTAAAACATAAAGGAAATGAACAGATTTAGTTGGTACGTACATGTTGGTCTGATCTTCACTTTTGAAGGGAATGAAATTTTTTTTTCTTATGCTTTGCGTTGACTTCTACGGCAACCACCAAAATTTCTCTGACTGTTCCCCATCAACCCACAACTATGACTGGAGGGGTGGAAGCTAATATAATGGTGGAAGTCTCCAAAAGTTACCTGTTTACGGACTGGGCATCCAACAGCCATGGTGCAGCGATAGTAGGCACGAGGACAAGGGTTACCCTTTGCCATCTTTTGTCCGTACTTCCTCCATTGACATCCATCACTGATCTGAACAATAAAAGTTAACATTAAACTTCAGCAAATTCAAACATTTCCCATATCTATTCTGTAGATTCGTATGTAATACAATTTATCAGTTGATAAATGCCTACCAGAGGAGCCTCTGATCGTGCACGTACGGAGACTCTGGCCTTCCTGAGAGGAATCTCAGGGACTTGTTCCCCGGGCTTCCCTTGATCTAATTTAGAGCTTTTAGGGGAACCCGAGCTTTGAGAAGTTTGATCGAGACAGTCCTCAACGGAAGGTTGCTTTCCAGGAATTTGGGACATGACATCTGCTGTATGTGTTGGAGAAGCGGACACTTCTTGTGTCTTCTCATCCGATATGGAAGGATCACTCACATCTAATGTGGCAGATGACCGTGGGTCCATAAGTTGTTGAGCTGACATTATGAAACTTGAATTTCCACTCTGATCACCTCTCTGTATCAATCATTAAAGTCATTCAAAACAAATGGAAGTTAGTACAATAATATCTTTTAGCTTTCCTTTATGGCTTAGATTGATAGAACTCAAAGAGAGAATCCCATTCTCACGTCGAACTTCAGATACAGTGCTCAAAGCTCAGGTTAACTCAATCGTTGCAAGGGTTGACAAAGAACTGGCGTAAGAGTATTGCTCGCATTCCTAGCTCTCAAATCAGATAGTTCGAGGTAAATCTTTAGACGCGTCACTCTTGATGTATCGTGCCCATGAAGCAACCGACATAAGAGGTGTCTTGACCAAAGTCATGTCTGAATTAAGACTTAATGAAAGATATTGTCCAGTAGAAGTTATTTATTTAAGATAGAAAATTAGGAACTTTCTCTTCTTCCAGTTGTTTTAGAGCTAAAATTGGAAAATAGTTGCCTTTAGATATTGAAAAACGTGACAGCCGATCAAGAAAGCATGTTTACTAGTTCTAGTGAAGCACGTTACCCTATTCTTTATAGATGAAAGAAGATAATATGGATTTCTTCGGTTATGTCTCTCTTCAAGAAACTTCAAATAGTAAATAAGCGATTCATCCAACAAATGAAAAATAAGTTGGGAATTAATCTAGTTGAGAATTGACTGATATCTGAACCAAATTTACCTGCTTTTCCCGATTTCCATGTGCTTGTTTTTGCATTGCCATAAGTAACTGAGCTTGAAGGTCCTTATAACTCTTTGTAACTTGATCCAACATGCTTTTCAGCCTTTTATTCTCATTGTGCACTCTGTCCAACTCAGTTTCTAGCATACTTAGCTGCCAAAAGACGATCAAAATTCCAATCTTGAAAATCCAACTTAGGATATCAAAAGGAATAGAAAAAACCACTCATAACTGAACGCAGAAGCCTATAAATGCTTTGACCTGGGAAAATGAGTTAGATCATACATATGAGAGAGATAACTTACCTCAGTCTTGGGTTTATCATCATTTGCTGTTTTCGAAATCCCAGAGCTTGGGGTGTGAATATTAAGCCCAGTCTGCTAGGAAACAACAAAGTCAACCCGAAGCATGAACACAGGTTTGTTATCCGACATCAAGAGAAACAAAACCAGAAAGGGTCTACATATATAACCGATGAAACCTTACGTTTACAACGTCAACAACTGGAGTATTTGATGATCCATTCTTGGTCTCCTGAGTACGCGTCAACCTATCAGTCTTCTCACTTGATGAAAAGAAATCAACTTCTTTGAGAATAGGCTTTCTTAGATCGACGGTGTTGTCCTTTACTTGATCGGACGCACCTGAGTTACGCCGGAGAAAGTCACCGGAGTGCAAGAATTCCAATTCACGGCCTTGTTTCTCCATGACAGAAACGGAAGTCAGAGAGACAGAGAGAGTATGTAGCGTAGTGGTTGTGTAGGCTCTTCAACGAAAGAGTGTATCTTTGTATTTGGTGGTAGAAAAGAGTAGCTTAAGAGGGAGGGGTCCAAAATGAGTTATAATAATGCTGGAGAGGGAGGACCAGCCGCTTTGTTCGGGGGATATATGACGTCATGTTTCGTGTAGAGTGACACATTAATAGAAAAATGATAGAAAATAGTTAACTTAAATAAAAGATCTGAAATCCACGTTTCGAGATTCCAATAGAAAAAGGACTAGGGTAGGGTTCCGTTAAAGATGACGGATTTCGATTAAGTACACGTGGGCAGGAGGGCGTCGTCTGGAGGTCAACCGTGTTGACGGCATTGCTTTATCCGACGGTAGTTAGAAAAGATGTGGGTCCCCCGTGGAAGAGAGATACCTAACCTCGCTGACCACTATAAGCTATAAATACGTCATTTGACTGATATATCCACGTCAGAAACCGTTCCCTTGCCACCTCTGACTCAGCCCATTCAATGTTCGACTCGGCTCCAATGTCTAGAAGCCATAATTAATTCAATGCCAACAGATGTTCTTAAGAGAAGGTCTTCTGACACGCTTCAAATTGTCAATTTTGGCACGATTGCTTGCTAAGAATTAATTAAATTTTAAATTACAATTAATTTAAATAAAAATAAAATAAAAATCTGCACCAGAGAACCAAAAGCAGTCAAAACCTTAAACCCAAGACGCATGTAAGTTAGTAAGGGGCTCTCCTAATTTAAGTAAAGTCATGAGTTCGAATTATTTTTATGTATGCAGCAGTTTAAAATTTTGAGTCGGAGCTTTGCCTCTTACATAAAATTTACCTGATTCAAGCGAAGATTAGCTTGAGTATGAATGACTTAAAATTACCTTCTCATAATTGAGATCCTCCTGAAAACACTTGAAGGGTAACAAAAAAAAAAACAGTCAAAACCTTCGTTTGCACATTTACTTCGACTTTAACAAAGATCATATTCATGCTGGAAAATTGGACCTTTGATAAAAATCCTGTTCCTGTTTCTAATAGATAACTTGTGGGGAACGAACTCTTCATTTCTGAACAGATAACCCTTTACGGATTGGTCATCAGATCCAGCACAATATAGTTCCAACAATATGTAACTTCATGCTTTTTTGGCTTATCTGCCAAATCGGTCAGAATTCTAATAACCATCCATTACCAAATTAAAATCTCCCCGGCTTAGCTTGCAGCCCTCTGAGCTTTAGAAAGATTGGAGCTTAATTAACTAGTCAAACGGAGTTGTGTTAGTGTCAAAGCAATCACTAAGTATAATTAAGGAAGTTAGCAACCTACCTTTTGTTGTCCCTACTTTCTACTTAACTAATTAATCACCACGTCAAAATTGACTAGAAAGATAGCGAAACGTGGAAAAGCTTTTATCAATCTCAAACTTAATTTCTATGTTTGAAAAATTAGATGATTCAATCGGTAGGTAGTGATTTAATTTATAGTAAGATATTCAACTTGCATTTTTATTGATTTTCAAAATAAATATTCATCTTTTGAACTAATTAATCAATATTAATTCATATATAGTAATTTTTAACTAATTGGAAATATAATTAATTTTATATATGAAAATGAAATTTCTAAACATAATTAGAAAGATAGGGAAAATGACACCTACATTTTTAACTTTAATTTAGAGTTTTTAATTGAACTTGCATTTTTTCATTATTTTATCAATTATTAAGTTAAAATTTTCAATTTTTAACAAAGCCACTTAAATCATTTTTTAAAGTTTTATACATATATAAAATCATTGAAATCTAGGCTAGGTACGTCGATATTTATTTCACACACAAAAATTAACTTAATTATTCAACTTAAAATAATATGTATCTTTTAAGTTTTCAAAACATTAAAAGACCACCTTTCACCTAGAAATGACGGGATAAGACGGTCACCTTCATACTAATTGTCCGTAGTCCATACACGATGATCATCAGCTATATATTATATTCCAAAAAATCTCAGTTTAACGGGTCAAGATGTGGAAAAAGACGAGTCAATCCTGGAAGATGCCCAGTTTGATAGGAACCGCCCACAGCTGGAACGCCTCTCGCGGGGCTTGATATACAAGAATATTAAGAATGATGATCTAATTGTCTCTAGCTCCGTCTACACTAAAAAAAACAAAGTGGATCGGTATCTTTATTTATTTTCCATGTGAAGCATATCTACAAGTCAATGATACTTGATTTAATATTACATTTTCTATTCCTTTTGTCCATAGATTTGAAGAAAGAAGGCAGAGAAAAAGATCCTTTCACTTCAAATTAATCGAAGTGTTCACACTATTTTTCTTAATTATATGTAACAAAAAGTTATTCTTTTTTTGGACTCTCAGAAAGGTGTACCTGCTTGGTCCACCTAAGAGATTTCCTCAAATCTAAAAAAAAGTCATTCTTTGTATCATAAAGGGTCAAATCAAATCACATATCTTGAGGTTCTTCACTCTTCTCGATTCCCCTTATATAAGGAAGCGTAATGTTTTAGAAGTTTATATCTAACAAATACTTAGCATTTACAAAATATCCATCTTTTAATTAATTTATGCATGTATTATTTCAAATGCTCCAATAGAGGCAACAGAAATTTGTTAAACAATGCTTCTACCAAATTTTAAGTCTAAAAATTTCCTATCATCAACCCTTCAGCAATTACAGCTAGCGTGAGAAATGAGATGAGTTAAAAATGGGTCGACTTTCTTCAATAAGCAGCAGTTGTAAGTCGTGCGACTATTCCAATGAAAATAGGTGATGTAATACTAGTAGTTAAACATATAGCATCCAAGAAAATATGCTATCCAATCTTTTGTTTTCTAGTGCTAACAACGTACGGGATTAGTGAGTTGGTATTGGAACCCATAAATAAAACTTGTAAGAAGTCAATAAATAGGTCCTACATGTAAGTGGCCAGGCACTACGTGATGATCACTCCATACTTCACATTTATGCTCAAAATTCAAAGTAAAATCAATGAATTAATTGTGACGCTGAAGTTGCGGTATATTTGCGTCAGTATTAATTACAATTGCGTATCATAATCTATAACTTCAATTTTGATTTAGATGCTTTTTTAAATCCAAATTACTTGTGATTTGGGTGGGTCCGCATATTTGAGTTTTGTTCTGTTTGGTCACACCCACATCCTGTAAGGGACGCTGCGTATTCCATAGGAGCAGCGGGAGTCGAACCTGTAACCTCAGAGTTTTGTTAGGTGCATGACACACACCTCACACCACTGAGCTAACAAAACTTTGAAGTTACAGGTTCGAGCGACGAAATCCGCGTAAACAACCTAACTAAAGGAGACAAAACCTCAAATGATGCGGGCCCACCCAAACCAACTTGAAAGTGTCACACAGTCCCTTTAATTTTCAATAAATAATGACCCGAGAAACCAAACATTTTCCATTCCTATATATATATAAGGAGTTGATAAAAGCTGCTAGACAGAAAAGGCGTAATGCATCGTTGATGCTAAAAAGGGAAGATCACATGCAACGATGTAGCCATTATTAAGTCAACTAATACAGACAGATAAAAGGGATAAAAATGGAGCCGCAACAAAAAGAAATCGGCGCCCCTTTAAGCTTGGAATTCAAAGTCATAGCTCAAAACTAACCCACGTCTACAAGTCACCCAACAACTGGGGGCCTAGACACTCAGTCCTCCAACTTTAACCGAAGTCCCATTGACGCCGATCCCTAAAACCCTAGTTGCCAACCCTAAGAGTTTTCAGTTTTCACAGCTCACATTGATCAGTTACACGAAACGAAACCCTTGGCTTAGCCTGCCTCAAAACCTTAGTCAACCTACGTTTGCATGACGTAGTTTTTCTTTGAACTTTGGCCCAAAATGCACGTTCATTGTTATAGTTTAAACCTGTCTTCTTCTTCTTCTTTTATATATATATATATATATAATTCTTGTAACTTACAATTAAAATTGAATCCCAAGTTTCTAGGTAACGTACGTGACTGAGATTTAGAAGGTTGTAATAATGAAAGAGACGGGAAGTAAAAGAAGATCAAAGTTAGGTTTCGCAAATGGATGGTTCCTTGTTGAGCTCATCCATGGCGATAGAAACTGACAAGGAGAAGGAGGTGATTTTCCTTTTCGTTCCAGTTTAGCTTTGTTGTCGCTTTCGATAGTGATTTTGTAATGTATACAGAGAGATAATTTCAATCCCTATAACGTCGTGGGGCCAAAGTTTAGAAGAGGGTGTGTTTTGATCAAATCTTGGGCCAGCCCCTTCTTGCTTCCTAATTAGAACTTTGAAAAAGGATCGACCTAGCTAGCTCCTGAAGGAGAAAGAGAGACAGTGATGTGGAGAAGATGTCAAGTGGTGTCCTCATTTTTAAGTTGGTAGACTTTGTGGTCACTGAATTGAATTGTTTTGTACCCATGATAAATATTCTAATAAAAAATTTAAGCAAGGCGTTGACTATTGCAGTAAGGTTAGTTTTAATTGATTATTAATATAACCAATTAAAAAGTGTTAACTTTTTTTAAAAAAAATTAATCTCATTATCCAACGTTTAGAAGGAGTTAAATAAGTATTTAAATTTTCAAATATTAAAAGATTTAAAATATTTGAAAATTTGGAATTTATTGTCCTCCTTAGATGTAGATTGTAAACACATTTCTTGTTTATATTGAATTACAGGGAGGAAAGATTTTTGTTTTAAAAGAGTAGTATTTTACATATATATTGACGAAAATATAAGGAATTCATGCATACTGATAAGTAACCGTTTCACCACAATAGCTTGGGCTATTGTGTGAGGCCAACTTAATTAGTTTTATATATTTATTCTCACACTCTTTCAAGTGAAAGTCTTTGAACTTGAAACTTGTACAGGTTCATTATACTTTGTGCTGAATAATTGATGGGTGGTAGGATTTGGACTCATGATATAATCACTTGATCACAAATGTTCTGATACCTTGTTAAATGACCGTTTTACCACAATAGCTTAAACTATTGTGTGAGCCTAACTTAATTAGTTTTATATATTCATTATCACACACAACATAAAGTTAAGAAAATTACAATATTTACCTAGTTTCTTTATTTAAAAAACAAAAGACATCATTTTATCGGAAAAACAGAAAATGAAAAGTGAGTAATTAATGTTCAATATATTCAAACTTCTTAATAAGTAACTAGCAGTTAGATTTCTCCTTCCGATTATTAACTCATTAATTTAACTTATAATAAATGGCCTTGCCCAATTCATTGATTGTCCACTTGGCCTCTTGGACCATCCAATAGTTGATAGTTGAAAGTGTATTTATTGCATTCCATTGACTAGAGACATTATCAAAGTCGTAAATTTGCAGCCAATTTCTAATTTCCAATTAAGAGTAATTGATTTTGAAAAGAAAACAAAGAGTAAATAAACATCTTTGTTTCTAGAAAGGAGCTATATACTAAATTAACTGAGTGAATTTTACTCTGGGTGTGGAATTGCATGGAATTCAATGAGAAGGTAGCTTAAGTACGAGGGTTTGGTGCAGGAAAAGGAAATGGATGGTAACATTAAGCGACTGAACAAAGACAGGTGGGTTAGGTTTTTGGAGGTAGAAAAGGAGTTGAAGAATGGGACAAGATCGAAAAGTATATGGCATTTAAAGTCCTACGACGGTACTCTTCTAGTCAGATCCAAATAGTGAGAGCCAGAGGGCGATCAGTTGTGTGTCATGATGGGATGGATTACAACAGACGTATGATCAAATTGACAGTGCTCTGCCACCGAGCACCGAGCACCGAGCACCGAACTCCAGGGTTAGGGTAAGGGGTTGATCTTGGCTGAAGTAAAGTTGGGGGCTTGGCTTCTGCTTGTGTATGCGGTAGTGCTAAGCTGTTTCGATCTGGAGGTCCTGCGCGATACGAGCAGGGAATGTTAAAGCTCGAGCATGAGTGAGCATTTCTTTGCTATGCACAACAAATTCTTGGGAGGCCTGTTGGTATATTAGGCGGGCGTAGTGGGTTGGGACTCATTTAAGTCAATTTTAAAGACGGAGCATGTCTTTTTTGATCATACAACATTTTATTTTTCTAATATGATTTTATTATTAATTTTTTTATTTAATATTTTCTCTTAAATTAATCCCTCTATGTTCACAATACTTAAATTAATAATTTTTTATTAAAGGAAAATTTAATTATAAGAAAATTAAGAAATCAATTTATTCAATATATGTTATTCTTTACATTTAAAAAAATGTTGGGAAAGTAAAAAACAATAATTTCAACACGTCAAAAAAAATAAAGGTTAGAAGACAACTTTTTAACGTGACAACAGGTGAATAATTAAATACATGCTAATTAAATAAGATAATTAATAAAACCATTAACAAATGGTTACAAAAGAATAGATCTAAAAAGTATAAACACAATGCTAAGAACGAGTAAGATAAGATCTCATCTAATCTTACGTGGGGTTGATGATTTTTAGAGAATTGATGTTTTTTTTAATTTTAAACTTTTAAATGAGTAAGATAAGATCTCATCTAAGATGAACTAAGTTGTATTAAGCCCTACAAGTAACTAGATTAGAATGAATGGATATTTATCTAAAAGCATATACTAAAATATTGGAAAAAAAGATAATTATTGTGGTATTTTTGTAATATTTAATATTTCTTGAAAAATTGAATATTCATTGGCATATCATATTTTTATCCGCCATATATAATGACCCATCTCTCTTTAGCACTTCTAGTTATTATGGATATGAAAATTGTTTTGTTGAAGAATAAATTTAAACAATTAATGACATTTGAAAGTATTTTTATATTCTTATTTAATTTAAAGTTGCAGATTTTTATCCAAATGTTTAAATTGCTTATCAAATTATATTGAATGTACCTATGACTATAGTATCAGTTGAGAGAAGTTTGTTAAAGTTAAAATTATTAAAAACTTACTTGAGGTCATCAACATCACAAAAAAATGAATGATTTAGCTATTTTATGTATTGAGAAGGATATGTTGGACAATATTGATCATGATGCTATTATTGAAGATTTTACGTCTAGAAATGCGTAGAGAAATTATTTTTCATGATCATTTGTGCGTTTATTAGTGCAATTATCTTGGTGTTTTGCAATCCGATATTATTGCTCGGTTACTTTACTACTATTTTGTTAATATTGCTGTTACTATTTTTTGTGATTTTATTATTGTTAACATTTATAACATGTTGTCAACTGTTGTTATGATCATTTAGTATTTTATTAAGTATGTGGACTTATGAATTGAGTCACTTGTGTATGGATATTAAATTTTAATAATAAAAATATACTTTTAAACTTTACATATTTATATATTGATGATTCATTAGGGTCTTTTTTTTTTACTTTATCCCTAGCCTATAAAATGTTAGGAATGACCTTGAATTGGTTCTACTATGATAAGCTAGATTATTGGTCATAGTGATCATTGTCTGGTTATCATAGAATATTTGAGTTGTGCCTTCTTGATCATAGCCAAAATCAGCTAACAACCTTTTTAACCAAACTACTTGACAGGTTGATGTCAATGCAACAACATATTCAACTTCCAACAATGACACAGTTACCATATCTTGCTTATTTGAACTCCATGAAACAACATTTGAATTGATGGATAAAATAAACTACAAAGTATTTTTCTATCATCCAAAAAACCAACCCAATCATTGTTAGTGAAATTATACATTTTAAAATATGACTTTTTGAATTCCAAATTCTAAAATTGATAATTCTAACAACATAACAAAGATAGGAAATCATATGGATAGAGAATGCAATACTTGACCTTGTGTGAGACAAGTAGATCAAACCTCCAACCATATTCCTAAAGTACTTCACACTAGTCAAACTAGTACCATAATTGATTATTAGTGAATCATTCATATTTATAACAGTTAGGACAATTTTATAATTCAACATAATAAACCTTTTCAACAAATCAGTAGCATATTTATGTTGAAAAATAAAATTTTTATTAACACATTAGTTCACTTGAAGCCCAAGAAAATAATGCATTAAATCCAAAAATGACATCTCAAAATTTTTCAGCACGAAAGATATAAATTCAGCAACAATAGACTCATAAGTCCCTATCTATATATATCGTGTCATCAACGTAAAGACATGTTACCATAGTTTTACCACACTTTTTCACATAAAAGCCAATTTATTTTTACTCTCAAATCCATTTTCTAGAAAATGTGAATCAATCTTATTGTATGAAGCTTGTGAAGCTTATTTGAGACCATTTTTAGCCTTCTTTAACTTGTAAACTTTGTTGTTATCATAGCTAGTAAAACCTTCATGCTGAGAAACATACACCTCTTCATTTAACTCGTCGTTAAAAAAAGCATATTTAACATCAAACTAGTATATTAGCTATTAGTGCAGATGTTTCATCAAATTCAACACCTTACTGTTGTGAGTACCGTTTAGCAACTAAATAAGTTTTACGGTTTTGAACAGTATCATTAATATGATACTTTGTGCGACATACCCACTTAAGCCTAATAACATCTATTCCTTTCAAAAGATTAACTAACTCCCAAGTTTGATTTTTGTGTATAGCAATCATCTCCTCAGTGATGGCCTCTTTCCATACATGACTATCTATAACATCCTCATGACAAAGTGACTCAAAAACATATAAGGCAAAACTGCATAAGACATATATATCACATAAGGATCTGAATTTCTAAAAAGGTGTTTCAAAACTGAAGTTTTTTGGAGATGAGCTTGCTGGAGATAATGAATTGTTGTTATCATGAGTTGAAGAATTGATACTGCCACCAAAATTAACATTTTAAGTTGCTTGTTCAAAAGGTCATGTCACTAAAGTATCTGCCACATCTTTTAAAGTTTGAGGAGTTATTGGAGAAGTTGATTTATTGTTGCTCCAAGTATCCTTACTTACAATGACCTTGCCACTTACTGGGTTATACAACCTATATATATATGCTTTAGATTAGGGATAATAGCCAATAAAAATTTATATATATATATATTTTTTATTTTTTTATGAAACTTATGGTTAGAAAGGGAAGTAATCAAAGAAAAGGGTATACAATCACAACTTTAAAATGTCTTACAAACAGCTTTCTACTTGCTAAGCTTCATATACAATCCAATTCAAAATGGCCTTTGTAAGGTAGATATTAAGAAGATATATTGTAGTTACTACCAGTTATGCCTAAAATCACTGGAGAAGACCACTTGCTATCATCATGCTCCTAGCCATTTTCACTAATATTTGATTTATGCATTCTACCACTCTTTTCTATTCTGGAGTGTATGGTGTAGTAAGCTTTTTGTGAATTTTATTGTGATAAAAAGCCATAAATTCATTAGAGGTGAAATCATACCTCTATCCAAATGAAGAACCTTTACATAATTGCCACTCTCCGCCACTTGTGTCTTAAATTTCTTAAAAACTTCAAAAATTGTTTTGTCTTTTTTTAGGAAGTACATCCCACTCATGCAACTATAATCATCATTAAATGATAAAAATATCAATCACCACACAAGCCTCAACATTCATCGGACTACCAACATCAACATGTGCTATTTTAGGATAGATAAAAGCACTTTAGGACTTGGCTATAGGAAATGAATTTTCACTTGCTTCCAGAAGCACACCCTTTACATAAATTAAGTGTATTAATTTTAGGCAACCCAATAACCATATTTTTGTAACTCAAAAATTTTATCCCTTTTACATTCTAATGCTCATAACACAAGTGTCAAATTTTTTCTTCATTAGCTCTAGCAAACAAAACATAGTTTTCGATAGTTACAACTTTTAGCGAATATGTTTTGTTTTGAGTCATTAGAACTAGCAAATGACTAATCATATTTCTTACCTTGAATTAGACAATGGTCATCATCAAACCTAATTGAATATCTATAATTTATCAATTGCTAAACACTTAACAAATTATGAGCTAAATTAGAAATGTATTGCACATTATGAAAGAGTTTAAATTTATCCTGTGTAGTTTTAATGGCAACAATACCTTTCCTTTTAACCTTTATTTACTTGTTGTCTTCTTTAAATATTAACCTTACTCTAGACTTATGATTAAAACAACCGTAGTTAGGGATGGTAATGGCTTGAGCCAGGCTACCAGGGCCAATCACTGTTACTAGAGCCTGGGCCTAGGCCTGACTTGAGGCTTAATCTGGCCTGAGGCAACCAGCCTAGCATGAGCTCAAACACGAGATCAACTTAACCCGTCATGAACTATTTTTTAAATTAAAAATATAAAAACGTCTTGGTTTTCTACAAATTACATGTAAAAATGTAAACAAATAGGTCCTTATACTCTTTAGTGGCGGTAATTACTGTTAAGTGGCGTGTGTTAGTGAATATATAAAACTAATTAAGTTGGCCTCATATAGCAGCTTAAGCTATTGTGGTGAAACGATCACTTAACAATTACATGTTCAAATTTAAAGTTAAACTTCTTAAGACTTTACTCACAACAATCTCAATGCTAATATCCTTATCATAAGACTTTATGTGATTAAAAAAAGCCAGACACTCTAGACATTGAAACTTGCATAGTTTCATTATTTTCATAACTAATGTCTCAAAATCATAGTGAAGAATTTGCACTTTTACAATAATTACCTTTTTATTACCCATATAATCTTACTTCAAAATCTCCCATGCTTGATTGGAAATAAGAGCTGCTGCAATTTGAGGAAATATCTCCTCATCAAGTGCTTATTGGATAAGAAGTAAGCCTTACTAAATCTCTTGCAAGTCTCTCACACTGATTAGTTAAGCTAGTATGGATTTATGTCTTTCAACCCATTCTCCACTAAGTCCCACAATTTTTGAGACTTGAACAGAGCTTGTATTTTTACACTCCCAAAAGTGATAATTCTCCCATTTAAAATTTGGAATTTAAGATTTAAGAAGAAATATTGGTGCCTTTAATTACCATGGTGAAGTTCTTTTTCTCATTGGTTGTGTTTTTAGAAAAATAGAGACTTTTTCTCACTTAGTTTGCTCCTTATCTTTTTGCTTAGTATATGACCTCACCTATAATTTTTAGTGGGAAAGGGTTGCATGTACTTTTCTCACTCTCAACAACTCTTACGCAAAATTTTTTTTTGGAATGTAAAGAATAAGGAAATAAAGGCTAAAAGGCAACTTTTCAATGTCAAAAACAACAGGTGAATACAGCTGTAAAAAATGATTAAATAAGAGCTTACATTTATAAGCTTACAACTAAATATAATACACTAAAAGTCAACAACTAAAACCAGAAAATGGGTAAAATATGTTCCACTAACATTGACACTTTCAACAGAAAAAACTTGACTAAAACATGTTTCAATTAAATAAGAAAATTAATAAATCCACTAATAAATATTTACTGAAAATATAACTAAAAAGAAGAAAAAGAATGACGAACTTTTGAATCACTATTGTTTTAAAAAAATTCTAGCCATACTTATTTGTCTCTTTAAGAGTACTAAAGACAAATGAGCTATATAATTTAAAATGTTGGAATATTTAAGTTGAATTGTAGATAAATATTCACATGACTTTACTTATTTGTCATACGAAAAAACTTTAAATAATTAATAAGAATTACTTGTCCCTTTTCTCCAAAAAATCAAAATATGTGAATATTTTATAAGCGCTTTATATTTTAAGAAAAAAACTTTGCTATTGGATAATAGGATAATTTATTTAACCATGTCAAGTCACCTATTAAGGTCACATCTTCAAATTTTGGCGATGGCCTTTAATTTTTATGCTTGTGCTAATGTTGCTCACTTACTTTTCAATTCATGTTAAAAAGTGATAAGATATGATTTGGTTATGTTAATTAAAACTATCTCTTTTGTTTTGTATTGATCTCAGTAATTAATTAGTAAAATTAATATTTATTTTATTTAGGAGATGACAAGTAGAGATTAAATCAAATTCAAGTTGTTAAAGCCATGAAGGAAAAAGATTGTAGATTGCTACACTAGATAAAGTAGACACGCTTGAAGCCAAATTCACTACAAGAGTTTCAATTCAATTTGGAGACTTATTCTTAGCTTTATTATGTAGAAAATTGGATTTGTTTCTAAGACAATATTTGGAATATTGAAAGAAATTAACTTTTGGTGGGAAAAGTCGAAGAAAACATTACATACGCTCCCTCTATAATTCCCTTTATCTTTCTTTTGTTTTCTCTTCTTTTTTCTTTTATTTTTGTGATGAAACTAAAGTCATAAGTAGCTAAATTGAAATTTTCTAATTCAAGGGGATTCAAAACCCTAACTTTAACCTTACAAGATTTTGTTTTGAACATAGATTTTATTTTAATTCAAGTATTTTTTATTTTTTGTGCTTTTTTTCATAACCAATCAATATTGATTGATTTGATAAATTAATTTGACGTTGATTATTTTACAGCTATCTATGAATTTAGTGATTCGTAATTATTATAAATGATTGGTATAAATAACAAATAAGTTATTTATAAATTTGCATATTTAACTTATGAGAAATAAGAAAACAAAATTGAGTAGTTTTAACCATTTCGATTATTTAATTTAGGGTTTATTTTTTTTAAATGTAATTTATGGTAAGTTTTAGTTTGAATGCTGAGTTTGAATAAATTAATTTAAGAAAAATTGAGACTTATTATGATTATCTTAATAATTTCTAGGGATGATAAATGTAGTTTGGCCCGACCTAGTCTGATTATGACCTACGTTGCCATTAGCTCGGGCCTAGCCCATGGCTAGATGAGAAGGTCTAAAATGATGTCTTTTTTTAATTTAAAAAAAATAAAGTCAGGTTGGACTAACCTAGCTTGTCTGTGGCCTGTTGAGTTGGGGGTTGGGCTAAAGGTTAGTCAGCCTATAGTTAGGCTTGGCCATGGGTTGGTAAACCTGTGAATAGGACCAGACTGGGCCAGGAGTGGCCTGGATTCAACCTAACCCATTGCCATCCTTAATAGTTTTGAACTACTTATTTAAATTATGAAAATGATTCTTTTTAGATCAATGATCAAAGTTATAATTAAATGAGATCCTTTCTTGAATCAAAGATAAGTACCATTTAATTTAAATTGTTGACTTATTTTAATTCCTTTTTAAGTTTAATTAATTAATTAATTAATTAATCTTAAACTCACTTTTTGTTTTATCTATTGAAATTAAAAAATTAGTTTTTAGTTTTCTTTCAATTCAACCTAATTCTACCATTAGTATAAAAGTTTAGTGAATTAAAATTAATTTTGAAAGCTTCAGAACTTGTTCCTCAATCTCATCTATGATGATAATAAGGTTAGATCTTGAATTAGTTCAAATTCAATTCAACTTAAGTTTAGTGCTCGGACTTTACTCTTGGAGTGAACTTAAATAAAAAAAAGAAAGCTAAAATTCAATTTAATAAACAGGATTGGACTTTTTGGATAAGCTTGACATATAAAAACGCAGGCAAAAGCTTGCACTTTCATACTTGACTAAGTTTGGACTCAGAATTTGAGCTTGTTAAATCTTTTTTGAGATCGAGCCCAGATCTTAGGTGGGACGGGCCTAACCTGATCTTTTGCCATCTTTAATTTCATCGTAACTACTATAATATAAAGTTGTGATATCAGCGAACCCCGAGCAAAGGCTCGGCGGAGAGATGTGCTTCAAACTAAGAAGAAGCGAGGACACATCGTGATTCAAACCAACGCCCATGAACTTTCTTTCGATTCCTGACGAGGTTCGACCTAAGGGCCTAAGACCATCCCTAATCTTATCTCAGCTATTATAACGTAAGATTGTGTGACGTCGACGAAGCTTAAGGGAAAAGCCTTGTTGGAGGGTTCTGCTTCAAATTAATTAAGAAGTGACTCCGCTGGGTGATTACTGTGATTCAACCAACACCCAATGGCCTGTTATCCTGGTAAATCCTACAAAGGAAGAGGATCCCTTCAACTTTCATGGTAATGTCTTCCATTTCCAACCTGAATCATACCTTCTGTTTTAATATATATTATCAGAAATTTTCATGGTCTTTGACAGTAACTACAATTATGGATCAGCAAGAAAGGCTTTGGTGTTCAATGACCTGAGGAACGTAGAAACAGTAGCCAATGACTCATTTGATTGCATTCAAAGCAGCTCTTTGGTTTCGGATGACTGAGGACTGAGCTGCCCCTCGTGTCATCCTGCCAGAATGTTATGGTCGAACGACAAATCCCTACAGAACTCGACATTGCTGCCAATCCGATCGCCAGAGCTGATGATCGGATTGGTTTCCTCGAGAGATATATTCATGTTGTTAAGTTAGTTTCTAACACATAACATCCTGTAAGTGTATACTTAGAGCTTCAGGATCCAGTTTAGGCTCGGTTCGGAAACTTTCATCTACCTTGCACGAGGCAGGATTGACTAGCGGCACCAACGGAAGGAACTGAATGAGGAAAATTATGGAATGTTGAGCAATCTATTTTTCATCAGATCTTGCAATATCAAAACTGGGAACTGATTAAATCAATCTTCTGTAGATTTTGCTTAAGTGGTTAGATCTAGTACTATTGTTTTACCAAAGACAGAATAAGATTTTCCGATAGTCATTGTAAGAAATATTTGCAGGCAACAGTCAACAAGGAATGTACATCTGTGATTCTCAACATAGTCAACTGCTAGTATATCAAAAACAAAAACCATTCCATAGTGGATTATCCTGAACCAAAATCAGTCACCTGTCACTGTGGTGATCTTCAATCTCCTCACGGAGGATAGAAACATTCTGGAAAAGGAACAAGATCCTTAAGTGATAAGAACTGCTCAGTTGTCAGTTGGCTACATGAAACAAAGAACTAGAGAGAAGATACTTACTCCCAGGGAACGTCACCAACCATTAGCCAATCCCCTTCTTTGTCTTCATAAGTTAAAACGTGACACCGATCAGTTTGTTCACCTTCCATATCAGCCCCTGTTTGAATCACAACAGCTGAGCTCGATAACACATTTTATCCACAGAAATCAACTAATCCAACAGATCAATAACAGAAGAGAGAGAGATATTTTAAGTTACTCAACACAGAATCGTAGTGTTGAACATGTTGTCAAGAGTTCTTATCAAGTCGTAGTAATTATCATGGGCTAAAAGGTTGAGTTTCCTCCCAATAGGAATGCCTTCCATATACACTTTAACAAAGAACGTGGCACTGTTGCACTCAGTTTCTTCTGCTGCTAATGCCTGCCTCAGAAATGGATTGATCGGAGGCCAATCCAAAGGTTGGCCGCTAACATGAAACCACCACCCAAGGTCAAACACTTACAATTGGATTCAACAAGCAACGCTAAAGATTCGAATAGTTGGCTATATAGTATATTTATACCTTGGCATTGAAGGGTCTTCCTGTTGACAAGCTGAGATGCTAAGTCCTAGCCGAAGATCTGTGCTCAAGTCTCTCTTGAGGTGAGAAAAAGATGAGTTAGTTGACGAAGAAGGACAGTTGCTGCTTTCAAGAGACGACGAAGAACTGCTTGCAGCTCCTCCGCCCATTGTTTTGAAGCAAAATTGAGCCGCCACCTTCTGTTTAAAATCTATAGAGGATGATGAAACATAATATATAGATAGATAGATAGATAATACATTCATAAATCTAGTGGAAGGGGAACGCAATTTCTGATTGGCCTGATCTGAAATGTCGTCGACGTAGCCGACAGCTCCACGTGTCAAAGTAAGAGCCGACTTAGGTTGTCATGATTTCTGTTGGAAGCTTAATACAAATTCAATGTGGCTCATGTGCACAGATAAAAAATGTCCCTCAGGTTCTTACTAATACTGTCTATATTCACAGCTTCACAGTAGTATATAAGAACGTAATTAAACTACTACACCAGGTTTTTCTTGGCTGAATCAAAATGTGATAATATGATTGACCACGACTGTGCGGAAGAAGAGATGTATTCAGACAAGATAATGGACATATAAACAGGGTACAAAAGCTTTGAAATTTGGGACCTTCTTCTCAGAGAAAAACAAAAAAACAGACATTGAAGTTAACACACATAAATGTTCAATGGATTGGATTACCGTGCTTCGCATGTAGGCCCTGCCTACGGTTACATAATTAAGCGTGTTAGTAGTTGAAAGACTGTATGTTGTTGTACGAAGGGACATATACATAATATATATATATATAGTAGTATGTACTTTTGGACACTCCATATTTATATAGAATCTGCAAAATCAACAAAAAGGAAGCATCTGCAAAATCAACAAAAAGGAAGCATGGGATGCTTCTGCTTGCAGGAAAAACATGGAAACTTGACTTGGCCTAGGCCTAGCTATAAAAATATGCACGACTCTTTGTGTTCTCCACATAATCCAAAAGAACCAAAGAAAGTTCGTTTTGTCAGGAAATACAATTCGGACTGTGAGAGGACAGATATTTCAAAGTATCAAATTCTGAAGGAATCGGTATAATATGAAAAAAAAACATGTAATCCATATAATTTTATTGTTTTAAATACTTGAAAGATATTTTGTGGCATAAAAAATATAAAAAATTATTTCTTTTAAAAATATTAAAATTATATCTAAAAGATTATCTTAGGAATTTTATTATATATATGAAATTTTAGGAGTCAAGAAAATTTTTAATTAATTGTTCAACAACAATAAAATTTATATAATTATACTATATTAATTTTAATAATAAAATTTATTACAATTTGGTAAAAATACGTATATTTTAATACCATAAAGTATTTCCCTAAATATATACTTTAGATCAATAAAAATAATTTGAGAGTTTTATATTAAAAAAGAGAATCGTTGAGAAGTTAATTTTTATTCATAGCATTAACGATGTGATTCTCTATTACAATCTAAGAAAGATTGTAATTGAAGGGCAA
>JANTPM010000009.1:25431270-25446305 GCA_025434745.1 Erythroxylum divaricatum
GTCCGGTCCCCGGATTGGGTCCCGACATCTGTGGTATCAGAGCGATCGGAATCCGGTCCCAGGAACGGGTCCCAACACTGCCCCTCACTGTTAGTGATGTAGACTATTAGTGATTTCACCAATTAGCTATGTACTCCCTGTTAAACAAAAAAAAGTCTCAATAACACATCTATTCATAGTAACAGACATTTATAAAATTACCATTTTCTATAATATACATATATTTTCATTCAAAATTTCATATATCAAATTACATTGAAATCAAATTTCATACATCAATATATAAAAATTAGAATATAATTGTAAAGTTTAGATATTTACAAGTTTCTTTGCATGCTCCTGGTGAGTCATAAATCCTCCAATGTGTACGAGTATACTTTCTCCCTCTAGTCCTCCTCGTCTATTTGTAAAATTGCACTCTAAAATGGAGATTGACTTAGTTGTTTCCTAGTACAGTTGCCGACTCCATATTTCTTCAGATATATAAGGAGGTCGTACATTATTCTAGTGTATCAAACCAAGAAAATCTCTATAACATGCACGGGCTCGCCTCTCCCACACATCATAAATGATAACATCAAATTTTGATCCCAAGATGTTTTGTCCCATTAGAAAGATAAAATGCACCAGAATCATTGTCATAGTAAGGGCAAGCCAATTTTTCTGCTGTGCTCTATCCAAACAACATAACATATGTAAGGAAATCACTAATAGTCTACATCAAAGTTGCTCTCAACAAAAAAATTGGTTTAAGAGATGCATCATATGTCTCCACACCGAATTCCTAAAGATAATGCAATTCAGATACCAATGGTTGTAAGAATACATCAATTTTATGCTTTGGATTCATAAGCCTTAGCAAAATTACCATCAAGAACATATATACTTCATTCATACACATCCATAAGCCTTAGCAAAATTATCATCAAGAACATATATACTTCATTCATACACATCCATGGAGGCAAATTATAAGAAGTAATTATGGTTGGCTATGATGACTATTGTTGGCCGAGTTGACCAAAAAAGTTGGAATCCATCTATCGACAATCCCAACCTAACATTTCAACTTTCAGTTGCAAACTTAGAATGAGTGTTATTAAAATGTTTCCAAGTGAATGCATCTGATAAATGACTTATTATTCCATCTTCCTATTCATGTTCATTATGCCATGTACATCAGAGGCATATAGTCTTTAAAGTCTCACAGTTAGTGGGAAATAATACTTCCGCTTCTAAGGTACTAATTTATGCTTCATAATATGCTTTCTAGGTTTGAACCTAGATTGACCACAAAATTTGTATTATTGTAATTCCACATAATCTCCTAAAAACAACATACATCCCAAATTGCAACAATCAATTTTCTCAACTAGCAAACCAAGAATCCTAATAAGTTTCTTCATATTGTAAAAATTATCAATTATTGTATGATCAGGAGGCAATGATTCATTATACCATGCAAGAATTTTATTCAAACTTTGATTAGAAACATACCCTTCTGACTTTATATTCAATATTTGAGAAATGAAGATAATTGAGTCATGGTTTCATAATTTGGTCATAAATCTTAGTCAGTTGATTTTAGTAAGTAAAAAAACTTTTTTGTATTTGGGTTAGATTCTTCTTCAAGATTTTCTACATTTACCTAAAAGGTATAATTGACTGCATCATAAACCATTTGGGTATAAAGATTTTCAGTTGCACCCACATTATTTGTTATAAATCCAATCCCTCCTTCAAACTAATCTACATTTATTGACGAGTTTACTTCATTACCCTTTGAGGTGCTACAAATTAATGGCTCCCTATATCGTGTCCACTTAAAATAATTTGAAACAAACCTTTTTCTTAACAAATGGAGATTCACTTCATCAATAGAAAGAAAACGAATATGTTTTCACTTTTTACATGGACATATGATTTTTGGACTATCCATATATGTAAGTTAACAACATACATAGTCAATAAAAGCTTTAATTCCCTCAACAAACTTAAGATTAATGAAACCATCGGGTATTAATCGTCTATATATCCAAGATCTATCATCATTACTCATTTATGCATAACTGTTATTTAAAAAAATGATTTCATAGTTAAATATAATAATTGGTATGGTAGTATCCATATTAATCTTACATAACATTTAATCTTTATATTACCCATTATCAACAACATCAGAAGAAAGCATTATATTATAGCATATGCATAAATTTCTGTAATGTCATATTGCAGGAAGATATTTTAGGTTACATATCATGATAACTAATTTCAAGCATCTACTTTTCATATCAACTAACTAATGACAATATTTGGACAGGACTTAATAGAATTATATTGTTTCTTCATCTAAGTAGTTATTTAAGCATTACATGATCGAGATGTTTACTTATAGATAAATAAATCATGCTTTAGAAACATTAGAGGAAAACCCATTTCAATGATTAACATGGATAAACACATACATTAAAAAAATAAATTTGAAAAAAGACAGCAAAACAGGCACCTTTATACTACAGAAATGAAGAAATGAACACCGGTAGTCAAATAAACTAACAAAATATGAATGAAATAGCATAACTAGACAAAACAAAAAATGCCCAGGATAGAAGTTGTAACAAGGCCCTGAAAATAACAAACATAATATAACAAAAAAGAAATTAAACTCATTCCAACCAATTAATAAAACAACGGTTGTGTGAATAAAATAAAATAAAATAAAATCACATAGTCATTATTGAAAGAGAGGAAAAACTATTATGATTCATCAAATTGAACTTCAGATAGTTAAATAAGCTTATCTGAGGTTGGAATCCACTTAGTTAAGGCCTAAACAATTTAATTAATATGTACAAGGAATAATGTAAATAGGACCAAATAAATTACATCATATGGAAAAAAGATGCTTAAAGCAATCGAATTGTGACAAACAAGCCATTTATAGTTGTACAACATAGTTGGTCTTCTTTAATGATTCCAGCATAGTTAATGTGTCTTGAAGTTTTTTAGCTTCTTCCCTTACATATAGCTCCACCAATAGATTGCTGAGAGACTCTTTAACATGTTTAGCCCATAACCATTTCACCAATCCTCTAAGTTCTTAAATGGATCTTTTACCTTATTAATATTTTTTTTCTTCAGTTTGTTTAAGTGTTTCTCCTTACTGTCCAAGCTCCCCAACATGTCTCACTCCTTCTTACATGTTCGAAGCCATTTGGGATGCTTGATCTTCATCAAGTCCTTAGAGTGATAGGTATAAATCTTTTCATCATTAGATCCTTCATTTCCCCTAAGTTTTTACAGTTCTCTGACCATTTCCCCTCCAATTTGATACCAACCAATCCTAACATATGATTTCACAATTAGAAAACTTAACCACAACCAATTCCACCTTCAGAGTATTTATAACAATAAAAAATTAACTCCACCTTTTTCTGCAATTCTAATTAGTTTTGGGGCAACCTTAACTTATCATCAACAAGTACATTCTCGCCATCATTAAATTAAAGAAGTTGAAAGCCAAATGTTTTCCATTCTCTCAAGAGTTATGATGTTTTCCTAATACAAGAAGTATGTTTAAGAATAAAATCTCACAACCATTGCATTAATATAACAATAAAACCACCAAATTTAGCAGAAAAAGCATTGGGAATGTATGGTGACATTTTTGTAAACATCTTCTCAAAAAGATCAAAACTTGTAATTAACAAATGCAGACACACTAATATCTAAAAAATACATTACAATATATGTTATGGATTTAATGAACAGAAGATTTCTCCTATTCCATAACAGACTGAGGTAATATATATATCATATTCATTCTTTATGTAATTCACTACAAATATCAAAGACAGATAACAGAGTATCTTATATTATACAATTGGTAAGGGAGCAATTTTTATGTTTTGTAATAGAACATAGTTAAACAAGAAGATGGCTCGTCCCTAGTTTATACTCCAGAAATGAACATACGGTAGAGAGAGAGAGACCTAACCAAATACTCGTTCAGATTTGTCAACATAAATTTAATAGGTATCTATGTTTAAGTTGGTATGTGAAACTTGGCATACTTTAAAAGTCACATATGAAGAAACTAACTAAGTTAAGGAGATAAAAGTTACATGCTTACATATTAATATGTACTCATATAAGTAAACTGTGATCAAAGAACCTTAAGCGTGAGCTTTAAATTCAATGATATTATAAATTCTCTTAAAGGCTTACCCAAATCTTACATTGATATTGATATGATAAGAAATTACTTAGGTCTCTATATAAAGCTTAGAAAACTAAACTGAGATTATTTAAGAAGACAAGCATTTGAATGTCTTACGTTAAAGGAGTTTATTAAATCTCTCTTCATTTATACAATGTGCCTAAGGAGACATAATAGGAGGAGTGGCTCCAAAGATGAAGAACTTGGAATTTAAAGTTCAAAAGGAATAACCAAGTGATGTAAAAGAGACTTTATCAAGTGACAGAAAGGACATTATCTTCATCACTAGGAAGTTTAAGAAGTTATTAAGGAAGAAAAAAATTCAAAAGAAATGTTAATCTCTAGATAACATATAAGAGAATTAAGTGAATTATATATGCATAAATTTTAGACCTTTTTTTTAAACTTAATGAATGAATTGTCAATACTAATCTATGAATATGACAAATTCATATAATGTAATAGTAAAAATTTTATTAACTAGAACAAATAGTCATTAGCCCATGACCATTCCTTAATGGACCTTAAGCTCCATTAAGAAATTGCTATCTTTTTGTTTCAATAGGTAAGAGAAATCTTCCATGTAATATCTTCTTTGAAATTGGTGAATAGAAACCTAAATTGTCTTACTTTGACATAAATAAAGAGAAAATCTATACAAATATTGTTTAAAATCAAAAGGAGCCCAAACAATATGTTCCCTAACAATTCTCCTTAATTGATATATAACTATAATCAAATATAACTCAAAATCTCCTTTTCTTGCTTATACTAACAAACTAGATCTTACTATATGTTATGTATTATGAACATGCACTTAAGTGCACTCTTTACTATCTTAAGGATCTTAGCAACTCCGTAAAACACCAAATGTTCTTCCATAATTCAATTATGGTCTATATGTACCAAAAAAAACTCAAATATTCGTTACTCTTTTAAGCTAGTTGTTACAACAACTAGTTCTAGGAATGTTTAACTAATAGATACTCACTGAAAGACTAATCAATCCACTTTTAGTTTAAGTATTAGCTAGTTAAACACCTACACTAATAGGCTCCCATTCTATCAAGTTTTAAGAACATCAATTAGTTGATCTAAATCGTTTAGAAAATTGATGTTCTATCAATTAGCGTATTAATTAGTCAAATGTCCAATCAATGTCCTAAACAATAATACAATAATTCAATCAATTTTTAAAGTCATTATTTACTTGATGTCAACTCTTTGTCTACTCAATTTCCTAAAATAACACATAAAAATCTTCAACTTTGAAGTCTTTTTAAAGATTAGCAAAAACCTTCAAGTAAAAAACTTGATCATAACCATTTTAAAAGTTTCTTAAAGTTAGGTTAAAGATCAATTGATTTCCTTTAAAGATAAAATAATTTTCTTATTCATTATGCTCTAAAAGTAAATGATTATGCAATGCATATGCTCCTAATTATTGAAATAAGTAAATTAAGGGTCATTAATACAAACATAATGACTACCTAGAGTTTTGATCAAAGTAGTATATTAATGTGCCAATTAAAGTAATATTAGTATTTTAGAGTTCCTAGTTAAAGTAGTCATAGTTATTAGTTTTTCAACTTAAGTTTGAATCATATGTAATCATATATCAAGGGTAACAAACTTCATCAACAAGATGTAGAGATTTATGATATTTATTTAGTTTAATCCAATTTTGTGCTTCATTTTTATGATATTTATGTAGTCTTTACTAACTACATATTTATTCAGTTTTGTGCTTAAAATTGGACGCCATTTTCCTTCCAATTTAAAGCACAATACGGACGTCATTTGAATTTATCATTCTGTAGGTAAATTACCAACATAAACACCATTATATAGGGAAATTCCCTAAGGGTTAGTGTTTTCATAGGTAAGTTCCCTACAGAATGATGTTTTCGTAAGGAAATTACCTATGGAAACATCACTATGTAGTAATTTACCTACGGAACTTTATTTTCATTGGGAAATCCATATTTTTTCATAAGGAATTTTCCTATGGAATTTTTTTCCATCTATAAATTTGATACGCAATTTTTTTCGGGAAACATTGCCTTTATTCTCTACAAATTTACCTATGGAAAGCAATTTTCATCACTAATTTACTACGAATTTTTTTCGTACGAAATTTTCCATCGGTAATTTTTAATTTTCTTTTAGTGAAAGCTAAAATTTACCTTTGAGCTTGAGTGGTATCTTCTTGACACATAAAATTCCTTATGCACTTCTCTATTTAAGCCACCTTAATATAATATGGTGAATAATGTCCTCATCAATCTTTCTATTATTTCAGATGATAGATTTTAGATACTTAAAACATTCTTTTCTGGTATAAATTTATTATCAATCTTTACCTCCACATTGACAACTACCTTATGACCCAAAATGTTACATTGTAAATACTCAATCTTAGTCTTACTGGTAATGTTATCGCCTACAACCAAATTAATACTAACTCTAATAATGAAATATGTAGTTAGTAAAGAATTGAGATCATTCCCACGAGGAATCTATTAGTAAATGTTTCACAAGTTAAAAACTAAAATAAATTGGGGGGTTGAATTAATGTGATTTTAAGAAATTAAAAATGACAAAATTGAAAATAAACAAAATTAATCAAATCTAGAAAATTGATGAACAAACTTTAGTTTCGGGTCACCTACGTTATTAAACTAGTATGGATCATTGATATAAAATGAAGTCCATTAACAAATACTCATTGAGTGGTGTTCTCTCTTAGGATTAGATGAGTAGAAACATTTATTCCAAACACTCTTATTAACCAAAAACTTAGAAATGATCTTAAGTTTGATTAATTAATAGCATTAAGAACGAAGAGAACCAGTGAGCAAGACAGCACACATACAATATACATTTAGTCTAGATAAGTATCTTTCTTAGAATTTCCCAATCCCTAACATAAAGATGGTAATCCTAATTGCCACTTTAGATTAGCAAAATTGAATTTCAAATCTTACTAATCTGGATGTAAATTAAATCAATCAATTCAATAATAAGAAGCAATATAAAAGAGTCTTAATATTCATCAATGAAATAAACTTTATTCAGAAAGTCTCACATATACTAGATGATAACGTTGGTTCCCTTCAACCAAGAAAAAGATTTAGCTACTCGTAATAGAGGTAAAACCAACAAAAAAGTAGTAGGACATATTGTCTCCATCTTTGTAATTTTTTCTAGAAAAATCTGAAAACTTCTAAAACTAGAAAATAGAAGAAAAATGTGACAAGATGATGTCTCTTGCTAGGTTTTTGTCTCCCCTCTTATCGTTATTTTATCAGATACACCTCTTCTCCAAATCAAGTAGCAGATGCCCACATAAAAGACAATAACTTGATTCCCAAAATAATAAAAATCCTAAGTGTATTGAATTTGTTTTCAAATCAGATTTTGCAGATAAATTTTTCCCTTTCACTTGTCCACGCTTAGTCAAAAACTTTTCTACCAGTTGGGAATTTAATTTTTCTTTACTTTCTTTGGATTTTTTATTCAAATTCATCTCTCATGTGTTGAAAATCATATGAGAACAACTAAGAAACAAGTTCAATAATTTTAAATAAAAATTTCAACACATTGAAGAGATTTATATCCAAAATTAGCAAAAAACAACAACTTATCACCTACTCAATTTAAAAATCTTTGACTCTAAAATATCCCTCCAAAGTTTTAGCTTAACATTGACAACCTATTTTGTGTCATTTACTAAAACAATATCATCAGCAAACAACATACATCAAGGTGCATCTCTTTGGATATTCTTGATGAACTCATTCATCATTACTACAAAAAAAGGGACCTAATGAAGAGCATAGCCCAATATCTATAAAAAAAAATGTTTTGTATCTCTTCCTATTATCTTTACTATAGTCTTTACACTTTCATACATATCCTTAATAGCCCGTATATAGGTCATAGGAACTTTCTTAACTTCTAAATACCTCCATATGATTTCTTTAGGTACCCTATCATAAACCTTCTCTAAGTTAATAAAACTATGTGTAGGTTACGTTGTCTTTCCTTGTAATATTTTATTAATCTTCTAAAGAGATATAAAGGTTCTTTCATGGACCTTCCTCATATGAAACCAAACTCTACATGCTCTTTATATTTCTAAAAATACATTATCAACCTCATATTTGAATTTGAGAAAACAAATCCAAAAAATTTTGATATAATTATTAATAAATAAAATGTATTATTTACTACCATTTAAAGATGATATTTTTTAGGTACTCCAACATTTGTTTGTACTAGTTGTAACTTATCCCGTGCTATTTGAGAGAAAGATCCTAACTTGTTTATCTTATTGACAAGTCAGACTATCAGCTTACTTGTCTTCCAACAATAGCACACCTTGTACCAAATTATTATTTTTATACAAATAAAAATCCAACATGATGATAATATGTAAGCCTATTGTGCCACAAATATGTATTACTTATAATACTTGAAAATGTCATTTGCTCCATTGCCATTATATCTAGAGTAAATTTTTTTCTTTTATTTTAGCTCTGAATACATTTTTATCTTTCACATCTTTAATCAAACACCATTTGTCTTTAAATATGAATTTGAAATCTTTTCTAATCAGTTGTCCAATACTAAACAAGTTTTTGACAATGTCAAGCACATATAAACTACTTTAAACTAGTTAAGATTTCTATAGCCATATTTCATCTACTTTTGATTGAAATAAATTCATCATTTCTAATTTTTAATTTAGAAACAATAGTTTTATCTATCTCTTTAAAAAGTTCTTGGTCATTAGTTATGTAGTTTGTACATCTACTATCAGTTAGTCAATAATCATTAAAGTTATTCCTTGTTGTGAAGCATAAAACAATAAAAAGTTGCTCCTTTTGATGTTCCTCACTAAATACATTTGCCTTTTGTTATTGTGACATACAAATTCTCTCTATGTGCCTAATCTTCCCATATGTTTTGCACTTCACATCAAGCCCCCATTAACAATTCCTTTATGGATGATTCATTTTTTTTTGCAATATGCGCAAAGTGAATAGGTTTCATTATTATTTTTATTGTTATTGTTAGTCTTGTTACTTTTCTTCTTAGTGTTGTTCTTTTTAATTTTTATTTCGTCTTGAACTTTTTGACCTTTATTTAAAAAACACCTAAACTGAATTTTTTTCCTCATCATTCTCCTTTGCTATTGTACTTATAATGTATTTATAATTCTACTAAATACATACTTTATAAAGCCTTAAATTCTTCTAGTGAAAAAAATTGTATACTTATACATGCCACACAAAGTTTTAAGAATTGTTTTGCATGTAAATTTCACGCAAAGTTATTTCCATAATTCATTTAATATAGAAATCCTTATCAAACATCCTCACCTTTTTTTACTATTCTCAACAATTTATTATAATAGTCTTTGATGATGGTCTATATCTCCTTCATCTTCAACATTGCAAACACCGTTTTCAACCTAAGCACTTATATTGAAAATTTTCGAAGGGGTGTAGTTTCGCAAAAATTCTGGTTTGGTTGTAGTTATTTCTAGCATAAGCGAAAATAAAAAAATTAAATGAAAAATAAAAAATCAACATCGAAATTTGTTAACGCAATTCGATACACTTTGCCTACGTCTACGAGGCCCTCACCCAGTTTAAGATTTTCACTAATGACAATAGTTTTGTACAAGGTTTTACTGTGCCAACTCACTCAACCCTTAACACTACCCTCGTTCTCATAACCCGTAAAATTATTTCACACCTAATAGTACGACCGTCTCGCAGTAACCTTAACAGACGATTTTCTCACACAATGTTTAATAATAGCGAAACAAAATAAATAACTCAAGTGATTAAATAAAATTCAATATAAACGAAAAAACTTGAGATAAGAAAAAACAACTTCCCTAATAATTCCAGCTTCTTTAATGAAAGATCGGAAAGTTGTCCACTAATAAATATGTTGTAGTCTTTTGATATTATCACTGTAAAATCACACTCACACAACAGAAAAATACCCAACAAAATAAACATTTCTTCACCGAAATGTTGCAGAAATTTGAACTACAAAATCTATATCCTTAGATAGCTATTATCCCCAAAATAGGTTATCCATTAAATCCCATCTTCAATAGGATTTTAAACTTTATCAAACTTATCATCTAGGTCTAGTTATCAAATAATGTCCAAAATTAAATAATAAGATATAAGATATATATCTTAACAATCTTCTCTTTGTTGTCATTATTTTTCACATATTTGAATTGGACGTATAGCATCGAATTCACAAACCATTTGAGAACTGCCCCTTAATTAATCAACAAGATCCAAACATAATCAATTATCCAAAACAATAAAAGTAACAGAACACAATCAACAAAGCAATATGTTCCAATATAGTTTTCTCCCCCTTGGGACAAATGATGCCAAAAGGCAAGTTAATAGTCACACAGATACCTTGAAATCTCCCCCTAAATTGAACTGTCACAAAAAAACAATCATACATCTCCCCCTTGGGATAAAACAATGCTAAAACAAAGAATGACTTCAATTTGATTAATCTCAACAAATAAAAAGGCATAAGAATTAGTAGTAAGTGCAGTGGAAGAATCACAAGCATACCAAGATGACAATTTACTACTAATCAAAAACACTAGACAACATATCATTGCTTACATCAAATCTATCCGCATACGACTGATTAAATTTAGAAACCCCAAAAATGCATTCAGTGAATCATAATCAAATTTAATCAATCTCTTCTTCACATAAACTATACGAATGCAAATTGCCCAAATTCATGCAATCCAATATAGAGAGAAACCAAGATAAAACTTAAAAAATCCTAATCATAGAAAACTCGAATCTTCATATAGGTCTCCAACCAAGTTTCAACATTTTCTTGACATAACTTCGTAAATCAATATCCAAAAGTATAATACTCAAATCATCAAGCATAGCCACAATATCACATCAAATATACTATTCAACAAGTAAGGAAAAATCAAACACGCACTAATTAACTTAATCTTAGAAAACTCATAAATAAAAACTCAGAAAGCCTAGATGATAACTCCTTCAAACCTTCTTTTTTTTAGCTAAAAAATCAAGTTACTTAAAAAATGTAAAACTCACATTCTCTGTGTTCTTCAAAAATATTCAAATATGGCCTTTTTCCTTGTTACATTATCTTTGTTATCCGTTTCTTCTTTTGAAGTAACTAACAGATCCTCTATCTGACTATGAATTTGGACAATTTCTTGTTTTTCCTTTACTACGTCTTTGCGCTTGTAATTAACCGTTTCTAACCTAAGTAACTTTTGGTAACGTGGGTTACTGCTGGAAGTTCATGAAAGAATGTTTAGATTTTTGTTTTTGAGCCCTTTGAAATATCATTTGTAACAATTTGTAACATTTCAACCTTATGTGCCCGATAATCCCACAAAAGTGACATGTAGGTATAAACTTCTGATTCTTTATTGAGATTTCTCCTTGGACAGATTTGATTGCACCACTTTTCTCATCATTCGACTTAGAAGATTTGCCTTTATAGCCAATGCCTTGAAGGTCTCTTTTAGTTTTACCAATTTCTAGCAAATTTTCTAGCTTTTGGTACTTCCATTTAAAATTCTTATTTCTTTTTTCCGTAATTGCTAGGTTCAATTTTGTTTCATCAAGCTCATTGATTGTAGATAACAACTTCTTCTCTAAATCTTGAATGATGTTCTTCATAGAGTAGTTTGCCATCTTTAGCTTTTCATTCTTCTTACACATTTGCACCCATTTTGCATATATTAATTCATAAGCTTCATAAATATCTTCTTTTTTGTAATCCAAATCATGGTCATCATTGTCATAATCTAAATCGGAATTATAGATTGATTCATCTGCATTTTTTTCAAAATTTTGTACTGATTTATCCACAGTTTCATCATTAGTTTCTTCCTTCTTAGTTGTTGTTAAGTAAGCAACTAATGCAAGATTACTCACAAATTCCTCATCATTACCATACTCTTTTTTTGATTTATTCTTACTCCAAGTGCTCACATAGGATTTTCCATTTCTCTTATTCAAAGTGTTAGCACATTCTGCTTGCATATGTCTGAAGCTTTGACATTTATGACATTATATTTTCTTCACTTTTCTTTCACCTTTTTGAGTTTTAACTTGTTGTATGAAATTTTCATTCGATAAATTCCCACCATTTTTTCTAAACTCGAGTTTATCCTTCTTCACTTTATTTAAACACTTGATGAAATTTCTAGTGAATAACTCCATACCCTCATTCTTGTCAAATTCATCTCCTAAGTCATTCATTGCTTTCCCAATTTTAGCTTGCAACGCCAATCCTTTGCTCCCCTCTTGTTTCCCCCTTAACAAATTCATTTCAAAGTTAGTAAGAATTTTGATTACCTTATCCAAAGACAATTCATTGATATCATGAGCCTTTTTGATGGCTGCAATTTTCGGTATGAATCTTGAAAGCAATGATCTCAACATCTTTTTAACTAGTTTAGATCAGAAAACTTCTTTCCAAGCTGATGTGCTTGATTTCCTATGTCACGTAGTCTCTTATGGAAGTCTCTAATCGTTTCACTTTCATCCTTCTTCAATTCTTCGAATCTCATAACCAATACCTAAAGTTTCGAAGTTATCACAAATTTTGAACCTTCATGTATAGTTTGCAAAGTATCCCACTTTTCTTTTGTCGATTAACAAGCTGATATCATTAAGAAGATACCTTCATCAATGGCACTAAAGATGACATGCATAGCTTGAGAGTTTCCAAGTACTCTCTCTTCTTTAGCTTTTCTACTCCAATGGATCTTTCAGTATTACTTCTCCCTTGTCATCAGTTATAACTGAATGTGTCCAACTATGTAATACTGAGTTCCATACTTTTGTTTCTTGTGCTTGAATAAATACTCTCATTTGAGATTTCCGTGTAGGATAATTTGAACCGTCAAATAACAGTGGCCTGATGATTGATTCCTATTCTCTTATAGTCATAAATGCGAAACACAAATCTACACCAACTTGACATACCAAATTCTGATTCAATGACTTGCTCTGATACTAATTGAAAATTTTCTAATGAGTGTAGTTTTGCAAAAATTTTGATTCAGTCGTAGTTGTTTCTAACACAAGTGAAAATAAAAAATTAAATGTAAAATAATAAATCAACACTGAAATTTGTTAACGTAGTTCAACATACTTTGCCTATATTTGCAAGGCCCTCGTCGAGTTTAATACTTTCACTAATGACAATAGTTTTATACAAGACTTTACTGAGCCGACTCACCCAACCCTTGACACTACACCTCGTTCTCATAACTATGAATGTATTTTACACCCAATAGTATGACCGCCTCGTACTAATCTCAACAGAATATTTTCTCAAACAATGTTTAAAAATAATGAAACAAAATAAACAACTCAAGTGATTAAACAAAATTCAATGTAAACAAAAACAATTGAGATAAGAAAAACAATTTCCGTAATAATTTCAACTTCTTTAATGAAAGATTGGAAAGTTGTCCACCACAAATCTGTTGAGTCTTTCGATATTATCATCATAATGTCACACTCGTAGTAGCTGAAAAATACCCAACAAAAATAAACATTTCTTTATTGAAATGTTGCAGAAATCTGAACTACAAAATCCACAACAACTATTGGAATTTTTCACATAACACTTCCACTATCAACAGTCTTCAAAACAAACACAATCAATAATAGATCAGCCTAACAAAACTCACTCAGACACCATAAAAACCAGCTATCGAAATTGCACTTAAAGAGTGTTCAAAAACAAAAAAGAACACAGCTGATAAATAATGATTACATAGCCCATTAAAGTCACTCAAGAACATCAAAAAAAAAATGTAGCAGCAGTGATTCCCTACAAACATTGATTAACTAGTCAAATCATGCAAGAAACCAAGAGAAAAACCAGTTGCCAAAAATATCCTTAATAGACGTTTAAAGTAGAAGAAAACGCAGCTCTAAAATCACACAAAATCAATAACTTTTTAGCCCATTGTTGTCATGCAAAGATGGAGAATATACAATTGTCAAAATCAACGCAATCAACAACACAATACAACCCTCAATTGTTATTCAAAATAGAAGATTATGCAGTAGCAGAAAAATCACATAATCAACGATAAAACCAGCAACAAGGTCGTCAAACCTTGACAGAAAGTTGCAGTACAAAATATTATCCCACAAAATCGACTACTAAAATAATCCAAGATTGCTCTACAATCCCAACATCCAAGTCACACAAAGACTCTCGTTTTTCCACACCAAAAATAGCAATCCTTCAACTTCAAAACTTGCGTAAAACATATTAAAAAGACAGGTGCTATTAGGAATAAAATCTCTAACATATCCTTCCTTAGATAGCTATTATCTCCAAACTAGGTTATCCATTAAATCCCATATTGAATAGGATTTTAAACCTTATCAAACTTATCTTGAAAGAGTCTTACATAAATCCACTAAGTTCAGTTATGAAATAATGTCCAAAATTAAATAATAAGATATAAGATAGATATCTTAACATGTATATTTTTGTTCATTCATTTTTAGTGGCTATAAGATATATATCTTAACATGTATATGTTTGTTCATTCATTTTTTAGTATTCTTTTTATTATTATTCGTAGATATCTTTTGTTGAATTTAAGTTTATGATCTTTGTAAATATAGTGTTTGAAACAGTTGAGAATTTGATCAGCCTAATTTCCTCCAGATTGTAGCTGATGCCTGGGCTTTTCCTGTTTTCGGCTCTCCATTATTTAGGGTTG
>JANTPM010000009.1:25446908-25458294 GCA_025434745.1 Erythroxylum divaricatum
TACCACATTTGGACCGAACGCAATGCTAGAACCTTCAGGAATGAAGCCTTGGCTGAGGAGCGCGTGATTGCAGGAGTAATCTCCCACGTTAGGGAACTGCTCAGCCTAAACACTGAGAGAAGGTAATTTGATTTCATTTGATTTTGGCTTTTATTCAAGTCTTTTCAGGTTATAGCTTCGTTGTTTCTTCGGCGTGTCCTTCCTTGCCATGCCTTCCCTTGGAGGTGCAGAGTAGTTTCTTCTTGGAGGCAGTATTCATCTTGGTCATTCTGGGCCATGGCTACGCAGTTCTGATATCTCAGTTTGTCTAAGCTTGCTAACTTAGGATTGGAGTGTCTCAGTTAGGCTTTCTATTTGACCTTACCTGCTTGAGTTTCTGCTTAATTTCTTGGTGATATTGATGTAATTATTAAGTGGGTTTCGGGTTGTATCTTCCCCAGTTGCTGTATTTCCTAGTTTATTATTGGTAGCCTTGAGGCTTGACTGGCAGGGTATTTAGCTGCAGTGTCAGTGAACTTTTCTGTATATATTTTGTTCATTTATTAAATTTTTTCTCTGATTTACCAAAAAAAAAAACAGTTGAGAATAGGCAGGCGTTTGCTTTAGAATTTTTAATTTTTTTTCTCTTTTTAAGTCCTAAGTTAAGCTACCATACGATTCATGAGCAATGGGTTAACATCATTATTTTTCTCTATAATTTCTAAAAGGTCTAATGCATCAAGATGTTAATCTAACAGTTTAAGCTTGATAATTATCACCATCGAAAATTGGTGGTACAACACGGAAGAAAGATGTTTCAATTTCTATTGCATGAAGGTGATTGCAATTTGTTGCTATAGCAGTTTTGCGAGAATAATTGACATGCCACAGTTGACTTTGCACAAGTTTTCATGGGTCTAAAAGCTCATTAGCTTTATTGAAGCGAATTAATGCGGATAAACTTGAGACGGCTTGCATCATGCACGGTATTTTTGTTATGTCAATACGCAATAGATGCAATTTCAGTGGCATTTTTCAGCACTATTTATTTTGAGCTATAGAATAAAGAGGAACTGATCTTTACACGACTCGAGGCTTGAACAATTACCTGTGGACCATTCGAGCTTTTTCATCTTAGGCAATTTTGAACATAGTCTTGATGAGACTTCTGATGTTGTGTTTGATATTTTTATTAGAGAGTAGGTGCGGTCAACTTATTGATGCCATGAAAATTGTCCAAATGATTGATATTCATTATTGCTCGCTATAATTTCAGGATCATCACACTAAAAGCATGTCGTGCAAGTGAAAGTAGCAGTATGAAAAATGCTTAATGATGCAGAAAGAAGAATTACAACGGTGTACAAGGCAAGTGCTCTATTCCTACTTAATTATGCTAAAGCCAGATCACAAGCACAAAGTTATTGCACATATCAGTTCTAATACCTCCAGCTTTCTGACTGTAGCATGCTGTCCTCGTCCCTCGGATGCTGGCCAACAATTTTATTCCATCTGCGTATTGTTTGACTTTCTTGCAGGCTAATTTCTCTCTAATATACTAGCCGGTAGGTAGGGAATTTTTTTAATAAAGTGAAATTCGTAATCAATTACGAGGGTATTTAAAATTGACATGAATGGGTACTTGGTCTTTGAATTTATGAAGAAGATTTTCTCATACTATCTTAGGAATTAGGCCTTAAATTGTATTTGAAGTTAATTCCCGAACGGTATGTTGATTTTGTTGAGTGTTTAGTCCTATTTTTTAGGCTTTTGGTGATCATAGATGCCTTTATATTATATGGGAATGACAAACAAGTGAAGACAAAATAAATGAAGCTCTTTTGAGGAGATACACGACCTTATAGAGTCCTACGTCCTTGTATCTTGACTTACACAACTGTATGGATCAACTGTGCAAGTCTCCGGAAATGTGCGAAGGAACATGTGAAGAATGAAGACATACATGGTCATGTACACGCCGGTGTGTGAAGACCCTGTAACTCTTTATAACCATCTACAACTGCGAGTGAGGCGATGTTGAAAATAACCATGTATGATGCAGAAAGACCTATTTCGTGATATAAAAGAGAAAAAAACATAGTATTTTGTAGAAGGTACAGCCATAATGTCCAAAAATGAAGAAAAACAGAGAGGGCAAATAGTGTTATATTCTCATCCTTGTTTGATTACTTTTGGGATTAGTTTGAGTATTGTTGATTGTGATATTAACTTTGGTTTCGATCCTGAAACTTTATTGTTGTTGTGGGAAGAGTGATCAACTTCTTTTAAAATCCATATTAAATTTAGTGAATTTACTTTTCAGTTAGTCCCGTAGTTTTTCTCTCTACACTAGAGTATTTTCTACGTTAATCTTAGTGTTTATTTCATCATGACATTTTTTATTATTATATTGTTTTGTTGGTGTAAGTTTAAGAGTTCTTTCTTGTCATTAATATTTGGTTGATCTTTTAGATAGATGTGTTATTTCCTCCTAACAAGTGATATCACAGCCAATGTAATAGAAGGTGGAAACAACTTTATGGTCAAGTTATCAAATTACTCGATTTGGAGACCCATGATGGAGGACCTTCTATATTGCAAGAATCTCTTTGATCTATTGACGTGGATAAAGATATGAAGGATGATATTCCTTCAAAACCTAACAAGATATCAAATAAAGGATGAGAAAAGATGTAACAAAAAACTCTGGGCACTATTAGACAATGGTTTGATATCAACATATTCAACCATATGTCTTAAGAAACGGATCCTTTTGAGCTATGGAAGAAGCTAGAAGATATGTATGAAAGGAAGACTGCTCATAACAAGGCCTTCCTAATTAAGAGACTTGTGAATTTAAAGTTAAAATTAAGAAATCAGTGTCAGATCATATAAGTGATTTCCAAGATATAATCAACAAGCATACTACATTGAAGATCATTCTTAATGATAAGCTTCAAGCCTTGTTCTTATTAACTTTGTTACTAGACAAATGGGCAATGCTAGTGGTGACAATTAGCAACTCAACTCTTGAAAGTGTGATCTCTTTGAATGTAATCAAAGAGAGTATGTTTAATGAAGAAATTAAAAAAAGAATATTGAAATTGACAACGTGTAGGCTTTTGTGAGAGAAAGCAGGGGAAGGAACAAGAGTTAGGGTCCCAAAGGTCATGATAAGTCTAAGAACTATTTAAATTCTAGAGGTGACAAAACATGAAGGCATACCATAAATTGCGATAAGTTAGGACACATTAAGAGGTTCTGGTATAAATGGAAGAGGGATAAGAAAAGTAAGATCATCAGAATGATGGTGATGATAAAAATATAACAACAACAACTTCAATCACGAATGATGAGGTGTCCCTAGTTTATGCAACTAATGAATGATTCTATGTCAGTAATTTTGGTTCTGAATCATTGATTGACACGGGAGCATATTATCATTATGTTTCAAAGGTGGAGAACTTCTCAAACTATAAGAGTGGAGATTTTGAGAGTGTAAATATGGGAAACCTAATTTTCACCAAGATAGTCAATATAGGTGATATCCAAGTTCAAACAAACATAAAATGCTTATTGGTCTTGAGAGATGTACAACGCATCCCTGATATAAGGCTAAATCTATTATTGGCTAATGTGTCAAATCAAGAAGGATTTTAATATATTTTTTGCGATAGGAAGTGGAAACTGTCCAAAAGTGCAATGATGATTGCCCGAGGAGCAATATGTTGCTCATTATACAAGACATACTTAAAGGTATGTGGCAGTGGAGAAGTATACACAATCAAAAAGAAAAATCGTCAAATCCATGGCATCGATGATTGGGACATATGAGTGAGAAGGGATTAAAGTTATTGGTTGATAAATCCTTTATCCTAGTTAAGAATTCACAACCGCTTAATTCTTGTGATCATTAATTGATTGGCTAGAAAACAACATAGAGTTTCTTTCAAGAGAAGATCTATAAGGAAGTTGGAGATATTGTAGCTGGTGAATTAAGAGATTTGTGGTCCTATTAAAGAGGAATCATTAAAAGGTAACATATATTTTGTTACATTTATTGATGATGCTTTGATGAAGACTTGGGTATATGTGTTGAACTCTAAGAGTCAAGCATTTAAAACTTTCCAAGAAGTTTCATGTTATGGTAAAAAGGGAATCCGAAATGCCTACGAACATAAAATTAGGGGGGGTATACTTCCAAGGTGTTTGAAGAATATTGTACATGATATGGCATTAGACATGAGAAAATCAAATAAGGGACTCCATAATATAATAGGGTTGCTAAGAGGATAAACAGAACAATTATGGAAAAGGTTCGTTATGCTCAGAATGTCTATATTGCCAAAGATATTTTGGGGAGAAACAATCTAAAACTGCAGTCTACTTGGGTACTTAAGCTCCCTTAGTTATATTAGATTTTGAGATTCTCAAGAGAGCGTGTACTAGAAAAGATCTCATATATCATCATCTGAGAGTTTTTGGCTGCAAGGTATTTAGACACATACCCAAGGATCATAGAAAGTAACATGAATCAAAGTCGATCCCTTGCATTATTGTTGGATATGGTGATACTCAGTTTGACTTTAGACTTTATGACCTAGAGAAATAAAATGTTGTCAGGAGTAGGAATGTGTTACTCGAGGACCACGAGAGATGTGCTAATCTTCTGAGTAGATATAAGTCCTCACACTACAACTCATCATATAGAACTATTAGCTTTTCACTAATTCCTTCAACTATTGAGCAGTCTATAAGTGAAGAAGATGAAGTGTGTGAACAAATGCACAGTTGTGGTGTAACATACCACCATAGAGTATATGCCTGAATATACCAAAGGATATTAGAAAACATACCTTACGAGAATGTCATTTTAGAGCAATCACATTAACTTATTTAAGGCATCAACATATCACAAAGTTTCAAAATGGTCAATACTTCCCATTTCATGCACAAACATAAACTTACACGATGTCGTTACAACTCATAATTCATGTATATACATTACATAACATTTGAGAGTTTAACCTCAGCTACAAAATGTGCTACATGAAAAGGGATGTTAAACCAAAATATTCTAACAAGACTCCTCAGTATTAGCTAATTAAACCTTTGAGTCATTCTTGTCCCCAAAAACACAAGTATTATACTTCTACTCTATCATCTTAGGAACTAAAACTCCCTTGAACATGAAAATCAAATTGCAATTTTGATATATTTGTGAACTCAGTGAGTGAACCATCACCGATGTGTTCACTCAAGTCAGAACACCAAAATAAATTACATAACTCAATTCAGCAAGTGTATTACAAAAGCTAGTATCAAATACCACATCACAGTCATATTTCAACAAGTACTATATACCAACAAAGCGTATCACTATTTCAAAACAATTCAATAATTTATTACAATCATTCATGTGATAATATATAATTGTATATGAAAATGCAAATGTGATTTCTTTCTTATTTTGCTTTGTTGTGAACGAGATCCTATCAACCTAATTACCGTCTCGCATCCGTTATAGATTCCAAGATCATTTTATTTATTATCCATTATCCGTTATGGATACAGGGCTCATTGTTATCAGATCTTGTGGCTCTTTGTGCATAATCTTGAGCTTAAAGCTCTTTTTCACATTGGTCACTCCGGTCACAACTTCTTTATCCGATCATACATATCAATGAGATGCATCAATTCATATGTCATGCTTTCAATACTTTTCATTCAATATGCTCATGTCATATATTAATTTCATCAAAGTTAAACCTGGCATTTATCATTCGGTTATTCACACATTTCATATTGCACATTCAATTCAAGCAGTAACACATATATTTGAGTTTACACATCTAGGTTAACTTACATTACGCTCTAGAAAAGTTATTACCTTGATGATCAGGCAATATCTGGATGTTGGTGATCAACTTGTGCGTCTATAGTCAAGCAATACATACATAGTTCATAATCACTAATTTGTTCAATCCTATGAATATACAATCATGCACATGTATATGTATCATGTTCAATACATGCTCAATTGACCTTTTTGGGTATGTATTCTTAATCAAAATTCTTGACCGTTCAATTATTATAGCATGTATATTACCATTTTGCATTCAAGTTTATACCTTGAGTAAGTTTGATTACTCTAAATTCATCAATCATATATTCATCAACCTTTTCTAGCAATATACGTTAACATAATTTCCAATTCTCATTCATTCATACCTAATATACCTTACTCATATCCTTTGGATCATATTTGCATTTATAAGAACATGTTTATTCTTTTGACAACTCAAAATTTCTAGATTTAAATACATTGATATCAAAACAATCCATTCCTTAAGTAATGACATTAATTAACAACCTAAACTTATCAAACCCTTAATTTGTTAATCAAGAAACAATCTAGGTTCACTTCAAGCCTTAATCATATCCAAATACACCAATGTAGAGTGACTTATTTGGTTCAACAAATTCACAAAACTAAAATTGTCATTTAAAAGCTTTGGCCATGATTGCGGAGGACCTTCCCACGATCGTGGGATGAGTGCCCCTAACGTGCACTATCCAATTTCCCTTAATTTTCTATAATCAAACATCTTCATACCAACTTAAAAACACCTTTATTATATTCCATTAATTATACTTCAAGCATACCTCAATTATACTTCAATTCCTCATCAAATTCATCTCCAATTTTAACTCAAAATCATTCATTTAGGTAGCTCATAAACTATTGTCTTTCATGCATGCAAAATAGAACAAAACTGTCATTCATACATCATTTTCCAACACTCATTTCACTCCAATATCACAATTAATCCATCTCCAATTCAGCCATCATTAAGTTCTATTAGCATATATCACAAGAGATCAGTCTTTCACAAACTTGATCAGCTCAATTGCCTCCTCAATTATGAAGTCTACTTTGCCTTATAAACATGCAAGATCATCTAAGTACAAAGTGGGAGTAGAATGGGTTTTTAGCAAAGATAAAAAGATATCAGCAAGTACAACAATGATTTGGTTCTATACCTATCTTTATGAAGGGTAAAAGCATGGATTTTGGTGTGGTAATTGAACACAAACATAGACAAAACATAGAGATGTGATGGTGTGGGTATTTCGGTGGTGTGAGGAAAGGAGAAGAAAGTATGCAGCAAAAACTTTAGGAAAGATAAATGACTCTGCATTTGCTTAGGCCCTTTAGTGCAAGTTGTCCTTGTTTTAAAAGGACACATGTCATCCAAGGAGATAAGTTACATGTCCTCTTATATGGCTACCAAATGTCACCAATATCCTAGGCCATTTGTCACTCAATCACTACTACCATTAATCATTTAATTTTTTTTGTCAAATGTCACTCATTTTATAGACTAGTCATCCTAATTTTTCATGTGTCAACTTGTCTTACCACTTGACATTTTTCCTAGACTAAATGTACATTTTAATTCATCAATTTTTCAATTGTAACAGTTAACTCTAAATTATTAATTATAACTCATCAAAATAAAATTTAAGACAAACAATACACATCATATCATCATTATTTTAAGCTTTTCATACCCCGGAATATGTCAATTGAGTGCACATACAATCTTTGCAATACTTACTAAATCATGATTCGTGTGTGTAAGCTAACAATACGCATGTGAATGAAATGTATTTTATTAATTCTCAGATGATAAACTTATGTGACTCAATAGCTTAAAACTCTAACCCTCAGTAATATTTTGGAAACCGACTATTACAGGTGGTGATTAGATACAATCTAATAATGACGATTTATATAAACCATATCTAGATAATGCTAAAAATGACTCCATTGAGAATAATGATCAGGGGGAGCAATTGAATCCAACAACTGATTAAACACATCTTCAAAGGTCATCAAAGGAGAAAAAGCCTTCTACAAGGTATCCAAGTTTTGAATACTTGTTACTTACTACTAAGGGGGAGCATGAGAATGTGCAAGAGATTAAATCTTATGAAGACAATGATCTTTGGCTCATAGCTATGAAGGAAGAGATGGATTCCCTGAAGAAAAATAATATATATGAACATATAAAGCTTCCAAAAGGAAAAAAAAAGCATTCAAGAATAAGTGGGTGTTCAAGATAAATAGAGATGGTAACAAGCTAGTAAGCACAAGGAAAGACTAGTAGTGAAAGGATTTAGTCAAAAAAAGGATATAAACTTTGATAAAATCCTTTCACCAGTAGTCAAGATGACCTCAATTCGAACAGTTTTGGGTCTAATTACCTATTTGGATCTTAAACTTAAACAATTAGATGTTAAAAAAACTTTCTTACATGGAGATTTGGAAGAGGAGATATACATGGAGTAGCAAGAAGGTTCCAAAGCTAAAAGTAAGGAAAATCTAGTATGTAATTTGAAGAAGAACCTATGTGGTTTAAAGTAAGCTCCAAGGCAGTGGTATCAGAAGTTTGATTCCTTTATAATGGATTATGGTTACAAATGAACTTATGTCGATGCTTGTGTGTATTTAAAGAAGTTTTCAAGTAAGAACTTCATTATTTTTCTTCTTTATGTTGATGATATGCTGATTGGGGGTTAAGACATTGGTAGATTCCAAAAGTGGAAGGAGTATTTGTCCAAATCTTTTTATATGAAAGATTTGGGACTTGTAAAGCATACTTAGGCATGAAGATAACTCGAGATAGGAAGAATAAGAGATTATGGTTGTCACAAAAGAGATATATTAAATAAGTGTTCGAAAGGTTCAATATGAAGCATGCCAAATCATTTAGGAATCTATTGGCATCTCACTTCAAGTTGTGTAAGTGTGCATATCCCTCAACATAAAAGGAGAAATATGGTATGTACTTTGTTCCATACTAATCTGCAGTATGGTCTTTAATGTATGCAATGGTGTGCACAAGCTAGATATTGCTCAAGCAGTTGAGATGGTGAGCAAATTCTTGTTGAATCTAGGGAAGGTTCACTAAGAAGTAATGAAATGGATTTTGAGATATTTGAGAGGCACATCAAAGTGAAGTTTGTGCTTTAGTGATGGTTAGCCAACTCTGGAAGGTTTTATAGATGCAAATATCGCCAGAGATGTTGATGGAAGAAAATTCATTTTAGGCTTTCTGTTTAAGTTTGCAGGGGGAACCATCTCATGACAATCCAAGCTATAAAAGGGTATGGCTTTATTTATAACTAAAGCAAAGTATGTAGTTGTAGTGGAAGCTTGTAAGGAGATGCTCTAGTTGAAAAGGTTCCTTTAAGCGTTGGATGTGAAGCAAGAAAACTACGTAGTATTTTGTGATAGTTAAAATGTTATTGACTTAAGCAAAAATACTATGTATCATTCATGTACAAAACACATAAACTTCATATATTATTAGTTAAGATTCTTGATAAAAGAGCTACAATTAATGTTAAATAAGGTTTATACGAATTTGAATGATGTTGATATGCTAACTTAAGTGGTTCCCAGAAACAAGTATAAGCTTTGTAATAAGCTTTCCAGTATATATCTCAAGTAGATGACGGAGAATAGCGTGTATTCCCCATATTTAGGTTAAAGGATAAGATTATTGAGTGTCCAGCCATATTTTTAATACTTTCAGTAATCATAGATACCTTTAAGGTTTGTAAGAACTATAAGGTTTGGATCATGCATCTCATACATAATATATATCAAGTATACGCAGCAAAAAATAAAACGGAACCTAAAAAAAAACTACTTATGCATATCGATATAGAAAAAAAACACGAAATGTAAGATATTTAAGTACCTTTCCGATGATCTCCTTGGTTCTTTAATCTTCTCTGCATTAGGTTATTGTAAACCATAACGATCAATATAAATCGTTTCTAATGAAAGTCCACAAAAATATAGAAGGATGAGACCTCATTAGGAGATGGCTAGAATTCTTTCTTTGTGCTAGTAAAGAAAAGAACTCTTGTGAGAGTTAAAGAGAAAAATAGTTTGTGTGTAAGAAATAACATTTCTTTCACTTGTGTCTTACACAAGATGCACGAAAATCTTCTCTATTTTCTATACCATTTGGCCTTCCATAACCTCCATCACTAATGGAGAGTTATGGGAAGTTAATGGTCATGAATAGCATGCATTAATGAAAGTTATGGAAAGTTAATGACCATAAATAGCATGCATTATGGAAGCTTTGGGAAGTTAACGACCAAATTGGCAACTAACAACACTTGTTTCTAATCCATTCCATGCAACGTTTTCTACCACAGTCACATCGCAATACAATCCCGAAACACTCTCCCAAATATTGAATCACCATTCAAGACCATTTTATTCATCCTTCGGATCTCATATGTGTGTGACCTATTAGGTTCCCAATTATGATGACCACTTGAATTAACACTTAATTTACGTAAGTCAAGGGCGATATCTAGCAACACATTATGACCCTCAATTGACCAAAAAGTCAATGGTTTTACTATGAAGCCTTCCATACGCAATGTTGCCATGCAATTTGTCATTTCACCATCTATACCTCCTATTAGACTGACTACGTCACATCTAGTTCAAGTGATATTAGATCTTGTCCTAAGGATCTCATTACTCTATGTATTATTAAAGACTCTCTTCACGACACATATCTGCTCTGGCCAAAGACTCCTAAGTAATGACCCCGTCAAGAGGTTGTAGATATCATCTCCTTCTATTATGAGTGGTGAATCCTTTATTGGCTATTCAATTACCTCTGAATACTTCAAACTGTGCCTAATCACCATCCTATGAGTAAACCCTAAAAGGCTCCGATGAATAGAGTCAAAACACAAGATCAGTATCTAGTAAACCCTAAAAGGCACCGATGAATAGAGTTAAAGCACAAGATCAGTATCTGAGATATCCTTGAGCACGTCAAATTAAAAGATACTTGCACCATTGCTATGATGAGACTATCATTGACACTAGAATAGAATATTCACATGATTGTCTCATAGAAAGTCCATCCAATGTACTTACTACCTTTAGTAAGTATCCACATGTTAACTTTAAATAACTCATGTCTACAACTTATGAGGTCTACTACTTGATCCAATCAAGGAGTATAATATTTGATATTCTATCTGGATTAATGAAATCTCATCTCATTAATCCTATGACTAGTGAAAGTTAGATACTAACATAATTATACATGATAGGAATCTCATTATCATGATCTCATCATGATTTCCTCTATGCTATGTTTTGTATCAAGGACTTTATTAAATTTAAGATCAGCATCAAATCCATAAATGTAACATCCCACCCCCAACAGGAAGGGTAAAATAGTAAATTGGCATAGGAAGAGATTGAGAGGGATTTATTTGTATTGTCCATGCATACTGGTACTAGTGAACAGTGAAATCTGTGCACATGAAATAACTGTACATGCATACATGACAT